>JAFELO010000848.1:91599-120722 GCA_017140195.1 Eumaeus atala
TGGCTATATATTCAAAGCCTTAGAAGAGAAAAAGTATCTACATGTTTGGCTTTTGATTCCGAAAACAACACTACAACGAATAGAGGATGGACTTGTCATCGTTATGGTTGCGGAGCGTGTACTTCGTTGTCCTTCATTTCCAAATCAACGCTAGACTATTTGAAATGGTCGGTGTAACGGTGAATCCTAAAGAGAGGTTATTCGCTAGTGTTGTGTTATATATCGCACCTCAGGCTGATGATAATGAATGTATGATTTTGTGAAAAATTAATGGTAAATTTATTGTAATAGGGGAATTGGTTTCTTGCAGCAATAGTGTGACTTATTATGAATATCTAATTGCAATTTGTGAATTCATTCGGAACAACCACGTATCGTATTGTAGCGGTAGACAACTCGATCCCGTGTGGCGGCGCAGCGTGCGTGGCTTGGTGGCGGACGTGAAGCGGACGAGGTCGTCCTGCCAGCAGACGCATACCATCCGACGCATGCGTTTGAAGTGAGCACGGTGCCGAGGGATGGTAAACTTGAACTCGGATATATTAGGGAGCCAGATCTAACTTGTATGCCGCGTTGTCACAAATGGAACTTTGCCCCGGCACATTAGTGTCGTATAAACGAAACCTTAGCTAGTTTACACTGGTCAATGTTATATGAATTCAAAGACACGGAAGGTGCGTTAGATATTTCTTATAGTATTGTCAACAATAGTCTACATCAGTGTGCCTTTTGAAAACTACAAACATTCGACGTCGCAGTACATTTATCCCGAGCGGTACTGTCGACACTATTAATTAAAGTGTTGCAGTGACACCAACCTCTCACCTGATGCCCAAGAAGAGGCAGGACTTAGTACGACATACACCTCATGTTCTGGGTGTTTCCCGCGTTTATCGTCGAGAGGTCAGGCAGACGTCAAATATGATTGTTTTTTAATGCTGGGTGTACACCACATGCGCATAGAATATCAACACATCCTCAGCTCTCTAATGGATGAAACAGAGAGGATTGACTGCCTAATGTCACAATCCTTACAGATTTTTCTTTCTTTACCTTAATTAAGACGTCTCGTTAAATGGCAACTTAGTAATTTCAGCTACTTTAAAGCACACAATTTGAAGCTCATTCAAACACTCCACCACGGCGGCCGAAGGCAATCGCAGAGGCTTTTACACTGTAGCGTAGTCCGACACACCATTCCGGCTCTTCCAAAGGGTGGTGGGATGGAGCGTAAAGCATTTTCCTGAAAAACAAAAAAAAGGTTAGCTTTTCTTATCTTATACTCGTATGTGTGATAGGGTGAAATAAAGCAACACATTTGCATAATACAAGGACAATGAGGGGTATCCATTTGTATCCCGATGCTAAAAAAATTGTAAATAATATATTTTTTGCAGTAACCTATTGGTATTTTGGCAACCAGTTCTGCAAAATTTGTTGAAATAAGAGAAACTCTTTCAGTAAATTCCGATCCGTTCTATAACTTATACCATGTAGACGGTAATACTAATTTCATGGCTGAAAGAGTTCCGGAAAGAGTTGTACATGCGAAAGGAATTGCTGTTTTTGGATATTTTGAAGTAACTCATGATATATCTAAATATACGAAAGCGGAAGTTTTTAATGGAATCGGGAAGAAAACACCGTTAGTTGTACGATTCTCTACTGCCTTACAAACCCTTGGCGCTTATGATGCCAGCAGAGAACCCAAAGGACTAGCAGTTAAATTTTATACAAAAGAAGGAAACTTAGATAAACTGTGTTTAAATATGCCAATATTTTTCTACAAAGAACCTAACGACTTTATACATTTTATGCATGCTTTTAAGAGGAACCCTAGGACAAACTTGATTCCTGACTCGACAGCTAGATTTGATTTTCTAACGAAACATACCCAGTTATCAACTGCTCTCTTATGGATCCTATCTGATTATGGAATTTCTGATGGGTATCGTAAAATGGATGCATTTGCAACCCACACTTTTATTATGATAAATAAAAAGAAAGAAAGATAGTATGTCAAATTTAACCTCAGAAGCGAACAAGGAATTGAAAATCTTTCATCTGATGAAGCATGTCTTTGCTTTTTTCAGGGCGAGATCCTCATTACTACAATAGAGACTTATACAATGCTATCGAAGAAAAAAATTGTCCGTCTTGGAGATTAAATATGGATATTTTGACTTCCGATGAAATAAGAAATGATTACAATCCTTTTGATGTCACTATAATTTGGAAAAGAGGCACATATGAAACAGTCACCATTGGCAGAATTGTGCTGGACAGGAATCCAGATAATTTCTTTGCGGTTACAGAACAAAGTGCTTTTAATCCTGCTCATCTAGTCCCTGGTATTCCTGGTCCAATTGATGTTTTGTATAAAACTAGACTCCAAGGTTATCGTGATACTCAGATTTATAGAATGGGCGTAAATCATGGCAAAATTGCATTGAATGCTCCATTATATATCAAGAATTGTCTGAGAGACGGAAGAGCCCCCATAGGTGACAACGGTCGTGACGCACAAAATTATTATCCCAACTCGTTCAATGGTCCCATTCCATATGTAGATCCTGCCCTACCCACGGAAAGAATGTCAATGTTCCAAACAAATGCAATCGATTTAGAATCTGCATCTACTTTTTATAATGAATATTTAAGTTGTGCAGAAAAAGAACGACTTGCTAACAATACAGCCAACGAGATATCTGTGGTTCCACCATTCCTGAAAAGAAGGGTTATACGACTATTTTCATTAATTGACATTGACCTGGGCACAAGATTAGCTGAGAGCTTAGCATGGTCACTGAAGACTCCTCCTCTCCCACCACCACAGCCCCTTATGGCCTCCAAAAACTTTTTGCGACAGAGATCGAGTTCCGAGCGCCAATTACTGTATAAGTCACCTGTAGCAGAAAAATGTGACTATTTCCGTTAGAAAGTTATGACATACCGACTGTGTCGTCAGCGTTATTTATTTGACTTTGTAATGATTATTAAATATGATATAAATAATTTTATATTGCAAACCTATCAATTTATTAATGTGTTCCCAACTATACGAATGTAATAATAATTTGAAAATTTATCACTCATTCGATCTTAGTAGATTTTTTCTGCGTGTGCATCTAGTGGATTTTCCATTTCCTAATTTGTATCTTTTATACATAAACCGTTTCAATAAAGTAAACTCTCGTAACACATGCGGATGGTAGTGTCAACAAAATCTTTTAATATTTTTTTTTATTTATTAATTTTGTTATTAAAATAACGGCTAGTGTGCGAAAAATTGGCTATAGATTATTCATTGCGTTGCTCAATGTCTTACCGGCCAAGGCAACTTTAAATGTAATCTTTTTAGCTTTAAATTAATGCCTTCACTTTATTGTGACTGCTCGACCGAACTTAATGAGTGAAGTTTTTGGAATAATGAGAGAACAATAACATTAGGCAATGTCTATGGTGTTAGCGGGGTAGTGTATTATGGCGACCTCGAGGATAGCGTGGGTCACTTCTGTGCGTTTAAAAGATTTTGTCATAACTGTTACTGGAAATAACAAGAAAACTACTTTTAAGGATTCTATCGCGGTTTATTTAATTATTTAACGAGCTCGACGTTTCAGAAGCTCTACAGCAACCATGGTCACGGGTGGACATTCGCGTAAACTTAAGACATGAACATATTAGAAACATAACAACAACAGCTTAAGTAATTACAAATGAAATAGGTTACCTCCATGGCGTATAGTAGCTGGGGCTCACCTGACTGTCCTCCCTTTTGTCGGCCTGTACTCATTGTAGTCTAGTACTGTCTCCACTTTGATTAGGATGGAAAATCGGTATTACTTCCTGCTCCTCTAATTTTGTTTAGACAGTTTTACCTTTTCCCTCGGGCTACCCCATCGATTGTATCAATGCGTTCGTAGTGGATGTCTCTGTCGATTTTGGTGACACTGGAGTAGCAGTGGTGGGAATGAAGGTGGACCAAGACCGTTTAAAAAAACAAAAAAAAATTGTGTACCACATACAAAAGTGTCAATCATTAACATGTACTAAATCATAAAAATGTTTGACATGTGCTAAATAAATGCACACATATTGAAAATGACTATGCATTGATCGAGTTTTGTCGCTTTTACGATGTATTCTCCTACTCGGGGCGGAGACAAATCCAAGGAACCATGAAAATTAGTACAGCAGATCCCCAGTTATAAGTGTAACAAGCCCTTCTTTGTTTTATACATTAAGATCTATTATATATTATTCATTCAATGTATACGACTTCTCAAAGGTGTTTTGTCATCATCACCAGTCCACTGCTGGACATAGGCCTCGATCAATGAACGCCAAGACGACTGATCTCCTTCTTCTCGCATCCATCCCGGACCGGCTACTGCACGCAGATCGTCTCCCCACCTGGTGAACGGTCGATCAACACTTTGTTTTCCTAAACGCGACCTCCACTCCAGAACCTCATCGGCCCACCTGCCACCTGTTCTTCTGAATGTGTGCCCAGTCCATTGCCATTCGTCGCGTGATATGGGATACTTTAAATCTTTTTAATGTAAGTATTAATTGTAAGTATTATAATATAAGAAATGTGGAATTAGGGTCGAGACTGATGCCCCTGTATGTCACCTAGCTGTATGTAACCAATACCTATAGATAAATTAATAATATAAAACAATCCATGTTCTTCGGTAATTTTCAATTACAGTCCTATCTTTTTTTTATTTTCGAATATTGCCATTTGTCGGGTGTGCCTCGTTAAAGCTACGGGTCGTTTACTAGCCGATTTAATTCCAAGTTTTAATATTTAAGAAATTTTCGTGATCGGATACGACGTGAAGTATGGACTGCGAAGGATTTTTGAAGCCGACAATTGGAGTCTCTAAATGATTCGGTCCTACTATACGCCACGGAGGTAACCTATTTCATTTGTAATTACTTAAGCTGTTGTTGTTATGTTTCTAATATGTTCATGTCTTAAGTTTACGCGAATGTCCACCCGTGACCATGGTTGCTGTAGAGCTTCTGAAACGTCGAGCTCGTTAAATAATTAAATAAACCGCGATAGAATCCTTAAAAGTAGTTTTCTTGTTATTTCCAGTAACATTTATGACAAAATCTTTTAAACGCACAGAAGTGACCCACGCTATCCTCGAGGTCGCCATAATACACTACCCCGCTAACACCATAGACATTGCCTAATGTTATTGTTCTCTCATTATTCCAAAAACTTCACTCATTAAGTTCGGTCGAGCAGTCACAATAAAGTGAAGGCATTAATTTAAAGCTAAAAAGATTACATTTAAAGTTGCCTTGGCCGGTAAGACATTGAGCAACGCAATGAATAATCTATAGCCAATTTTTCGCACACTAGCCGTTATTTTAATAACAAAACTAATAAATAAAAAAAATATTAAAAGATTTTGTTGACACTACCATCCGCATGTGTCACGAGAGTTTACTTTATTGAAACGGTTTATGTATAAAAGATACAAATTAGGAAATGGAAAATCCACTAGATGCACACGCAGAAAAAATCTACTAAGATCGAATGAGTGATGAATTTTCAAATTATTATTACATTCGTATAGTTGGGAACACATTAATAGATTGATAGGTTTGCAATATAAAATTATTTATATCATATTTAATAATCATTACAAAGTCAAATAAATAACGCTGACGACACAGTCGGTATGTCATAACTTTCTAACGGAAATAGTCACATTTTTCTGCTACAGGTGACTTATACAGTGATTGGCGCTTGGAACTCGATCTCTGTCGCAAAAAGTTTTTGGAGGCCATAAGGGGCTGTGGTGGTGGGAGAGGAGGAGTCTTCAGTGACCATGCTAAGCTCTCAGCTAATTTTGTGCCCAGGTCAATGTCAATTAATGAAAATAGTCGTATAACCCTTCTTTGCAGGAATGGTGGAACCACAGATATCTCGTTGGCTGTATTGTTAGCAAGTCGCTCTTTTTCTGCACAACTTAAATATTCATTATAAAATGTAGATGCAGATTCTAAATCGATTGCATTTGTTTGGAACATTGACATTCTTTCCGTGGGTAGGGCAGGATCTACATATGGAATGGGACCATTGAACGAGTTGGGATAATAATTTTGTGCGTCACGACCGTTGTCACCTATGGGGGCTCTTCCGTCTCTCAGACAATTCTTGATATATAATGGAGCATTAAATGCAATTTTGCCATGATTTACGCCCATTCTATAAATCTGAGTATCACGATAACCTTGGAGTCTAGTTTTATACAAAACATCAATTGGACCAGGAATACCAGGGACTAGATGAGCAGGATTAAAATCACTTTGTTCTGTAACCGCAAAGAAATTATCTGGATTCCTGTCCAGCACAATTCTGCCAATGGTGACTGTTTCATATGTGCCTCTTTTCCAAATTATAGTGACATCAAAAGGATTGTAATCATTTCTTATTTCATCGGAAGTCAAAATATCCATATTTAATCTCCAAGACGGACAATTTTTTTCTTCGATAGCATTGTATAAGTCTCTATTGTAGTAATGAGGATCTCGCCCTGAAAAAAGCAAAGACATGCTTCATCAGATGAAAGATTTTCAATTCCTTGTTCGCTTCTGAGGTTAAATTTGACATACTATCTTTCTTTCTTTTTATTTATCATAATAAAAGTGTGGGTTGCAAATGCATCCATTTTACGATACCCATCAGAAATTCCATAATCAGATAGGATCCATAAGAGAGCAGTTGATAAATGGGTATGTTTCGTTAGGAAGTCAAATCTAGCTGTCGAGTCAGGAATCAAGTTTGTCCTAGGGTTCCTCTTAAAAGCATGCATAAAATGTATAAAGTCGTTAGGTTCTTTGTAGAAAAATATTGGCATATTTAAACACAGTATATCTAAGTTTCCTTCTTTTGTATAAAATTTAACTGCTAGTCCTTTGGGTTCTCTGCTGGCATCATAAGCGCCAAGGGTTTGTAAGGCAGTAGAGAATCGTACAATTAACGGTGTTTTCTTCCCAATTCCATTAAAAACTTCCGCTTTCGTATATTTAGATATATCATGAGTTACTTCAAAATATCCAAAAACAGCAATTCCTTTCGCATGTACAACTCTTTCCGGAACTCTTTCAGCCATGAAATTAGTATTACCGTCTACATGGTATAAGTTATAGAACGGATCGGAATTTACTGAAAGAGTTTCTCTTATTTCAACAAATTTTCCAGAACTGGTTGTCAAAATACCAATAGGTTTCTGCAAAAAATATATTATTTACAATTTTTTTAGCATCGGGATACAAATGGATACCCCTCATTGTCCTTGTAGTATGCAAATGTGTTGCTTTATTTCACCCTACCACACATACGAGTATAAGATAAGAAAAGCTAACCTTTTTTTTGTTTTTCAGGAAAATGCTTTACGCTCCATCCCACCACCCTTTGGAAGAGCCGGAATGCGTAGTCCGAATAGCGTAGTCCGACACACGTCGGACTACGCTACAGTGTAAAAGCCTCTGCGATTGCCTTCGGCCGCCGTGGTGGAGTGTTTGAATGAGCTTCTTATTGTGTGCTTTAAAGTAGCTGAAATTACTAAATTGCCATTTAACGAGACGTCTTAATTAAGGTATAGAAAGAAAAATCTGTAAGGATTGTGACATTAGGCAGTCAATCCTCTCTGTTTCATCCATTAGAGAGCTGAGGATGTGTTGATATTCTATGCGCATGTGGTGTACACCCAGCATTGACCAGCTTCCATAGTAAGATGTCGTTATCGGCCAAGCCAGAGGAAAAACATGCTTATTTATCACAAACAGTGAATTAATTTATTATAATATGAATAAAACTATTGATTCACTAGTATTGTATCCTCACCGAATGATCCCTGCTAAACTCAAACTGCTGCCTCGTGGCAGGGTCGGTTCTGTTAACATACTCTATATCACCAAGGTCACTGCACTCGATACAGTTTATTGAAGTAACAATAACAATAAACACATACAAGGTGTATCATTCGTCATTTTGTCGGAACGGAGCACTAACAAATTTTTATGTTGCTTATATAGACGAGAACTGGGCTAATTTGAATTAATGTTTACATTTCACTTGGGAAGTGATGAATTAAATTTATCATTTATACTTTTCAACTACAGAAAACAATGATTTCATATCCACTTTGTTTTAGGGCTGTGCTGGCTATGTCTCATTTATTGAATTTGAATTAAAGCAAAATTAAGGTAAAAACTGACGGAGTGATTTCTTTCAGCGCCCGCTGCGGTAGTTGTTTGCGGTTTGAGGTTTTGCGATCAGTGAAAGCGCAGAGCAAACGATCGTGGAGTGGGCAGAAGCGGCACACCGCGGGCAAACATCGCTTCGTGAAATGTATTTTGTTTTTATATATGTATGTTTGCATCCTATATACACCACGGGCCTGCATACGTCGCGGGTGGAAACCTCTTCGTGAGATCTTAGTGCAACAACGTACTTAGTATATAGAGACAGTCACTCTTGAATTGTTGCCAGAGCTGCCGTCAACTGGCTAAACAAGGGCATCGTACTCAAGTATCTTGTTATGATCACTTATCACGTGACGTGATGATGCCTTGCCTGCTATGCAATTGAAATCAAATTTTCAAATCAATTTGCCCGACGTTTTTGGCAATAATATTATCATTTACAACATTTATTATATATGTATATATAGGATATGTATATATAAGACGCGGGTGAAACCGCGGGATGATTCTAGTTAGTGTTAAATGGTTATGGCTAAATGTATCGTATTGAACAACTCTATCTAACTCGAACGGGACAGATACGCAACACAGGTCACTGATGTTCATCTGTATGTGTGTTTTTCTATAATTAAAATCCTGAAGACATTTAAGATATAACATTTCATAAATTTATAAAAAAAATTATTAAATATGTTTTCTTCGCCTATAACACAAATACAGGTCCAGGGGGCTGGTCATAGTTTTTGCATGTCTCTGTAACTTGATATAACAAATACATGTAAATTTGGAAAATATTTCCGGCATTTTCCGGGCGAAAACACGATTGACTAAACTTTACGGTGGAATACGATAGAAAAGACTCGTAAGGTCGGGCCTTTACACAGGTAGATGCGAATGATGCATCCCATCATTGTGACGTATAGTGACATACGCGATGAGAGCCTACAAAATCGGGCATTGGCCTACGTCTAATTGGCATTCCGTCCGACGAACCCAATGGAAAATTGACGGAAACCAGGTACCTGTCCGGATGGGAGGTCAACAGAAGGGAGAGATTAAGTAAGAGAGTATTAGGTAGAGGTAGTGACATTCTGCATAGGAGGAGGTAGTGCCATGCATAGTACATACCACTACATCCTAATGCAGCGGAATTGGGAGAGCACGAACGGGGAGGTACCTCACGCTCACATAATACCGCTGTAAAGTGACATTTTCAGTGTCGCATTTCGTGAGTAGCCGGTGGCCCATTGGGAGTGAAGGAGGAAAACGCATCGGCATAGTGACTTTGTGGATGTTCATGGGCGTTGGTAGTCCGATAGTAGGCTCCGATTGCTCGTTTTCCAAAAAAAAGTTTATATGGAGTTTAATATGGAGTATATTAATTGATTTTTCTTTTGCAGAATACAATAAAATTTCTACAAACTGATGTTTAGTCCAAGTCCAATTTTTTTTTTTACTTATATAGCCTTATCCGTATGAAATTACTATGAAGTCGCGTTGATACTACTATTAAATGTTACAATTTCAGAATTTCAATTAGTACATTGTCCTCGAATGAATTTATGAACATTATTTCGTTTTCAGAAACCTATTGAACTTGTGATGACTGGTTCGGGAAAACCTAAGAGAAACAGTGGCCCTAAGTTTTAATTCTTTTTCTAACTTATACACAAACAAGGAAATGAAAGGTCAATTAAAATGTACACAAAATAAGGAAATCTGTATTTAAACATTGTAGTCTACTTCTATCGAGATTGGTTTTTAATTTTGTTCATGGGTTGAAAACGAACCCTAAGAGAAATTTTCAATTTTGTAATTAACCACTTTCATATTGTAGTACTTCAAATGCTTACAGCAAAATGGTTGTAAATCCAATTCATACGTACATTGTTAACAACAACGAAAGAAGTATTTTGTCAGGTTAAGCTTTTACAGCGCCCAAGGCCTTGGAAATCTATCCTCTGAAGAAGCAATGGCAATTTCAGGAGAGGACCCAAATTATTTCAATAAAGAATATGATGATTTTGACACTAAAAATTATCCTTCTCGGATATTAGAAATGGATGCCATGCAGGACCATCAAATCAGAAATGTAGATTACGATCCTGTTGACGTCAAAAGAATTCAGAGCATGGGTACATATAAAACAGTATTCCTAGTTGTGATGGACAAAAATCCAGATAATTTCTTTGCAGTCCCAGAACAAAGCCCTTTTAATCCTGCCAAAATTATGCCAGGTATTCCTGATCCAACTACCTGGTTAACTTTATTTTGAGTATCATTGGCTCATATTAGTTAGAAGCTATATTAGTGTATGTATCTTTTTATATTGCTGCAATCAAATGCAATGACTTAGGATCGGTATCTATTTTATAACGATTTTTTGGGTTACGTAAAAAAGAGCGATTTGCTAATAAATGCAGCTCGGCTAACAACGGATATTCCTCCTTTCTGACAAAGAAAGTAAATTCGTCTATTTACTTGATTTCGGTAGACGTTGATATTGATAGTCGAGTAACACAAAGATTGCGAGTGTTCCTTAGCGCTACACCTCGACCACCGCCACAACCTACTGTACCTTTTTTATGCTTCCAGGCATGCCCCCAGAATGTGGAAAGCCTCGGCGGTATATGGGACTGGGGAGCTACGAGACAGCTCCCCCTACCCACTAAACTCCAGCGGTGTTCCTTCTCATCCGCCAATGGGAGTAGCCACGGGAAGATGATGACATACAACCGTGACTCCACCAGCTGGTGCCCTCGGAGGCTTCTCTCGGTAGGGTTAGGTGGTACCCTCCTTACTATGTTAAGATGTGTCGGAACATGCGGCACACCGAACTTCTCGGGTCTCATGGAATAGGCGTCGACTTCCCCAAGCCCTACGACCCTTTCTAATGTGACATGTTAGGGCGCCTACGTGTAGGACCTCTCGAGAACTCATGCGTTCCCCTTCTTCTTTTTTACCCTCTTTTTTACTCCCTGTGAACCCGACAAGACACGCGCCACGTTCTTAAAGACCGCTCGATAGCCACGAACCAGTCACACAGCCATGATTCTTTGAAATCTACTCAGAGCGATCCGATTGTGAGAGAACTTTACTTCCACCCATATCAGCGCACCGTACATCGCCATAGAGCGGATCACGTCCATTTATACATTTATAGCTACCTGCAACCAATACTTGGTCCGCCAAGGCAGTTCGCCGATTGAAATGACTTTCAAAAGTCCACCGACTGTCGAGTAGTAGGCCAAGGTAAGATATCGTGGATCCAACGTCAATTCTTATCTAACCAACTATGGTATGGTATGGTGATGGTCAGTGGCTACAGTGACTTGTTGCGCGGTCCGTGAAGGCAAAAGGGTTCAGATTTAGCCAACGCCACTCCCAGCCTTAAAACACGAATGTGCCGAACCACTTGGGCGACTGCTGCTGTCGCAAGAATAGCAGTTCGTCCGTGGCTTGTCCCGCGTGCTACGACTGATGTGTCGTTCGCTCAGCACAAGACGCTCGCTCCGTGAAGAATGTTGCCGCTGAGCGCCCAATCATACCACAGGAGGGGTCCCAAAGAACCACTCCGAACCGCACACAACTGCGCATGACTTCCACCTCTCTTCCTGTGTTGGGCCAACAGCGCGTGCAGATAAGTATTCCGGGATAATTTAACGCAAATGCTGAGGCACCGTGTTAAAAAGCGGTGCTGCGATTTATCGCATTCTTTATTGCTTCCCAAGGCAAGGAGTTGAAGGCGTTTGGAATATCTAAAGAAAACATCACAACTACCCCATCCCGAGATATCTCCTCTTCGGTCAGGGCTTTCAACCTAGTGATAGCGCGCAATTGTTGACTGACGCCCTGAAACCCGAACTGTTGTGTGAATGTTGGCCAACACTTACCAAGTGACGCATGAGACGTACTGCTATCATCCTTTATAATAATTTGCTGGCGTCATCCGGAAGAACGATTGGACGATAAGTCGAAGTTTGATCTTGACTTCTCTCGGGCCTTTGATGCTATCAATATAAGATTACTACTGGAAAAAATAAGATGTTACAGATTAGGGGAGGCCTCTGTACTGTGATTTGAAAGCTATCTGCGAAATAGACACCAAATCGTAGGTACTGAAAAAGAGGAGGGAAGTGCCATCTCGTTACTAGAGGAGTCCCTCATGGTTTTATATTAAGACCAATCTTATTTAACATTTATTCTGCAGACGTAACGGAATGAATTAAAAACTGTAAATACCTTAAAAAAAAATTCTTATAGAAAAGGGGGCAAACGAGAAATTGGAGCCTTTTACGACTGCCGACGCCTATGAACATTTGCCAACACATAACTACTATGCCGATGCGTTGACACCCCCCCCCCAATTGGCCACTGGCTATTCACAAACCGCTGATGAAAATGATGTCACAACGCCTTGACGTTAATAGTTGGCAAGAGGTAATAGTTCTAATCCATTGGTTGT
The DNA here is from genome assembly GCA_017140195.1 of Eumaeus atala. NCBI lineage: Eukaryota > Metazoa > Arthropoda > Insecta > Lepidoptera > Lycaenidae > Eumaeus > Eumaeus atala. Next base: position 104,303 of record JAFELO010000848.1, read on the forward strand.
TTATTAACGAATACAGAATCGAAGGAGTGACACAAGTGACGGAGTGCCAAAGATAATGCCTAACTGTTTTTACCTGTTAAATGTCCTGTATCGTATCAGGAACTCACTTAGTGAAGAGCTACGAGTTAGGTTATGTGAAGCTTTCGTGCCCTCACAGTTCAACTACGTCGATGCTGTAACAGGTCCACGGTTACTAGACTGAACAATAAACGTATTCACGCTACAGTGTTAAAATTCCCAGGCGAGATTATGTTATTCCTTGTTTAAGCCAGGCTTCGACATTGAAAATGGAGAATCACATACGGATACACCTCGCGACTATACTGTTCGGAATCAATGAAAGTGAGAGAAACGGGCGAGAGATGTTGATGCCATACATCTGACAAGATCTACTCACTACACAATGTACACGCCAACTCACCACGGTGCTGCGTTCAGGGGCAGCTTCAGGTACTCAGCAGCTAAATATTGGGACAACCTTCCCCCGCCACTGCGTGTATATATTAATACTATCTATTAGATATCCAAAAGCAACTTATAGATATCCAAAAACAACACTATTATGTCTAACAGTGTTGTTTTCATAATCACATTTATGTTAGTGTAAATAGCCCAGGTTTGATTAAATTTTTTATTATATATTTTTTTTATATAATTGTAGTAAAGTGTACGGGACAAACTTTCCCGTATATTTACTTCTTGTGTATGTGTATATGTGAGTAGGTTACGGCTAAAATTACTGTGTAACGCTCTGTGATACCTCGGTTGGACTTGGTAAATTACCGAAACGAGAAATTAAAGGGTGTTCCTGAAAATCGGCGCTAGGACCATCAATCCTAACTTATGCTGACGTTTCACCTTTTTTTTGAGGTATATTTAATCTGTAAATTTCTTTTTTTTTTTTGTATATTTTTGCATTTATTTTCGCTTATCTTTCTATATCTATCTATATTATTTTGTAATTTTCTTTAAAAATTGCCATAACAATGTACATAAGGTACATATATGCCTCATAAATAAAGTTATTTTAATATTTCTTTTTTATGTTCCGGTCGGCCATCCTCCTTGAAAAGGACTAAACTGCCGGAATTCCAACCACTGGGAAAGTATCCCTTGAATAAGCATTTAGATAAAACCTCCAGAACCGGGTCCTTTATGGCATCCCATCAGGTACATGTGCACCGTTCTTGGTGCGTATGTTTTCACAGCGAGTTCTAAATCTCCAGATGTTACCCTCGGTGACGTTACTTCTACCGCAGCAGCTTATGTTGCTAGCGTCATTGCTGGTGGGAACCATTCCCCGTATGAAGGAAAGAAAATATCACATTTTCGCGAAGTTGCCATCCCATGCTCTGCGTGAGTGGCGGGGCGGCCGGACCAAGCTTACCACTCACCCACTTGTATGTAGTGTACAAGTACAAGTACAGTGGGGTATGCCCCACTGGTACGATCTAGAGTCCCGGTAAACTCCTTCCACAAATTCGTTTTCGTGTGCCCTATACCGTCACGAAGATCACAGCGCGCGTTGCGATAATTTTCGTAAGCGCTAGAGAACTGATCGCCTGGAACGCTTCTGTATCTTCCGTATCCGAGAGTAACGACGGTGACCCTTAAAACAGTTCTCCCGCAGACTTTGTAGCTCAGAACGCCACCAATAAGAGCTACGCCTAGGCATCGATTGATCTAACCTGAGGCATGGAAGCGTCGCAAGCTTGCTGCATTGTGTTTACAAGCCACCCATCCCTAGTTTCAGTTCTGTCATTTACAGGAAGGGGCACCCAGGACTGCACAATTGAGGCCTCTTTAAGTAGGTCTCTGTATAACTTCTTTAGGGCCAATCTCGAACCGCAACCATCGCGTGACGATGAAGAGATCCCAAAAGGAAAAGATGTATCGGTGATTCGATAAAGTCTCCACATCATCCATGACACTACAACCATCGATCCTACCGACCTCGGGACTTGCGAAGATGAAATCCACTATTGAGCCACCCTGCTGACGCACACAAGCTGTGCAGTGCTATGCTTGATGAGCCGCAAACCATACAAAATCATCTAGTCTTCCAGTGTCCGCCCTATTACATTTGTCGCCAGTGAACCCACAGTGTGGATTTTGCGTTAAAGTCACAAGCGATAAGCAAAATATGCAGTACTCCGCCTAAGTAGGTGCCCGCAACCATTGGAAACCTCCGAATTTGGCAGTCATAAGCACGCCAGAAAAAGAATCACACGTAAGCAAACTTGGGCTAAATATTAAAGCAGCGGAGGAATCTGCATTGCTAACCCAGCTGCTGCGGAATTCGATAAGGCTCTGCGATTATTGCGACGTCAATAAACCAGTGCACCATCGATTTCACCAGAAGATCTTGTGTCCGAGTACAGTGTTTTAAGATAGCCTGTAGGACCGTCATTCGCGTCAGTATTGGTTGGTCATGGTCTCCATCTCAACTACTGGGGTCAGCGCTGCAGCTACTGGAACGGATTGTGTGGTGGAAATATTTCTTGCCGAGCTCGCATTTTTGTTTCGCATGGGTTTACCACAGGCATTACTACCGACACGGCGTCCTACTGGTTTTCTGCTTGTTGAGCAAATCGCGCAATATGGTTCGCTAGAGCATTGCCTCATCTTGTGACCTGGTTGCCCAGAACGGACACAAAAATTGCTGCGATCAGTTCCGCAGGGCCACTTAATTCCCCCACCATCGTTCAAGCCTTGTCGTGGCGATGGGGCTCAGTAGGTTGAGGTGAGTAGGTGATTCGAGACACCTCGGGCAAAGCCAATTGAACCGAGCTGCTCTTTGTAGTCCTCTTATAAGAAGAGGGGACAAAAGAGGAACAGCAGGGGCCGCTCTTTGTACCTCCCTTATAGGAAAAGGGGCAAAAGTAAAAGAAGGTGGCACTTTTGCACACGAGGCAAAGGGCGAGGATGGAACCTCACCCCATTATACTGTCTCAAAGTTAGTGGGTTTGTCCTCTGGTGCGTGACAACCCCAACTGTGGAGATGGCGTCTGTCCCTTATGGGTCTGACTAGCCGTCGAGATGCCCTGATGATTTGTTGTTCCGGGACACCTCACGAAAGGCGGCATTGATGACACTTGTGGTGGCTTTTGTGAGTATTCGGCGCTATAATGATCCGCGAGCGTTTTCCCGCGTCAACAAAAAAGATGTCCCCTTAGTTTGTACATGCCCAGCCTTTCCACCTCTCACCATCCGCCACTTTTGTAGATGCCTCAACCGGACATCTCGCCCAGGCAGTACGACCTCAGTCGTCTCGGCCGATTTCTCCCACCTTAGTAGAGTAGATCGGACATGCAAGGGCGGTCAAGTCGACTTTTTGGCTTCTGCCGAACGATAGCGTAAGGCGTAAGCCCCTATCCTCGGCATCAGACCGGAGGGTAATCAATTTAGCTGCAGATTTGGGGACGCGTGGCTAATGCTTCTTCTCCTTTCCTCTTGTCTGGTTCTTTTCAGCGTCGTCTTCTGTTTGCCGTTTCTTGACGACATCTTTTTTTATAGATTAGGGGGAGAAACGAGCAATCAGAGCGTTTCAACGACTTCCGACGCCCATGAACATCAGCGTAATTATGAAAATGCATTGCCCGAATTTTCACCCCCTCCTCCAATGGACCACCGGCTACTCACAAACCGCAACAAACGTGACACCTACACGGCGGTGTCAAGTGAGCGAGAGGTATCTTCCCGGTCGTGCCAGCCCAATTCCGTTGCATAGGAGAATGTAGTGTTATACACCATGCATGGTACTAACTTCCCCTATGCAGCATAGTGCTACCTCTTTTTAACTGTATGCAGATGCCTCAACCCTTTCGGCCTCAACTGGCGGAGCCGACGGTACCATGTCGCTCGTAGCCACGGCTGCAGGTTCTGCCTAGTTGCAGGATTAGTCGGCGACATCAACGTTGTCACGGCGCCTCTTTCGGTCCGCTGCAAGTGGCAGACGAAGGCGCGGCTCCGGAAGATGACGACCCTCTAGATTTTCGGACCGAGCATCGATACGAGAATTTCTTTGCTCGACTGCTTCAAGCGTCACTCATTGTGGCGAACCTTCTATACCTAAACTATCCGGCGTAGGAAGGTCCTAAAGCAGCCTCGGGGCGCACGTCTGTAATCTTTTTACGCAGGCTTCCTAGCTCTTTCTTCAACTCTCCGAGCTCTCTTTACATACAAGTGTTAGCCCCTTCTAAAGCACCTATCTCGGCCGGTGACGTAGTAACAACATTATTGCGCCCAGGATAGCAGCGGCTTTTATGCTGAGTGTCTTCATATACATCCCGCACAAATTACCTGTCAATACATTGGAATAAAATCTGTTAATATGCACAATACCATTTGTTGAAGCGCCTAATATTTTACAATAGCAATATCACTTTTCATTGACGATGGTCCTGTTAATTTTGTACTGAACCGTCACGATCTGTGACTTTTTGTCGTACCTTATACCTAAAAGCTTGCCCATTAATTGAATTATTTTAAATAATCAAAGTATTGTCCACTATTTATTAATTAATAGTACCTACGCGTCCCATCTGTACCGTTCATTTTTCATATATACTTACTAATATACTACAGCTGTAAAGTTTGTTTGTTTGTTATTTTAACGTTCTAATCTCAGGTAAAATACAGATCGGATTGGAAAAAAAAACTTTTTATGTATGTACATTCACTTGGAATATTATATTACGGCCAAGGATCAGAGATATGCGGACGAAACCGCGAGGCGATGCTATCTATAACTTTCGTAGAAAATGAGGAAAGTATGTAGAAAACAGCTTTACATTGGCTTTGCTTAAGAATGTTGAGCTTGCTGATGGTAAGCCACACCAATCAATATATTTTGCTTTGCAATCTTTGATTTGCAGAATACAAGTAATAGTTTCCAGCTAGTAGCATCACCACTTTGTGACTGCTCCTTCAAGACTGATAAATATGAACAAACCGCGCACCACATACAGTAGGAGTGTCGTCTTTGGCACAAGGAGCGAAATGAATCCTTAATGATATTCCAAATGATACGGGAGTAATTTACTATAGGGACCCTATGGACAACGTGGAAAATTTTCGTGCTTCCAAATATTTTTGTCAAATCCGTCCCAGTTGACAATTAAATATAACGTGTAGTCAATATGTTAGGCATGTATATCTCCGTGGTGAATAGCAGCCGGGCTACGCTTGGCTTTTTTTTGTCTGTTTAAGTCATTCCAACCCCTTTCTGTCTTCGCGTGACTGGGGAGGGAAACTGGAAACACATTTTGAATATAAGGTGTTTAAATATGATAAGCTTGGAAGGTAAATGGATCAATTGTGAAACAATTCGACTAAATTTCAAACGTATAACAGTAGCTTAATTTATTTATGTATATGGTTACCGCTTTAAAGATGAAGCTTATAAATTTCCGGTATCACAATGTTCCGGATGCTGGCAGTTTGATCTGATTTTATAGTACCTTCCAAATAACAAAACATCCAAATCCAAATGTGAAGGAAAGCATGAAGATAAAAGCTGTCCTATCTGTATAAAGGAAAAGTATAATACAAATATTATGAGCTAAGAAGGTAACTTACATTAAGGATTTCAAAATCTTACAAGAAAATAGAAAAAACAATTTGTTCAGTCCAGTTATTACACAAGAGGACACTGATACACTATTTAAAATATCGAATAGTGACGAAACGCATAGCAGTAAATTACCTAAAGAAGTAGAGCACAAAGAATTAAATACAGAGAAAAATGAAGAAGAGGTCCTTATGTTCTTAAATGAATGTGTTTCACAACCAAACAAGGGAATACAGACAAAATACTAAAAAGTGGAAGTAGAAAAAGAATATTTCAGAACAGTTGAGACATGATGAAACCACTGTAAGATGAGGGAAATAATAAGCGGGATACAAAACTCTTACATAAAATTGGATAGGAGAAAACTTTGATAAATAAAATTAATGCATATTTTTAGGTATTAAAATAAATTTATAGAAGAGTTGATAACAATTTTATAAATGGTTTGTGAAGAGACGTATGGATATATCATAAAATATTTCAATAATTGATAGTCAGTGACTCTTGGACACACATTCTTTTTAATAAATGTAAAACGTATTTTTATGTTTTTATATGGTGCGATGGGGTTGACATATTCGTATCATATTGTGATAGAACCCCTACAAATGATTAGAAGAAAAAAATACAACTTCTAACAAGACTTTCTTGAAACACGTAATTTCTATTTATAGGCTGTCAATCAGATGGTACAGTATCTAACGAAACGACCTGTATAACATCACTGGACCATGTTGGACGGCAAATAGAAAGAGAGCCCAGTTACTCGGGACGAGGGTTTCTTTCTCGCTCATCGTCCTAAAGTGATGGCTATTCCTATCGCATTGCATGTGGTTGTGAGAATTTTTGATGTTGGAATTGAGAGGGTGGATGTTGGAAAACAATCCTTCTGCGGAATCTCTGTTACTTGTATCACTAAAAACGCTACGGCTCCTTTTCCGCCTCATGTTGCACATAAAAAGTGGGTGTATCAGTGTTTGTGTGGCAACATTCAACAATACTCATAAAAAGCACTTCGTCTCCTCTTTGCTTGACTTACCATCGGGGGTGAAATTATAGCGAAATTGTTTACAAATTGAAATTAAATCATTTAAGTTAACAACTTCTAATTACGGTTTTAATACATTTAATTGCTGGCGTTGTTTTCCAATTTAAGTAAGTTTTAATTTGATATAATTATATTGCAGTATAATCATTTTATAATTACATGTTATGGGTAGGTAGGCACTAGAATAGCAAGACTGGTTTGTTTGGTATATCGATAATACCTATGAGTATGTAAAGTCAGAGAAAATTTGTTAAACAGTACTGATTCGCTTCAAGTTGGGTATCAGAAAATGCGGCTAATTAAATGTAAAGTAAGTTTTCGAATTCGCTCGCTTCAATTTTGCGTACACTACTTTCAGAGCCATGATGAGATTGCGGACGGAATCCTTTCAAATTCCTGGCAGTCCTACTGAAGTCTGACTTGGTTCTGAGGTATTGCGATTTTCAGAGCTTCAGAAGTCCTGACTCCCTTTCACGTCACGGATTTGCGTCCCAAAATTTCTATCCGGCATTCAGGCAAGCGATTTTAATTTTGTAGATGGGACGAAGATCCGCAAAAAAATCACAAAATATCAGTTTTCACAATGCGGTGTAGATATTTTATCACTTTCCTTGGGGGTTCCCTGCGATAATTTTATAAAATGTTCATTAATTGTTGTTGCTGTCGATCCTGGTTACGGTACGGTTCATTTTTTTATCTCACCGAACACGTCAAGTGGAGCACCTAATTGATGTGTACGATGAGAAAAAAAATATTTCACGAATTTGTATCCAAAATTCGCCATTTTGTTTTTAATTTTTTACGTGTATGAGAGAGAGAGTTGAGGAATTGGAGCTATGTAAGAAAAGTGGAAAATAAAAGCAGTTTTACTTACAAACATAAACTCCTACTGGAGTTTGTGTTTGTAAATAAAATCCATAAAATGTAAAATAGGAGCCATGAAATAACATAAACAAAATTAAAAATAGTTATACCTGTTTAACACGTACTTTAACAATCGAAAAATTTAAAGTAATCATAAAACATTTTCGAAAAAAAAACACGTATTTATTAATTTTTAATATTAAAATCTTCTTCAACTTCACAAGTTATTGAAATCTTCAATCCAACAGCACTGTTCCGATTTAAGTGACGTAACTGTAAAAATATATTTTTGATTGCCGACATTAAATTATATTTAACAACTTTCGATTTCAATTTTTGTATTGAAACACTAAAAAACGTGAACAAACAAAATATACTGAATGTCGAACGGGACGGAGCGCCTACCATCGATGAGAGACAATCCCGCGCAGTTGTCAATCTGTCAAAACAATTTTTCGATAACAGTACTACGAAAGTTTCAGAATTGGGATTAAATTTCGCCATGGTACCTCTAAAAGTCCCATTTGAAGGAAGATTTCGAAGCCATATGTCAAGACGTATCATCATCCTTGCGTCGAAGCTCTGTGCCAAAAATAATTATTCCTTTATTAACAATATAAGGCATTATAAAACTTTGACATGAGACAGGACATAAAAATGCTTCCCGCGGTTAAAGGTAATGAACCCACAGTAATGGACAGAACAGATTACATTGAGTGAATACAAAATATTTTTGTGTTCACGTATAAAATTGTAAAAAATTATCCAACAAACAATTATTTAAAAAGTACAACTGATCTAATTAAGAAACATTCCGATACATTGAATCTGGACCTTGACATTCTAATTCTCACGTGTGCCTCCTGAGCTGTACGGGTTGCCGAAAATACATAAAACAAAAACTGACTTGAAGAAGCTGTGTAAAACACATTCATCTTTGAAATTGTATCTCAAAATGTATTAGATAATGCATATAATAGACGTTAACTTCAACAAAATTATAAAAGTTTTGGCACCTACTTCGTTTGAGAGCTATTTCGTTTTTTGCAGCGAGATCGAACCAAACTCACTTCTATTTTTCACGGTTAAGCGTTCGTAATGAGCCGACTGAGCAGAGCGTCGATCACGTGATATAAGTGAATATGTTGTTCGGACATATCTGTCTATGTCAATTTCAGTAGCTCCCGCTACCTGCTTGCTCTCGTTTCCCTACTCTTCCCTAGTTTTTGGCATTGGCGTTATCAAGACAAACCTAATTATGCGTGAAAATCGTTCAGCCTGCAGGAGGAAACATGAAAATCTACATACATACATACACCTCTCCTCAGCCGTCTTTAGACCACTGCTGGACATATGCCTTTCCCAAGGCGCGCCACTGAGCCCGATCTTCGGCTCTCCTCATCCAGTTATGGCCCGCCGCCCGGCGAAGATCGTCTCGCCACCTAGCGGGAACGCGTCCCAAGCTACGTTTGCCTTAACGCGGTCTCCACTCTAAAAGCCGTCTGCTCCAACAGCTGTCCGATCGACGGCATGTGTGGCAAGCCCATTGCTACTTCAGCTTGCTAGACTTCATCATGCGCATTTCTTCGTTTCGGATTTTATTCCTCAGGGTCACACCAAAAATTGCCCGATGAGTGACTTTGAGCAGATGGCCTAGCCCTACTGTGAGAGTCTACGTCCCGGCTCCGTACGTCATGACGGTGGGCCACTCTGATCAAAGACATTACTTCAAGCTCTGCGAAATGGTAAAAATAATCTTCTTTACATCTGTAAAACTTCAGAAATCTGCCCAGCCTAACCAAATCCCACTATTAACTTGAACCTCGAAGTTGTTTATACCCAACTGCAAGGTTCCCCCGAGATAAACATGCTTCCGAACAACCTCAAGGGTTTCGCCACCTACGATTACAAAGCTTGGGGTTAGATGTGAGTTGAACATAACCTTTGTTTTGTCCAAGTTCATACCCAGCCCTGCCCTTTGGGAGACGTCATTTAAGCTGGTCAACACTTCCTGCATCTCTTGCAGCTATTCTGATATGATGATGATAACATCGGCGATGCGCAGATGTGAGATACGATCGCCGTCTGTGTTGATGCCACTTCCTTTCCAGCTTAGTACTTTAAAGATATCTGCCGATGCAGCTGTGAATAAGTTCGTGGATAAAATATCCCCCTGGCGCACGCCTCGTTGCAATTGGATGGGTCTTGTCGGTACGTCCTGGGCTTAGACGGTCATTACACTATTTTATAAAAAAAACTTTGCCTTTGGTTTAGTTCTCAATGAGACTGAAGGAGAGGAGGGCTCGTTCTGTCTTCAGACTTACTTAACAGAAGTCCCCCGGGTTCCATTATTAGAGCCTTCGCTCTGCGCATGAAATAGCCAGGAAATTCACATTCAGTACTCAATGACGCACTCTACCAGTTCTTTCTTTTCTTTCTATAGTATAAGCAATTGAGCAATCGAAGCCTTTTCCGACGACGCCCATAGGCGTCCGCATTGTTGTTGTAAAGCAGATGCGTTGCACTCTTTTCCTTCTCCCCGCCAATGTACCATGCATTTATTGTTAATTTTTAACCATATAATGACCAATACAACTTTCTACGCAGCTTTCAGGCGACATTCATTTTGTACATGGGACGAATGTCCGCAACCAAATCACAATTTCGTGCGGTTTGTGAGTAGCCAGTGGCCTATTGAGGGGATGATAGGAGGGCAACGTATCTGCGTAACAATCATGCGAATGTCCATGGGCGTCGATAGTCATCAAAAGGTTTTACTCGTTTGCTCCCTTAGGCTCGAGCCTGTACTAATGTGACTTGTACAAAAAGGAGTGAAATATCATATTGGACGGCATCCAACGGTAGACAGTGGGCCCAGTCTATCACCAGGATTTGGTCGCGACGGAACAGAGTTTTAGGCAATTGAGGACATTTGCGCATACATGGCACAAGGAGTGGAAGGAGAAGTAACGACGTTGCTGCATCGAGATAATCAGGAATGACGAGGTCGATGACAACTTCTGTCTTTGTGGTGTCAGGCCTCAGAAAGGTGAGAGTGAAAGAACGAGAGGGCTCTTAAGGAATGTGTAGGGAGTTTACGTTACAGAGCCGGTGAGCAAACCCCCGTGCATCTCCCATGATTCGCTCCGTATACCGAGCGGTGGGTAGGAGCACGGGTGGAGCTGGGTAAGTGCTGCCTTACTCACTCAGTACTCACCTCAGTTTTTCCTTATCCTTATTTAAATCATAATAAATTAGTCTTCACGCTTTGCTATAATCTGTCTTTAAAAAATAGGCAATACTTAATATTTGGTAGTACTAATTAATGTTACAGACGAGCGAGCTGCAGTATGTATTACACAAATATTAATGCATTGTGAAGTTGGGCGTGCATCGATAGCGCGACGAATGACCGTGTCTCTGCCTTACGCATGGATAACAGTGTTTCTTATTATATTCTTCCCATGAATGAATAACAGAAATCAATAATGTACATATAATAACAGTGTAATTATTATTATCAAAATAAAGTTGTATTCTATTCTATTCCATTATATTCTATAAAAAAAGACAGCGGAAAATTGTATCCTTTTCTGTGGGTCCTCTGTGATGATTTTATGAAAACATCTTTCATTGTTGCAGCAGCAGTTGGTCGTGGGTACACACAAGTAGTAGCGTCGGGAAATGAAGCCCCAAATAAAATAGCGTGTGTATGCTTATGTACACTCGTTAGACAACACGAAAAGGGTACTTAATACATTGAAGTTGTATTATAACGCATTAATAACTTTTTCTGAAAAACTATTGCTAACTTTAAGGTGTTTTTAGGGGTCAGGGTTTTTCGTGACCGGTTTTTCGCCAAGAGAACTAACTTCCGAAATAGGTTACATAATTTCAGTTTAGTGTTAATGGTGATAGTGTCATGCTGTATCAACGCTACCCCATGAATCCAAATCCCATGTCCGCAACTCTATCCTATGAAATATTATGATATAACGACCCCACCCAAGAATACGTATACTTGTGCTAACTTTGATTGGTTTTCCCTTAACAATACCAATTCATTATCTGCTGTGTAATAGCGTGATTCCTCTAATGATTAAATCAATCGTCTATATAAGGTACGCAAAAGGTTCAAATGGCTCATTTAGACAAAATGATGGAACATACTTTATGTTTGTTTTTATTTTTGTCGATAAACTACATCGAGTGCGGTGACCATGAGAACATTGAATATGAAAACAGGACTAGCCACGCCACGAGACAGCTGTACGAGTTTAAAAGGGACCATCCGGTAAGGTCCTTAAATTATTATTTGACCATTAGAGTGGACGTGGAAAGGCGGGCAACACAAGGTTGTTCAATGTGGTTGTACAATACGGTTGTTCATGGGCGTCGGTAGTCTTAAAAGGCTCAGATTGGTCGTGTGCCCCCCTATGTTATAAAATAAAAATGTTAAGAAATTTTTATCGCCTCTGTGCCGTGACGGTGCGGGATTCGCCTGTTGAGACCCCCAGGTCAGACAACTGTTGTTACTCGTGGGTGTGCCAGTATATCTACTGGACTTACGAGCTGTAGATGTACTGGCACACCACTGCTTCCTCCTCGTGGATAACAGGCGTGAAGGTACTATACTATACTGCTACTATTTAAGTATATAACACAAGGATGTTTACCATATTTCTATTTAAATCTGAGATTTAAATTGATTTGAATTTTATGAATATATTGACTTTAAAGTAATTACACCCGTCCTTACAATAATTATAACATAATATCATTGGTTTTTAACGCAGCAGTTAGATCAATCCACTCAAGTGCCTACAAGTCTATATTATAAAATAAAGTTCCCAAAAGCTGACTGAACGGATAATCGTGCGGTTTCGACCAGTAGACACAGCAATGCCCGAAGAGAGTTTTAGTGTATATTAAGTTAAGGTTCTAATCTCTCATGCTATACATGGGTCAAGCTATTAATCCAATAATTAATTATTACTCCATAGCCCGAATGTGAATTGTTATTATACGAGGGTGGATCTAAAAGTTCTAAGCCCGACCAAGAAAATGAAAGAAAAGTGGATCTAAATTTATTTTTATTTTTCGACGTAGTCTTCATCTAGTTCAACACACTTCTTCCACCTGACCTGCAACTTGTTTATCCCCTCGGAAAAAAAGATTCCGGAAGGTCGGCGAAATAACGTTTACTGCGACTATCATCTCATCTTTGGTCGAAAATTTCTAGCTACCCAAATGTTTTTTTTAAACTTGGAAATAAATGATAACCCGAGGGGGCTAAATCCGGCGAATAAGGTGGGAGGGGCAGCAATTCGTAGCCACAATCATGGGTTACAGACATTGTTTCAACCGAAGTGTGAACACGTGCATTGTCTTGATGAAACAAAACTTTCTTACGCAACACTCCCGGCCTTTTTTTTCTTTTATTTCTTCCCGGAGTATTCGTAAAAAGTTACAATAATAACTAGAATTTATAGTTTGACCTTTCGGTAAATAATCTACAAAAGTGATGCCCTTCGCATCCCAAAAAACCGAAGCCATGACTTTGTTAGTCGACAAAACGACCTAAGCCTTTTTCGGTGTAGGAGAGTCTGATCTTTTGCACTGTTTGGATTCAGAAGTATGGTGGTGAACCCAGCTTTCATCCGTGGTAACAAATCTAGACAAAAAGTCCTCGGGATCAGTCTCAAAAAGTTCCAAACATTCTCGCGAAATTGTGTAGCAAACTTGTTTTTGTTGAGTTGAAAGCCTCGGGACCCAGCGCGCAGAAACCTTATGGAACCCCAACTCTTCCGTTATTATGTGTTGCACCCAGCCGTAACTAATGTTTGTTATCTCAGCTATCTTACCAATGGTCAAACGTCGGTCAACCAGTACGAGATCACAAATTTTATCGATGTTTTCTTTCGTGGTAGAGGATGTAGGCCTTCCACTCCTAGGATCATCTTTAATGCTCTCACGACCGCGCTTAGACTCAGCTACCCACTTCTTGACACTGGAATACCATGGAGCAGACTCCCCCAAAGTGCACACCATATCTTGATGGATGTCTTTTGGTGATAGGTATATTTTATTGAGGTACTTAATGACTGCACGGTGTTAAATTTTCTCCATTATTGAAAATTACGTCAGATTATATTGTGCAGTATCGGAATGAAGTTGCGCACAATAAATCAATATGACACATACTAACAAATGACGATATGGCACAGAACCTTGTTGTTTCTTTTAGGCACATATAAATATATGTACAGTACGCCATTACTAAAATTAAAGTCCGATAAAATCAAATATTGGCAAGATGCCAATTAAAATCAAACAATGATTTAAATTAAATTTTATTTACGAAGAAAATATCTTTTCTTATTCTTAAATTTATGAAACATAAAAAAATTAATTATTATCTTCACGTAATTTGTTGTACGTACTATTATATATTTCTAAGAAATAGGCTTGCGGTGTACGTTAAATGTCGGGCGCGGGTGCGTTACTCGACGTCACGCGAGTCTTTTAAGTAAATCACTAGAACTTCAATTACGTGGCACTGCACTGAACAATTGTCTATTTTCCCTGGGCGAACGCATAAAGATAGAATAATAATTATAGTTATCGCATCGCTTTTAGTATGCTGCACTAGATTCATGGAGTAAAAAGTACCTTCACGCCTATTATCCCCGAAAATCTCGTAAGTTCAGTAGATATACTAGCACACCCACGATTAGCCATGGTACTGAGGCTTAACCCCACCATGGTTCAAGCCTTGTCGTGGCGGTGGGGCTTAGTAGCCTGGGGTATACCCAGGCGAAGCTAATTGAACCGAGGGGGATTTTTGCACTTATAAGAAGAGGGGGCAAGAGATCAGGTGGAGGAATCGCTCTCGGTACCCCTCTTATAAGAAGAGGGGACCAAAGAGCAACAGGAAGTGGCGAAGATGGGAACCTCACCCCATTGCACTGTCCTAAAGTCGGTGGGGTTGGTCCCTTAGGAGGCTGACTAGCCGTCGAGGTGCCCTGATGATTTGTTGTTTCGGGATACTTCACCAAGGGCGGCACTGATGGCACTCGCGGTGGTTTCTGTGGGTATTCGGCACTATCATGTGCCGCGAGTCTCGCACCCCACTGGACCCTACCCAGGGCCGATGAAAGCGCGTAAATGCGTTCCCCCGCGTCAACAAAAAAAAAGGTACTGAGGCTCATGATGTGAGGTCATCAATCGTGTGTGCGCGGTGCACTTTTATGAAATAGTTATCGAAGTTCAGTTACACGCGTGATTCCCTACCGGTAGAGGCTACATTGGTATTTGATATTTTTTCGCTCGTTTTTGCGCGTGACCTGTGTAAATAGTGTCGTATTTAAGTTTGTTAGCGATTCACGTAAAATACAACAGCTGATGGGAGCACGTGACAAGTTCATGCCTCGTACCTGCTGTAGGCGACGCCGGCGCGCGCAGCGGCAAAAAATGTGTTAAAAAAGTTCAAATTTTTCAAACAGATAACATCGCATGGAATCGCAAGGGTGTAACACCAATTTTTTTGTTATAATATTGTAGTGAATTAACGTTTATATCGATATTTTAAATTGAACAGTTACTGGTGTACAATTTGAAATGAGAGGAAGTTAAAATGAGAAGAAGTGTTACAATTGAATATCGATTCTGATCATACACTCATCAGGAACAACAGGGTTTTACATATTGTATAATGTTAGTACAAATCTTATTTTAGATTTCAAGATATGTTGTAAATCTGATGGAACTGATAAGACATTACTCATGTCAATATTTTTAGCCACATTGCGGTTGCAGCAGCTTCTCATCGAATTGATGGCGACGGAGAAACTTCAGCTTACAACAAACATGAGAGTTGCATCGCTTAATGATACATCTGCTGAAGATTTCTCCGAGCAATTGCTGAGTATCGGTTGAGTAATTGCTGACGAGTCAAGTGGATGGTTTTCATTTCGTCAGAATATATGTAACTTTCTTCTTATTGAAAGACTTCAGCTCATCATTTACGAGTACAAAGACAATGAATGAGTGCGCGAACAATTATAGCAACTAATAATAAAGATATGACATGTCCCACACTACATAATGCAGTATGAGATCATTGGCAATGGATTCATTTAAATCTATTCACTGTGTAACAATTGAAAATTCACCATCCATTCAATAACAAAAAAACTACTCGGGTGTGCACGGCACCGCACAATTTACTCCAAAAGACTGTCTATATAGTAGTAATGCTTCGAAACATAAACCGCCTAAAACTGTGCAACGCTACGCGTTTGGTTAGAAAATTGTTCAACAATGCATTTTTTCAATTTCAAATGAATGAATTAAATAAATGAATGAATGAAATATTCTATATTGTTTATATGACAGAAAACAGAAATTTCAAAATGACTTATTAATAAAAGTTGACATACACAAAATTGCACATGGACAACGTGATTCGTGTGACGATACTGAAAGGAAAATTCGACGATGAGGAAATTCTCTATCCGAGGATCCCGATGATCCCAACTGGTGTGCCGTCTGAGTTTAAAATACCTATCCGTCTTGTATTCGCCATGGCAATAACAAATCACAACGCCAATCCTTGAAAGTTTGTGGTCTTAATCTGGAAAATTAGTGGTTTTCCCGACGTCTGTTTTGTTTTATGTGACATTTTCGGTCAAGTGTGGCATGTTAGTTAATTACATGGGGCATGTACGGTCAACAGACCGTCTGCATTGTTTGTTCTTGCACCAGATAGTAAAATAAAAAATGACGTGTATCATCTCTTAACTGTAGAAAAAAAAAATAAGCATAAAAAGTCTAAAAAAGCCAAGATAAAAATATTTATTTTAAGGATTCCTTAATCCTTCAAATATACATTTTATGTACCTTAGGGTACATACAAAATACCTATTTTAAGGATA
>JAFELO010000848.1:120729-136711 GCA_017140195.1 Eumaeus atala
TTTTTTATTATGATTTATAAATTATCAATGAGTCACAGTGAAAATCTGTATTTTCTATTAAGTGAAATTCTATTATTATAAAGAGGAATCGTTTGGTTGTTTATTTGTTTGTTTGCACTGAATATGCTCCGAAACTACGGGACCGAATTGGAACTTATTTTACCATTAGAATTCTACATCACATTTGATGAACATAAGCCATATAATATTTATTATAGATAAATATGAAAACTGCGATCACGTGTGAAAAAATATCAAAGTGAAACCTTATCTAGCTACTGTTATCATTGACAACTAGCTGTCGCGACAGACGTTCTGTCATAAGTTGAATTTGTTGTCATTGTTGGAGACGTGTAATACTTAGGAGGCTGAAATATTTGTAATTTTGTAAATCAATGATTTTTTTTCTAGTTCAGGGCGTAATCGAGAAGGCAGTGCCTTTATAGGACCACCGACACCCATGAACATCTACATTTGTTTTGCCTTCCTTAACTTTCCCATTTGGCCACTGGTTACTCACAAACAACACGAAACGCGAGACCGGAGATGTCACTCTACGCCGGTATTATGTGAGCAAGAGGTACCTCCCCGGTCGACACAGCCAAATTCCGCAGCAATGCAGTATGGCTACCTCTTACAAATTTTTGCTATATTCAAACTGTGTAGTATTCGTGCACAGCCGGGATGTATTTCTAGTTTAAAATAAGACAAAATACAATTTAAGTACCTTCGTTTTTGTCTGTTTTTATGTTTATCGATGTTCGAGTATATTGTTGAGTGGCCGATCCGGCAAATGCTACTTTGCCATGTACCCTATTTCTTACGAAGAAGTTATTAAAAAATGACGGACGTATTGTAAAGCTTTTTGGGAAGGGGTCGATAACAGAGAGGGGAATAACGAAAAGAAAATATAAAATCACTATTTTATTCTGATCTAGAATCAGTGAAAATAGGTACCTAAAATTTGACCTAATTGTCTTTGAAATTCTTTGAAAACCTGTACAAGGGTCGGTCAGCTGTACGGGCAGCCCCAAGTCGCCCGTACATCTGACGTGCCAAGGGTCTTTGGCCTTTGGATGTGCGAGTTACTACCGTATTCAAGCGGTGCGCGTATTTCCTGCACATAATGATATTAAATTCGGTGCGGTACAGGTGCAGTATCTACGTTTTACAATTCACGTTGTATAGTAAATAAAGGTCCAATGTGTTTATTAAGTAATTCTATGTTATTTACAAATAATATTTTGTTTACAGGTACCTATTGGAATTTTGACGACTAGTACTGGTAAAATTGTTGAAATAAGAGAAACCGTGGCACTAAATACAGATCCGTTTTCTAATTTGTACAATGTAGACATCTCTACGAATTTGATTGCCGAAAGAGTTCCAGAGAGAATTGTACACGCAAAAGGCACTGCCGCTTTTGGGTACTTCGAAGTAACCCATGATGTTTCTAAATATACGAAAGCGGATGTTTTTAATGGTATTGGGAAAAGAACTCCACTTGTAGGACGGTTCTCTACTGTTTTACAAAGCCTGGGCGGTGCTGACGCAACTAGAGAAATGAAAGGATTAGCACTCAAAATGTACACAAAAGAAGGAAACCTGGACTTCCTTTGTATCAACTTTCCAACGTATTTTTATCGAGATCCTAATGACTTTCATTTTTTTGTTCACGCTTTCAAAAAGAATCCTAAGACCAATTTGCAGGACTTCACATCTAGTGTAGACTTTATCACCAAGCGTCCCGATACTTTACATGGTGTACTATGGTTCTTTTCAGACTTTGGTATCCCAAATGGTTACCGAAAAATGGACAACTTCCCAGTTCACACTTACGTTATTAATAATAAAAAGAAGGAAAGATATTTTGTTAAATTTGTGTTTAGAACCGAACAGGGTCTGGAAAACCTTTCCAATGAGCAAGCAATGGCAATCTCTTCACGAGACCCCGATTATTTTAATAGAGATTTATACAATTCTATTGAGGAGAAAAATTATCCCTCTTATAGATTAGACATGGATGTGATGACTTTAGATCAAGTGAAGAATCTTGATTATAATCCTTTTGAGATTAATAGAGTTTGGAAGAAGGGAACATATAAAACAGTAACCGTTGGTCGAGTGGTGTTTGACAGAAATCCAGATAACTACTTTGCGGTTTCCGAGCAGAGCGCTTTCAATCCTGCAAATCTTGTCCCCGGAATTCCTGGCCCTATTGATATCATGTTTAAAACTAGGCGCCAAGCTTATCGTGACTCACAGATTTATCGAATGGGTGTCAATCATAATAAAATTGCAGTTAATGCTCCATTATATTCCAAAAATTATCTAAGAGATGGACGAGCTCCTATAGGAGAAAATGGTCGAGATGCACCCAATTATTATCCCGACTCCTTCAACGGTCCCATGCCTTATGTAGATGCTGCACAGCCAAAAGAAAGACTTTCAGTTTTCGAAACAAATGCTGTGGATTTGGATCCAGCAGCCACATTTTATAATGATTATTTGAATTGTGATGAAAGAGAACGACTTGCTAATAATACAGCGCTAGCGGTGTCAGTTGTCCCGCCCTTCCTGCAGCGAAGGTTTATTCGATTGTGTACTTTGGTGGACGTTGATCTGGGTAGGAGATTATTAAGAAATCTACAAAGGATCTTAAGGATCCCACCACCGCCACCACCACAGCCACTTTTACCATCACGTAAATTCTTAAGTCAAATGTATAGCTACAAATACCAACCATTTTATAAACCACAAGCAAATGAAATGTGTTACGATCCCTGATTTTAAATTCGATTGAGGTTCATTTATCTTGTTCTATTAATTATTTACTATTATTATAGGTTCAATTGTAATAAAATATATACTATATTATCGTATTTGGATTTATTCACAACACAGTTTCTTTTTTATATTTTTATATGTTATATATTATGTTGGAATTTTGCGTAAACGGTTACTGCCAAACGGTAAACGGGAACTGCCCATTTTAATTATATTGCTACAAATGGAAACATTATAAACATTACTGTTCATGAAAACTTGTTTGTCTCTCATTTCTCATTTCCTCCTCAATTTATTCCCCATTTTTCCTTTTTTTTAGTCATTATTTATATTTTGTTTGAACGCGCTAATGTAAACTACTGGGCTGAATTTAAATGTTTTTTTCAGGGTTATATGTCCCATTTATCGGGGAAGAGTATATTACATATACTCCTAGCCGAAATTCGGCTACAAAAGCCATCTGCTATATTGAGACTAGCCATCTGCGCAGGAAATATTGTAGTGTACAAGTTGCACTCTCCATTCCTTCATTCTCCTATTTCGATGGGCAATCCGACACGAACGGAAAGAAATCTGGCGCAAGACCGACAGCTTAGAGTGTACTCCGAGACACGGGAATTGTAATAATGTCTCTATATATACCCATATAATAATAATAATAATAATAATTGTAATAATGTCCCTATATATACCCATATATAGAGACGTACCGCCGACGCTGAGAACGGGTGGCTTCTATGTCTAGTGCTTGTACAATATTTATAAATTTAGGCTCATTACTTACAGTCTGGCGGTTCCGCTATCACACCATTGGCGCCTTCTCTACTGGTTAGTGAACATACGTGCAAATGTGTGTGTGTGCGTATGCGTGTGCGTGTGCGTGTTCGTGTGCGTGTGCGTGTTCGCGTGCGTGTGCGTGTGCGTGAGCGTGTGCGTGTGCGTGTGTGTGTGTGTGTGTGCGTTTGATGGTGCATGATACTACATCCTCCTATGCAATGGAATTGGGCCTGCACGACCGGGGAATTAACATTAAAGTGACAGCGTCGCTGTTGCGTTTCCAGTGGTTAGTGAGTAGCCGGTGGCCCACTGGAGGGCAACGCATCTGCGTAATGTCCTTGGGCGTCGGTAGTCATCAAAAAGATGCTATATCCTTATGCTATAAAAAAACGACATGGTAAAATTTGTTATTGGTTGGCACGACGTGAAGCTTTCGCTCACGGTACCGCCATGTCTGTGGTACTGTGATGTCTCGTGCGGCGAGTTTCCGTTCTGTTGGAGTAGAAGGCAACTTATCAGCACAACCTCTATGATGTTATGTGTTCACCGACTGTAATGATCTGAGGACATCGACCCCGCTAGTCTGTACGCATTCTATAAAAAAAAATTGTCAACGTTGCATTGTAACAATTATGTTTTGAAACTTAAATATTTTATAAAAAAGTATATCTGTTGTCTTTGACTTTATGGCTTAATGTTCTCTGTGTTGAAGAAATGTCACTCTTTTTTCCTTTTGGCTATGTGGAGGGCCCGATATATTTTTGACGGCTGAAGCTGTCTGCCATCACCAAATGATGATGAAATAGTTTTTTTTTATATTTCGTCCGGAACCTACATATTCGAGTCACGATGTACGAACTATCAGACTCTTCAATGTAAGAAGAGCTCTACTCCTTTTAACTTTTTTCTTTTTGCTTATTAAATTGAGACTTAATATGAAGATCTGATAGAACTGTATTCTTCAAATGTGCTATAAGAGGATTGAAGAACAATCCGTCTGGGAGAAACAAATGTATATAAAGAACCAGCCAAGTTGCAGTCGAGAGTCTCGGACAACTGCCAGATGAAACTTCACACCCTCACTATTACTAACCAATATCAAAAACCGTATTGTTGTTCTTGTACTATTATAAGTCTCAATCCAGAAGATTGTGAGTGTGGAAAGACCAATTGAATAAATGTGTATAAAAGTCTAACTAAACCCTTATAGTGCCTTTACCCCCCTTGTATAACATAGACATAGAATAGAATTAAAACTGTAACAACAGCTTTCTTTGATGAATGATGTTGGTGAAGATTGCAATGCGATTTACAGTTTGTGAAGTTGGTGAAGATTGCAATGAGATTTACAGTTTGTGAAGTTGGTGAAGATTGCAATGAGATTTACACAATGATCTGTGCATTTTTCTTTCTTCTTCTTTTTTTTTAGATTAGAGCTTTCTTCGGATTCCGATTACATTCATCAATCTTTTTTACTAAAATTCTATTCACCTACAGGCCATTTGCTCGTGCCTTAGATTACTACGTTTTTAATTATTTCATTTTGCAGCATTAGTTTATTACATTCTACTCGATCCCATACTAGTAGCTTGTAGCTACTGGGCTGGCTCGTTGGATGGGGGGAGCAATAATGCGGATGACTATATGCGTCGGTAGTCGGTAAAAGGCTATGATT
Source organism: Eumaeus atala (assembly GCA_017140195.1). Taxonomy (NCBI): domain Eukaryota; kingdom Metazoa; phylum Arthropoda; class Insecta; order Lepidoptera; family Lycaenidae; genus Eumaeus; species Eumaeus atala. The sequence continues at coordinate 125,969 of JAFELO010000848.1, forward strand.
TATTTCTTTTTTATGAAATTTGCGAAAGAGTAATGGGAGCCTTTTTACGACTACCGACGCCCATGTACATCCACATAATTACTATACCGATGCGTTACCCTCCTTCCCCCCTCAAAAACCCTATAAACCGCACGAAAAGCGACACTGAAGATGTCACTTTACGGCGGTATTATGTGAGCGAGAGGTACCTCCCCCGTCCAGCCGGTCCAATTCCGTCGCATGGGAGGATGTAGCGTCATGCACTATGCAGGGCACTACCTCCTCTTTGATAGCATGGCTCTACCTCTTCCTGAAATCTTTGATTTCTCGTTAGCTCTCTAATACTATAAAAAGACCTTATTTAGTATATTCGTTTATATTTATGTATTATTCAAATACACGCAAATCATTTTACGACTTATGCCACGGAAAATCTTACGTAAAGTACGGGATTATATCTGCTGTGCCATAAGACATTATTTGGCGCTAGCAGTAATCAAAGTTTTAAGCCTGGTAGTGGACGGGTAAAGGCTGAACATAATATGACAGTTATAAATAGCCCAAAGGCTAAATCTGTATCTAAAAATGTATATTTAAAGTCACAATGACGTCTATCCTCGGCTATTTTAGCATATAATATGTCAAGGTAGTGTGGTGAGGCTCATGCGATATTTCCACCTCCACTGGTCCGGAAACACCCTCCGTCCACTCCAGTGGAACTGTGAGGGGACAAAGGTTTGTGCTATTGATGAATTAAAACGATGAAGTATAAAACGTGAATATTATCGGCGCATTGATAGTATGGTCACGCTTGAATGAGAATTAACTCAAAGTAAATGCTTGTCGGTTGTAATTGCCGTGCAAACAACTGCGCCCCGATTTCACTCTCGTGAAATTTATCCCAACCGTTCGTTTTATCAGCAAGTTTGGTAAAAAATGTCTTATCTTTTAAAATAATATGTGATTTTTGCAACAAGTACCTAAATTTCATTAGACCTTTTACAACTTGATTGTACCTTCTAACACACTGAAAATCATGTATAGGGTGAGTAGTTTGGTAAAAGAAATCCTGTAGAAGGGTACAAATTCCCGTCTAGCGGATTTTCATCTGGTATCTCGGAAACAGAAAACAGCCACTAGAAGATGTTCCAGTGTGGCATAAGTAGTGCATTTATACCAATTTTTATGTTGAGTTAATAATGTATTGATGTCTTAAGTTTACGCGAAGGTTACTCATTACCATAAGCTACTTTTACGGAGAAGCTTCACAGTAACCATGGTCACAGGACTCCACCCGTGACCATGGTAGCTGTAAGGCTTCTGAAACGTCGGTTTCTTTTTATAAGAGTACCGAGGTGCTCTTGGTACCTTGGTACTCTTATAAGAAGAGGGGACAAAAGAACAAGAACAAAAGGGGCAAGGGGCAACGATGAGACCAAATGGGGTGATAATTGCTTTGTCTGTTGGTGGGGTTTTCCAGTGATGTGAGCTAATCCCTCTGTGGTGGAGGCGTCGGTCCCTTAGGGGGTTGACTATCCGTCGAGATGACGTGATGATTTGTTGTTCCGCGACACTCAGGTTTTGGCCGGGCCAAAGGCCAAGGGCGGCACTGGTGGTAAACGCGGTGGTTTTTGTGGGTCTTCGGCACTACAAAGTGTCACGCCCCACACACTACTGGTCCCCACCCAGGGCCGGTAACGGTGCGTAAATGCCTTGCCCCGCGTCAACAAACAAATAAAAAATGTTAAATTGTGATCCTTGTGAGCATGTGCTCTTTAGTGTTAATTATGATTGAATGCAAATATTTAATTATTGCTGTAGGTTGCTATGACTAAGCGTTTTTTTATGGGGGATGGAATGATAGGAGGGAAACGTGTCTGCGTAACAATCATGTGAATATCTATAGGCATCGGTAGTCCTGAAAGGCTCTTTATTTGAACACTGCTATCATTGCAACAAAACCAAAAAGTCAGTCTTCCCGTACCGGGAATCGAACCCGAGCCTCCTGGGTGAAAGCCAGGTATCCTAGCCACTAGACCATACGGGATACGAAGTAATTAGAAAAAGAGTGAATTAGTTTTACGTGTCTCTGATATATCATCTTATTGTCAAATATGTTTCAAATTAACATTTTCCTTTCATGAATAATGAATTAACATTTTATATACAAATCAATGTTCACGATTTATATAAAAATATTAATATTTTAAACTAAATGCGTATAGCGCCATCTCTGATAACATACCGTAACTACATAAGAATTATTTAACTACAGAATCATATATTGTAGAACTTCCTCTTATCAGGCATAGATGTCACTACTTCGAGATATTAATATTTATAAATTTAACTGTTATTATTTTATATATTAATTTTGTATATTAAGAAGTATATTACATTTGTGACATATTAGACTAAATAACGAATATGACATGGAGCAATAATATTATGAAAATTATGTTTTTCCTTCATAGATACCACTAATATCGTGTGTAAATCCAGTCCGAGAAGTGAACAATGAAAAGGAAGTAGGTACAACCGTTTTAGAAGACAAATTTAGACTTTTTTTTTACAGAATGTGTTTGATTTAATAAGCATGAACATGTCTCTTGAGACTTAATTGCCTTAAAATTCAATATAACTACACAAATAACTATAAAATGTGAAAGTCTTGTACTAAATAGTATTAAGATGTTGCATGTTGCAGTATAGGTATTTTGTGGTTAACGAGTTTCCGGTGGCCCATTGGAAGGGAAGATCCAAGTGGAGCAATGCGCCTGCATATGCGGATGTCTAAGACGGTACTCGGTAGTCAACATCAAGCTCCGACTCCTCGTTTGCATCCATACACCATAAATAATTGAACGAAGCCGCGGGCAACAGCTAGCATTCCCAACTATGTATAAATATTTAAGTGTATACCAAATGTGTGTGTCTCATTTCATGTTCCTCTTTATTTTAATGCAGGCGTTATTGATGGATATCAATAGGGCAAAGTACCATTATTATTTTAATTGAATATGGAACCATATCATATAATAATGACATGTCACAGGGCATAGCTAGTATGTATTAATAATATGTAACAATTATTCGATGGAGCCATGATAGCGTATAATGGTTATGTAGTTGGAATACACAAATGTTAATGTGGATAAAATGTATTTGTAGTATAAAGATACATTACACCAGTCTTTTTAAAGTGGCACGTTACATGCATAAATATATCCAAAAACAATTAAAAAAAAACTTATTCCTTGACTGCTTATGTCAAATCAATCCATTATTGTACAGATCTGAGTTTCACACATTCCATGTCGGCTTTAAAGAGATATATTTTAAAAATATTTTCATTAATTTTAATACTGTGTCTGCTTACAGCGCTCATATGTATAAATCATCAGTATTTGCAAATACTGGATTTTGTGAAGTTTTTCGTTTCACTAGTTTTTTTATGTTTTCTACCGGAAAAATATACTTTTTATAATTTTTATAAGCTATTGCAGCGACTTGATCTCCATCTGGGAGTTGAAAGTTGGACGTATTGTATTGAAATCAAAATAATTTCTTTTTGTTTTTTCGTAATCGCTGCTAGGCTTTTTGTAATATGTTGTGCGTTATTTAAATTGGGTAGCCCTCAGTCGTGGTTACAAAATTTAGTAATAGTACCTTCAGACATATTATTGGTGCTATTCTGTTTTGTACATTACATGACTTACTGCAGCTTAAAAAGAATATTTCACTTGTTGCAAACAAGTTTTAATGCCAACAGACTTGATTCTACAATGATTTTTTTTTTTCGAAAGACTTACAAAACATTAATCGATGCGCTTGAAAACGTTCATTATGGACTTAGTTTTATGGTACCTATATGATATTCAATATAATGATAATGTCGTTTTGGCCGAATTTCGGCAACGGCAGCCATATTTATTGAGACTAGCCAACTGCGCAGGACATTACAGTGCACGAGTGTGTGGCACAAGTGCACCACCTGGTCCATTCATTCTCCTAAAGACTGCGATCCGACACGACCGGAGAAAAATCAAGCGCAGGACCGATGGCTTGACGTACTCACGACTGTGGTTGAATCCATTTGCGGCTTGTGAGTGGCCCATGGCACATCGGAGGGGAGGAGGCCGGGGGGCAGGGATTGGCATAGTAATTATGCGGATAATCATGGGCGCCGGCTATCGTAAAAAGGCTCCAACTTTTCGTTTGACTCCTGTACTATAATTTATATATTTGTTTACATTTCAGTATTCCTTATTCCTGTGCTTAGATGTTATAAAGTTTATGAATATTATTTATTATTTGTTTAATGATCAAGTGTATCCTACTTCAAATATGGTAAGTTTTTATATAATTATAATTGCATTTTTAGATTTTCCAAAATAAACAATATTCTCAATTATAAGCAGTTCGGGCTGTACAGGGAAAATTACATACATACATACATGCACCACGGGCAGAGATGTACTGCTACGTGTCGCGTCCCCAAGCTTGCCAATACGGGAAATCCCGGGAGTCGCTAGACACGAAACAGGGTAGTGGTGAAATAAAATAGCTTCCGCGGATAAAACACAATCCGATTCCAGTGATCTAGCGTGACCAGGATTGGAAGGCGAAAGGGTATAGTCGTCGCAAGCGCTCCCCCGAGGGACTAGATCCTTCTTGCGTAACTAGTGGCCTTGCTCCGGCAACTGGGGATCTGCTGGAGTGGACGATTATTTTCCTAGGTATTCGTGGAATCAAAATGGATAAAATAAGTTAGCAAACACACACAAATGAAAGCATGGCGAAGTTACGGAAGGCGCTGGAGCGCTACGAAAATACGATCTGTAACCTGACGGATTACATACATCTGCAAATATGTAGCTAAGCTAGGCAGCTCGGTCATAAAATCACTGGAGAAATCAAAAATCCAGAAAAGCCAGCGTCATCAAACCTGTAGGAGAAGTGTAAACTTCACCCACAGGTATTCGGAGACGACGACAAAGGACTGAGAATCAGATTTCGGAATAAGTCAGACGTCAAGAATGAGGAAGTCTAATGTAACCGTTATGGTAGGGCCTCAACCAAAGCCAATGACGCCACATCCGCAGGATCTCTCTGAATGGAAAGAAGAAGAAAAAAAAAAGAAAAAGAAGCACACTAAGAAAGAGCAGCTACATGTCCTACTGCACTTATCATTAGCCCTAATCAGAAAGAGCAGTAAGCTGAAATACTGAAGAGATTCAAGGAAAATGCTTGTGAGGATCGTGTAGGTCAATGTGTGGATAAAGTTAGAAGGACTGCTACGGGAGATATGCTCATTACAATAGCGAAGGAACACACAGACAAAACACAGGAGATAATAAACTCTATTTCAGCAGTTCTTGCAGATTATGCTACGGCGGTATGCAAGGTAGCCGAATAGGGTCAAGGACCTCGATGAAACAACGACGGTGCTTGAAATCGTAGAAGCTCTACAGAAAATAACTAGTGAAGGAAACCACATTTCTGAAAATTGCATTAAGTCCCTTTGCAAAGGATATTGAGGAACGCTTACGGTGTCAAATAGGTTGAGTCAATTGTAGAGTGAGAATTACCCCAAGGCCAAAAAAAAATAAACGCAGCAACAATGAAGCTAGATCAAAAACCAAAGAATGCGCTGAGGAAGCGGCGTGTCCTCTGTGTGTATAATGGGACTATTGTAGATTGTGCTCACCTAGCAGGAGGTAGTAATTGCTCTGTATTTAAAAATGCCCTCCAGATGATAAGACGGTCTCACAATTTTTAGGGTGTTGCAAATCAATCCAATTATTATTATCATCATTATTATTGTAAGGTTACCCAAGCACTACTTATGCAGACTGCACGAGAGCCAAAGTTAGACATAATACTAGCCTTAAAACCCTATAAACAGTTCAGTAGCCTAAACCGGACCAACGATTTACAAGAAAAGGCTGGGCATACGGTAAGACACCTCTCCAGTGGAGTCAAAAACATACTTCCGGGCTTGTAAGATCTAAATTTGATGGCATACCATTCTACAGTCGTTATGCGCCACCTAACACATGAAGAATTTGCTGAGCTCCTGGAAAAACTAGTGGAGGATGCCCGAACGTACTCCCCCGTAACCGTTGCTGGAGATTTTAATGCTTGGGCAGTGGACCAGGGTAGTATAGCCACTAATTATAACTAGAGACTGCATGATTATAATGAAGAATAAGTCGTAAGCAAACAGGTATTCTGTTTGCGTAAACTGTCATGCAGTGGGCTGAAGGGCCATAATGTATAACCCCGACCTGTTTAAGATATCACTGGAGAACCGACCACGGCTGAACAAAACTGCCAGTGTCTAGGTTGTTGACATCGTAAGGATCCTGTGTCTAAGACGAATTGTTACACTCTCTCACTCGCAGGCTCCGCGCGTTTTGATTATTACTTTGACTTTGATTTTTTTTTTGACGCGTTAAGCTGATTGGCGGACTTTAATGTACTTACAATATAGGTCTCTTGTAGTAGGAAATACGGCATATGTGACACATCTCTTTTCCTTACACGATTGCATTTGAGGAACATAGTAAATTAGATAATTTGTGGTCCTGGTCTGATAGTGTGAAATAATGAAAAAATGTGTGTGTTACAACTGTTTGTTTAATTTATTAACTACTAAATAATTAAATTAAAACTTATTATACTAGAATATATAAGTATTAATTTGATATTAACTAGCCCGACGTGAGTCAACCCATGACCGTGGTTGCTGTAAACATCAGTATAAGTAGTTTCACTATAAAGAGCATTATCCGAGTAAACTCAATATATAAAAAGTGTGCGTAATAAATAATAAAAGGACCTATGTAGAACTTTGAGGAAGCCTGGAGTATACTCGATTCTATAACATTGGGTGCTACATTGGAGTCTAGACCTGGAGAAAAAACCTAGAGGCCGAGGGTGACTCAAGGTTCTACATTGGGTCCAATAATATAATAGTTTCAACAGGGGTGGTCCCTCAAGGTACTTACTACTAATGTTCAAATTAAACAATTGTAGGATCCTATGCAACTCTCAACCATGGGTCAATCAATAGTATAATTTTTAACTCCAGCGTCTACATTGCGTCCTACGTTGGCTCAATTTCAACAGAAGAATTCCTCATGGTTCTGCACTGGATCCTACAATTGTTTAATTTCAACAGAAGTGTTCCTCTAGGTACTATATGGTGGTTGTACAATAGTTTAGTTTTAACAGAGTTGCACCTCTAGGTTCTATAGTGGGTCGCTTTACTATTTACTCCCCACATTTTGTGTTATTCCATTCTATTAAAACAAGAAACGCATAGAGATTATTTAACATTATAAAAAACAGAGGAGGGTAAATGTTACTTAAGCCGTATACAATATGTAACCAAGACCCTGTTGTTCCTACCAAGGACATAATCAAAAACGATATTCAATTCTAAAGCTTCATGTCATTTATTAGTAGTGTTCAAGTTAAAAATACAAAATAAACCACTACAATGTTATTATAATTTGGTGGACCAATCACCGCATTGGAAATGTTCAAGACCCCGAGTATACTAGAGGTCATGAACTCGTCTCGTGACAATCAGCTGTGGCGTAGTAGGCATTTGAAAACAAATATACGTAGTTGTAAATATTTTTTTAATATTTACCTATTTAATTATTATTGCTGATTGGCCAATATTTGATTTATATATTATGTAAACGTGTCTAAAAGGAACAACAGGGTTTTTGTTACACATTGTATATGTGTATACTTTTAATATTAAATAGTAATGCCATGCATCATTGCAGCCGAATTGAGCAAAGCAAGGGCTCAATAATGTAAACTTCCTTGAATTTGATAAGTATATATTTATGACTAGTCGGTAGAACATTGAAGGTGAGGTAAAGGGCAACACAACTACATAAGCGGATGGGGTGCCAGTAGTCACAAATTTTATCCGATCCCTGATTTGCCTTACGCTAAATAATATATAAGCGCTTTTTATAGTATAGGGGAAAACGAGCAACAGAAGACCTAGCGACTACGACGACTTTGGGACCGTGTTATTGTCATGCAGATGCGTTGCTCTCCTTTCCTCTTCCCCTCCAATGTGCCACTGGCTTCTCACAAACCGCACGAAACGCGACTGCATATTTCACTTTAAGGCGGTGTCGAGTGAGTGAGAGGTACCTTCCCGGATGTACCAGCCTTATTCGGCTGCAATGCAATGCACTATCTTTTATTAAAATGTGATAATTTGCATCAAACCTTGTTTTAGATTTATATTGCAACGGTGGCTGAGGCCTTTTTGGCTTTATCAATTCTGATGTTGTTAGCTCCTCTTATAGCAGCTAGCTATTTGACAAACGCTGCCAGGGAAATAAAAAATGTTATGAACGAAATTCTACTAAAAAGTACAAGAATTGGTGAGTAATTCGGACAGGAAACTCCGCCTGGACGTTACCAGCTGCCCCACCATGGTTCTAGCTTTGTCGTGGCGGTGGGGCTTCTGAGCCTGGGGTGAACCGAGACGCCTTGGGAGAAGACAACTGAAATGAGGAGGCTGCTCTTTGTACCCCTCTTTGTATTTGTTTTTCTCTTTGTACCTCTCTTATAAGAAGAGGGTACTAAAAACAAGAGGAAGAGGTGCTTTTGCGCTCGCGCTTGTAAAATTAAGTTAAGGCTTGTAAGTTTAACTGCAATCACTAATTTAATTCTCTGCGGAATTTTAATTGAATTTTCGCAGAGATTGTTTTGACGGCTACGTTTTTTTAACCGATGGTAGAATTTTAAAAAAATTGTAAGAGATCTTCTATTTTCATTTTTTTTTCAAATTTGTTTCAAAATTCTTTCCAGTTCCAAATAGAAACGCATTGGTGGAAATAGATTTGGTCATTAAATGTTTCACAAACAAATAGGAGATATGATACATAAAATACACAGGAAAAAAAAAACTGGAAAAGAAAAAATTATCAAGTACATGTATGAGGTTTACGTCCCAGCCTTATCCCGTTTCTATATCAGATGATATCGGGCGCGGCTACCTCATCTAGAGGATTTGATGAGGGCACCAGTTATCCCACAGAGCGACTGCCCTCTGACCTCTGCAACCCGGAAAGGAAAATAGGCCCAATCCTAGATTAGGTCGAATTCGAATACACGAATCCGGGTTTCCTAACGATGTTTTCCTTCACCATAAGAGCACCCAGAAATTGTACTTGAGCTAAAATAACTCATTGGTACATGACGGTATTCGAACATTTTTTCTGATGATACGGGAAAACACATTTATTTAGCTAACGCTTTCCGCTGGTCCTGGGTGGAGCTCGCGGCACATTATAGTGCCGAATATATATATGAGGTGCCCCGGAACAGTAAATCATCAGGGCACCTCGAGGACTAGTCAGCTCCCTAAGGGACTGACTCCGCCTCCACAGATGGGGCTTGTCTCGTAACATAGGACAACCCCATGAACATTGACACAGTGCAATGGCGTGAGGTTCCCATCCTCACCCCTTGCCTTGTGCGCGAGAGGGACTTCTCCTGTTGCTCTTTAGTCCCCTTTTCTTACGATAGCGATCCTCAACCCGCTCTTCAGCCCCCTCATCTTGTATGAGGGGTGTAAAGAGTATCGCCCTCTGTTCAATTGGCTATGGTGTGGCGGTGGGGCTCGATAATCTGGGTTCACACCAGGCTACTGAGCCCCACCGCCACGACAATGCTTGGACCATAGTGGAATCTGGACTATTAGAGTAGTTATATTTAAAATCGGGTCGAGGAGCCCTGAAGAACTCAGGTAGCCAGTATTGCTCCTGGTTTCTCTAGGTTGTATCGGCCTACCCACCCATCGGGATAGGGAAAGGAGAGAAATTGGAGTTCACCAGATCATAGACAGAGGAAGTACCTTTCGCTCATTATTAGTAGTATTTTTTCGTGTGGTTGAGAGGCCCATTGTTGGGGAGCATACGCTTGACAATAACTTCTGATAAAAGTCACCAAAGGACTGGACCAAATGATCGTGACATGTGGCGCTCCATTCTCTCGGCCTACCCCGTTCGGGAACTGGCGTGATGATGAGTTGTTGTTGTTGTGAAAAGTCATCAAAAGACTCGTAGATTTCCCGTTTACCCCTAATAATAAAAAAAGTCTATATTGAGAAGAACATCAGCTAGGGGACGTCCACAGCTGGACACAGCCCTCCCTCAATGAAGACACGGTCACGAGCCAATTGCACCCAGCGGCTCCCCACTTGAAAAGAACGCCATAAGCAACACTTAGAAGGACATCATGCTATAATAACTAGAGTATAATTTACTAGTTGTTGTCCGTGACGTCCACTTGCATTTCTTACAAAACCACGTGCAAAATTTAGTATTTCTGTAGCTTATGTGTTATTCTGGTGCATAAGCTACAACATTGCAAAGATTGATAAGAATACGTTAAGTAGTTTTGGCGGGAATAGGTGACATGCATCCATATAATGTTTCCCATTCAGAATATTAGTAAGATATTAACACAGTTATAGTCTTAGAATACTATTAACATATTAAAACAATTTTATTGATAAGAATACGTTAAGTAGTTTTGGCGGGAATAGGTGACATGCATCCATATAATGTTTCCCATTCAGAATATTAGTAAGATATTAACACAGTTATAGTCATAGAATATTATTAACATATTAAAACAATTTTATTGATAAGAATACGTTAAATAGTTTTGGCGGGAATAGGTGACATGCATCCATATAATGTTTCCCATTCAGAA
>JAFELO010000849.1:0-21322 GCA_017140195.1 Eumaeus atala
GATGTTTTGGTGAAGGCTGTAAGTCGATCATAAACAGCATGGTGTGATAGAAATAGAGCAGAAAATTTCTCGTATCCAAGGAACGTTATGATGCGGGCACTTGGGTGTCGTCTTTGTTTTTTGTGTATTTTGATTAGCCGATACTAACAATATGTATTTATATTAGGTGTAGCTGGTCCAGGGAAAAGGGAAAAGAAGACAGTGCACTGGAGTAGTAATTATGCAGATGTTTATGAGCGGTAGTCTTCATCCAAAGGTTCGACTTTTCGTTTATCTCTTATAATATAAAATAGCTACTCTTATCTATAATTGATTACGCTGATACATGGTACTTGTTATGTAAACCCAACAGAGGAGCAGCTGAACAAACGAGAGCGTTTACAAAACATGGCCATAATGTTCATTTTCGGCGTACGAAAATATGAACACATATCGCAAGACCGTTCGAAACTTAATTAGTTGCCGATTCGTGCGCGTCGAAATGTCCGGATACTTACACTATCCTTTTTGATTCTAGAACACCTATCTATTTAAAAGAACAAAGTATCTTTCGTACGTCATAAGCCAAAGAGTTGAGCCGTCTGTTAAGCCGTTTCTGGAAACCCACTTACAAAACACTAAATATTTTAAGTCGTCATTTACTGCTCGATCTATTTCACTTTGAAACTCTTTGCCTATCCATAATAATCGCTAAAAAACTATTAATCATTTTAAATCCATGGTAAAAGCTTACATACTCAGCTGTTAAACCTGAAATAAGTATTCTTATTTCAGGTTTGACAGCTGAGGTAGTAAACTTTTTTACTTTAGTTAATTCTGGTCCATAGATTGCATGTAAGATGTATTTCTCTATTTATTAATTCTGTCTTCACATAATACCTTACATTTTTTATGTTTGTCTGTGTGTGTATGTATGTATATTTAAAATTATATATTCGTTTTTTCGTTTTGTTATGCTAATAGCGTAACAGATTCACTATAAAAGTTCGGCTGTACACTACCTCCATCTGCTATTTTTTTTTCTATTGCAAAGGTTGCCTGGAAGAAATTACTCTAAATTAATAAGGCCGCCTTTGTGTACATTTACATTTATACTTTACACCTACCTATTGTCTTGTTTCTTCATGAGCACAATAAAGAATATTTCATTCACACATTCATTCATTCATTTCAAGTACTTAAGGTTTCTAAGAGGCAGTGTCTTTAGCTATCTCATGAATTACGTGTCCGATAGCTCAATAGGATGGATAGGAATAGGGAGGATAACGCATGTGTAAAATCTTTTTGCTGTTTATGAGTATCATTAGTCACCAAGAGGATCTGTCTGCTGGGATGTACCCTTGGCATAAGAAATATAAAAATAATACTTATGATTTATGGAAGCATACGAGCAGTCGGAGTCTTTTGATGTTTACCTTTGAACATATGACATACATACTACCAGCTCTATTGTTATGAATACATGATAGCTTACTTCTTTCCTCCTCTCTAATGGCCCACTGAAGACTCTCAAGTCGCAAAAGACGCAATATCACGACGACGAGAGCGAGCAACTTTCTATACCTACTAATAATGTATGCCTCAAAACTATATAACAAAACGCTTTGATGAGTGCTTTATAGAAAATGTTCCTAAAACGAGTTTCCATTGTAACACGCGGCGCTAGATTTTGTCATGTAAATTGAAAACGTAGAAAATGCGCATTCGTTTTGTGAGTGTTTTAAGTTTTTGTAGCGATCGCGGAATGGAATCCATTTACACCCGCCCAGACACCGCACACACGGCGAGCTCTTTATTTTGAGTATTTGAGGTGATTAAACGATATTTTGCTTCATCGTCTGCATCAATAGCCTTTGCAGGTTCACTTTAGCCCTTTTAGATTTCAAGAAGATGTAGTACCATGCTGTATAGGAGAAGGTAGTGCCATGCATGGTGCATGACACTAGACCCTCCTATGCAACGGAACTAGGCCGGCACGACCGGGGATTGCCTCTCGCTCACTTGGTACCGGCGTAAAGTGTCAGCGTCGCTGTCGCGTTACGTGCGGCTTGTGACTAGCCGGTGGCCGATTGGGAGGATGATAGGAGGGCAACGCATCTGCGTAACAATCATGCGATAGTCCATGGGCGTTGGTATTCATCAAGAGGCTCCAATTTCTCGTATGCTCCCTTATGCTATTCAAAAAAAAACTTTACGGTGTTGTATTATCCTTATATAGTAAGTCCTTACTACTTTTGTGGCCGGATTTTGACAAATATCATCCTACTCTAATGGACGTTGCTTCCACATTACTTTATACTATCAAACACAAATATAATATGAAATACAATCAAGAGTAAAATAACAAGAATTACTTACAATAGAACAGAACATGTAACATAATCTTTATTCACCTAAACTCAATAGATGCTGTATGAATCAGCAACAGTACATCTTCACGTCCTAGTTGTTCATGGGACAGGCGAAGAAAACGAATGCCATAAGTCGCGATCATTAAATACATAGGTCCTTCTCTTGTTTCCACATAGATGAAAAAAGGATATGAAAAAAAAAATATGTCAAAGGCTAATTGATATTACTACCAAGTCATATAACTCACACGTTATTTTCGTATCACATATACGTATATTACGTGTGGGACATAAAGCAAAAAAAAAATTCCAGACGATAATAATTGTACTATACGAACAGTGCGTGAAAAAAAAAGCATATGAAGTGAGCTGTAAGAAAGAGATAAACTAAATCATGTGGACGGTTGTGCAGACTTGCAGTCGCGAACGCCGCCCTGAATATATCACAAATGCAATTGGAAGCGGGAGCGGTACGGAGTGCCATCACAACTTTGAAACTAGACAGAAAATTTCATCTCCGCTTCATAACTTTTTAACGCCCTCGTCTGGAGTAAATAAGTGAAAAGGTTAGATATTTTATAAAGCCGTGCAACTTTTAATTGTGAAACTGGAATCCTCGCGGTCGCTAATGGCATCCACATATTGAGTTACCCGGCTCTCGGTGACCTTCGCGGGGTAGCTCGGTTGTGGATTCAGGTATCTCAATTAGGCTAATTATTGCTCGCCGCAAAACATAATACAACATTTCACGTAATCACAAACGAAACTCGATTCAGTGTTTAAAAATAAGTATTTACTTACTTCGCTATATAATTTCATCGATTTTTCATCAATATAGATTAAAGATATTTTGGTCTTCGATCCAATGAATGGATTCATTCAGTCAGTATTTGGTTTATTTTTGCTTCCACATTCAGTTCAGGCCAGAAAAAAACTTATTTTTTGTTACTACACATGTACAATCGTATGGTTATAGGATTGTATATGTGTATTATTATCTTTACAGGACTAAAAATACAAAATGTTAGGGTTCCATCAACAAAAACAATTGTTACAAAAAGGCTAAATAAAATTCATCGCTCTTGCGTATATAATTTTCCCTAAAAGAAATTATTCTTCCAATGCTTCTCCCTCTTAAATCCAATTCCTATGTAATTATTTCAGTTCTTTGTTATCACACTTAAAAAATTAAATAAAATTAAAAAAATTAAATTGGGTTATAAGTGCTGTGCTCATGTCCCCGGGACGCTAACTGATTCCATGCATTTGCTTCTCACGTAGTTCTTCGAGGAGTCCTCAGATTTACTTGTTATTAATAGCGTCCGATCAAGATCCTCGAATCAGTGTGGGATAGTTTTCATCTTGATGCGGCTTCAGAATCTACTAGTAGTAGTTTTTTTATTTCAGGTTTATGAGAAGAATTGTTTAACTGTCAAAAACTAACACGCAGAAAACGAGCGAGAGCGACTGTGAAAATTGTGACTACCGACGCACATTTACATCTGCAAGATAATTGATATATATGTAGGGTAGGTGTATGTTTTGCAGCTGCATCTGCGTTCAAAAAAGCCAGTGCGTTAACGGCCGTCTTGCGTTTGACTAGCCCTCTTAAATGCATATCTCTCAATTATGTAGATGCGTTTCATTTCTCTTCCCATCCCCCGCCGTGCTCCACGCACGAACCAATGTATCACGTGGTGAGATTATCTCCTGGCCTGGTTAGCCAGATTTGGCTGCGAAGAGCAATGGCTTTACCTCTTAATAACATTTTTTTTTCTCAGCATTCCCTTAACTAAAAATATTTTTCGAGAGGTTTTTGTATATGTTGACTTCTTTCATATAATTCTCTGTCACGGTGCTTGTCAAATGCTCGACCACGGTTGTTGAAATTTGGAGCACATCATCTTAATGTATCAAAATTCCGTGCCATTATGTTTCTCCGGGCTTCTCTTCGAAACTACAGAAACGGTTGCAATGAAATTTTGGCGATACGTGATGTATGTTCGTACAACTTAGTATATTATGTAATGTATAGTATTATGTTAACAACATTAGCAATGTGTGGAAGACTCAGCGATAGTAATGTGTGTTGTGTTTTCACAGCGCATTATTCAATCAAAATGTTGACTTGACTTTTTTGTAGAGGAAATAAACAAGTTATTTAAAGTGACGATCATATACTATACCGTGACTGATGCAATAAAAATGACTAATATTCGCGTAAATTCAAGACATCAATATATCCCTGTAAATTGAGAATCGGGTAAAGTCTGATTATTATCACTTTTGGTGATTAACACATATACTGTTCCAAAAATAATTACAACGTCTCATTTCATTCATTATAGTACATTTATTATTACTTTTTACTTCTTTCTTTCACTTTTTAATTATTTTTAGGTAAATATAAGCCTTGAGCAGCACTAATCGATGACACCAAATGACGTCAAACGTTACGTAACGCCACGTAACTGTTACTCCTCGATATCTACGGGGCGGCCCATTTCTTAAAATTTCAAAGCGTTAATAATTAGTTATCACGTAGAACCCGAGTACTGAGGTTGGACGGGCTGGTCACAAATAAAAGTTGGAGAACTTTCAAACACACGCTTGCAAATAGGCTTCCAACTTCAAGATACAATATTATAGTTCGCCGTGGGTAACGTTTAACAGATGTAAATAAAGAAAATAATATACTTAAATATATATCCTTGAAATAGTTGTTACAAACCGTCAATGTGCATACACACACACACACACACGCACACACACGCACACACACACACACGCACGCACACACACACACACACACACACACACACACACACACACACACACACACAAACACACACACGCACAACAACACACACACACAGACGCACGCACACGCACACGCATACACACACGCACACACATTGTTCGATAATTAAGTAACAACACTGTCAGCCTTAAGGTCTGTGGATTTTGTTATAAATAAAAATAAAATAAAAGCATGTTTGTTGGACATGCCAATTTCTACACAAAATATTTCTCCACTTCAGAATAAACAATGTCGACAAAGTATACGGTGTCAAGTGTAGGAGAGTTACCTCACCGGTTTCCGGCAGCAAAACAGCATGGCAATACCTCTCAGTAATTAGTAACTGCTTGCGTACGGTGAGCTACAGATACAGTTGTAAGTGTCGGACTATCGCTTCATCGGTGATTATAAATATAAAAGAGAGCTTTGATAGAAAAGCTTCGCGAACGCGTCTTACTTTTTCATTCGAGGAACGTCTTTCCGTACGGAATTTCATAATAAAAAGTTGTTATAAGTTAAGCTCCAGAGAGTGAAATATTCATATACTAATATTAATTTAAAACTCGATTTTCAAGCTGAAAGACCCGCTAAGTTTTATATATTTAAACGTTCTTGTGCTTTCTTAGTTTCTAAAGTTCATAGGTAGTGATACTAGTCCTTACTTCACATACATGAAAAGATACGAAACGAACTTATGTTTCATATGTTCAAGTTACAAGCAACTCATTTGAAACATTTATGCGATGGTAAGAGTAATTTTCATATTTCATATTAATATAAATATTTCACTCAGTAAGAGAAAGGGAAATTAAAATTGAGTAGGTCATCACGGGGAGAACACATTACAAGTAAACTTTTGGGGTTAACTTTCGCTTGGGGCTGGATTTGGCCGTTGAATATTTAGGTTAATTACAGCCAAGAGTGATATTGATCTGAATGACGTCGTCATGTATTTAGATCGTTATTATAACATAAATACATTTTATGAACGCAATATCTATACTTATTATAAATCAAAGTCCCCAAAAGCCGTTTATGCACCAATGGATATGATCTCAATGTATAATTTGTTGACACTGTTATTCATGAGCATAGCCGGACAGATCGCTAGTATTTCATGAAATAGTTAATCAGATGTTTTATCAAATTTGGAATGATTTATTTTGTGGAAACAACCTGCGGCAAACCAACCATTATATCCTTCTGGCAGCCACCTACTCTAGTATCATATGAGTTGCAGGGTGTCGTTGGTCTTATAATTCTATTTTAATGCCTTTTTTTAGAAGTAGACTCATCTGCATATCTGAGACTAATATGGGTAACTAGCTGATGCCGTCGCCTATGTCTGCGCACATATTCACACAAAATCTTTATAAATTATATTCTATGTGTTATTCTGAGGCGAAAGCATCTAGCCAAACCTAATATCTAGCCAAACCTACAAACTTTGGCGTTTATAATATTAGTAGGATCTCATAATCGCTTTTTAATATAAAAAAAAAACAATGAGATTTTTTAATATTAAAATAATAATGTTCATCACAATGTTATGTGTGTTAACATAAGTCATGTACTCTTACTACTACATTATATAATAATCATTTCAGGATCCGTACAGTCACGGCTGAAGATATTTGTAAATATCGTTGCCTATTCTATCGCTCATTTCATGGCCTCGACGTGTCGTAAGGCCATTCATCGTATCGAGACAGTACAATCCGTGTAAAATTACAAGTACTGAATGAAAGATTCGTACGATTTATGACCTTAGACAAATAATGTTGACACGCTCGTTAAATTACATATTAGTACATGTTGAAATGCGATCACGAATGATAATATAAGATCTAACAGAGAGGGAAATTGAAGTTAAAACAAAACTAATAGTTAGTATTCCAACATGGATAAACAGACATAGCAAATAGCAACCACAAAGTGCCTGTATTTCCATTAGACCAAGAACGCACAAAAGTTAAGAAGTTATAAACACATATATATAATAACAGTCGCGCTTGTGTTGGTCGTTTCTGTTCTCTATATTCTTTAAACAATTACCGTTTTAATTCAATATTGGTAATTATAAAGGGACCATCCCCGTTATAAGTAATTTCAAACTTACGTACATGTCATTTATAATGTACACTCTTAAGCTGTATTTTATTCCGATTTCATACTACATTCATATGATGCAATTTACTATTTAACACAATATGTCAATGTCTTTATAACTGAATTATATGTAAGACTGTAAGCCGTACAATTATAAAAGCGCCTAAAAATCGTTAATATAATTTATGAACAAATAGTACTTACTGAAAAGTTTAAAACACTAAAGACAAAAGTTTCCCCGTAACTAAGTTCACATTGGCGATACTTCATTAAATTTAGATTTGCTCAGCAACACAAAAGTGTTGTGTCCAATAGTGGAGGGACTTTGTAGGGAATGAAAGTTTGAAGTTATTGCGTGCACCGTACATCACTTGAGCACTCGACACGACCTCACCAAAGTAACTGTTCACTCTACTGAAGCACTTTTGTTGTCGAATATTCAAAATTATTCTCATTAATAAAGATTTTATTGCGCGCGGTCAGCAAAGAAATACTTTGTTTTTGTAACATTATTCATCACATTTAGCTTTATTCCGTCTATTGCTGAACACAAACTAATAACCAGTAATACACCTTTGATCTATTGATTCATAAAAATACTTTGTAAATCAATTGTTCTATTATGTTTATTTGTATTTATTCTGTCAGTATTTACCAAGGATATCAATTTTAATAATGTTATTCATGACTAAAACACACTCATATTTCATAAATGTAAAATATCTATAAAACATCAGCAATAAATAAAGAACTTCAAAATAACATAGCTGACATTAGTCACTTATTTATATAAATAAAAGTAAAAAAGAGAAACAGATCTATCCAGATCTTAATAATAATTATTCATTGAACATTACTTACCATTACTGACCTACCATTCTCCCTGTTATTTATAACTGGAAAAAAGTTGCTAAAGTATCTAATGCCAAATGATAATCTAATTATTTGCAATCATTCGTAAAACGGGGACCGATTAGCGAATTGATGATGAATTCAGAATTACATCCATGCAGATCCACGATGAAAGCCGGGCTGATTGAAATCTTCCGCATCTAAATAATGAAATTGTTGAACGTTTGAATTTAACGTTTATGGATCATCGGTATACTTCTAACTTCTACTTTGTAAATCAGTGAAATTGTACCATATTTCTGAAATGTCCATGCGAAGCCAGGATGCCAGACTGTAGAGTGTTAGTTATTAATATAGTAGTATATTAATGTAACTCTTGTCCTATTGGTCATAGTTTTATGGTATTTAGCCTATTAAAATCCATATAAATATATGTAACAAATTGAATGTAGCAAAGAAAATTTTGAAATCTAATTTATAGTTCCAGAGGTTTGGCGCGTTCAAACAAACAATCAAAATCTCTTCAGCTATATTTTATTAGTAAGGATTTAAAAAATCACTGAATCCTCTCAAACTGCGCATTCATTGCTGCATTTAGTTCAAGAATTCTAAAAGATTGTATTTTTTTTTTAATTTATTGAGAAATAACTATTCAAAGTGAAATCAGGTTGAGTATTTTTTGCTGGTTTTTGTCAGGTATGGTCTAGATTATATTTGGTCTAGAACCGGTGGTAAAATATTATTTTTAACGTGCAACAAGTCATTTTTAAATATCCTACTTTGATTTCTTTTATTTCATTTTCATTTCCAGTAAATTTCTATAACTATTTTGAGAGCAGGTCTAGTATTAGTAGGCTCCATTAAGATTATTTCTTTACACATTCATTTCAAAATACAGAAAAGTCAAGGGTGAATTCTAATTAATAATTTGGGTTCCCCACACCCAGCTCTTTTATGAGATCTATATGTCTTATCCATTCCATAGAAAAAGTAGTTTCCACTCTAATTATATTTTACCATTATGAGGAAATTTGTAAAGGCGACTTAAGTGTGACAGTCTCCCTTTTAACTTCATTGTATCATATAGGTACAGTCGCGACGTTTGAATTTGCAACACTGAACATTCAGTATTGATAGAGGTGGTAATAATAGTTTGAAATATCTATCCAACGATACATACACTATACGATGATTTACGACGAAAAAAATATCATGCCCCTTTTTATAAATCGGAGGTATTTGAAGAAAATATTTTGCAGATTATATTTTAACAATTTTCTGCGCGAATAAGATGTATGCACACACCAAATTACAACTTTATAGTACCAACAGTTTATACGTGAAATCACGAACCGACAGACAGATGGGCATGGCGAGACTATAAGGATTCCTTATTGATTACGCGACAAACTCGTCAATATATTTTGCAGGTTAGTATGCGAACTTTTTAGTATGTAGAAAAGTAAAACAAACGCAAAATGAAAAACAGTTAAAAAAATCGATTACGAGTATTTATAATAAGAAAGGCAAAACGCTAAAAAATTATCGACCACAAGAATCAATTCTTAAAAAAATAGGAGTACCAGTTTTAAGCTTACCGAGGAACCCTAAGGGATTGCACCTCGAAAGTTCACTGATCATCAGGGTGGAGATGCATTATGAACATTGCGTATGTTTGTTTTGCTACTCCACTGATTGAAAATTTCCCGATCCGGATAAAACAAATATATTTTAACTAGATTAACGTTGAGATGATTTCGTTGTGAGAGCGTATTGAAGAATGATATTGTTGTCATCAGCAAATAAGATATTTTTCGAAAAAGTCTTTCATCTCTTGGTTTATTAAAATCGTTTTATGATAGTACTTTTGTATTGACATCATCGTTATAGAGGTACTGCTGCGTTGTGGCTGAATACGATCAGCAAGACAGTCAACTAGCCTAATGTCTAATGTGTGTCACATACCTTGCGTGGCTATCACGTTTCGTGCGGTTTGTTCAAGTCACAATTGCCTAACACAGATGTTCAGTAGTCTTGTGGTTAGCGATACGATCATCAAGTCAGTTGGTTAAGGTACAAACCCCGCCATGTAGCTGCGGTAATAATATAACCTATAAATAGTAACGCCCCTGAACATCCACATAATTACTATGCCGATGCGTTGCCCTCCTTCCGCCCCCAACGAGCCACCGGCTACTCATAATCCGCACGAAAATCGACACTGGAGATATTACTTTACGGCGTTATTATGTGATCGAGAGATACCTCCCGGTTGTGCCGGCCCAATTCCGTTGCACAGAAGGATATAGTGTCATGCATACACTACACATGGCACCACCTCCTCCAATGCAGCATGCGGCATACCTCTTCCTAAACTCAATCTGATTTCAATTTAAATAGTTATTGAGTTTATTTAATTTGTGAGAGTTCATAATAGTGCGCTCCTCGCGACTGGCCGCCGTCCAGTTGTGGCCTTCAGCCTTGGTTAAATACATAAATCTACGCCGCTGCGCATCACTACTATTAGTGCATTGACAAATATTCTAATTCAGGCTTGTGTCGGATGCTTGGAGATTTCTTTTTCATCAAATTTTCGTATTCATTGTATTGGTTATTTTTCTTTGAGGCAGGCGAAACTTTATTTTTGTTTTATATAAATAGATGAAAATGAGAGCTCATTTTTGTAGTATATGGGGACAAACAAGCACTCCGAGTCTTCTGGTGAATATGGACACTCAAAAACATCCGCATATTTTTTTACAAAATGAACGAGCAGTTAGAAACATTTGATGACCAGTCAAAAACATCCACATAATAGCTATGCAGATAAATGTGTTTCCCTCCTGTTTTTCTCCCCTCCAATGGGCTACCGGCTTCTCACAAACCATATGTGTAGTGTCAGCGTTGCTGTCACTTCACGGCCGTAACATGAAAGTAAGAGATGCCTCACCGGTCGTGTCGGCACAATTCTACAGTAACGCAACACGGCACTACCTACCTCTTATTATGCATATGCGACGCGAGTAGCGGGAGATCTGTCGTCTTGGCGTTCAGATATCATAAAAAGAGGCATATGTCCAGAAATGAACCGATAAAGGCTGATAATGATGATAATGTTAGCTTTAATGTTTCGAATCCCACATATATAATGCACGTGAAAGTTTTGAGTGTCCTTTTTCGTTTTCAAATGAAATATGGAAGATATACTAGTAGTTTTCAAGGACAATGAAAAATAAATTCATGTCTTAAGTTTACGCGAATGTTACTCATTACAGTATAACTGGTTTTACGGATTGTATCACTGTTTATTTATAGTTTTAACTAGCTCAACGTTTCAGAAGCCTAACTTGGTCACGTGTGAACACAGATGACAGATGACCTGATGTCGTAACATGTTAAAAGTATCCGAAGAATTACAATTAATTACTTGTTCCGATAAACGCAACAGTTACTCATTATATATTGCTATCCTGCGTGTTATGTTTAGTTTTTGACTTGATTATGTTTACCACTGGGTCCCAAGCAGAGGGAAGAACCCAGCCATCTTCTTTATGGAAATTTGCATGTTTTTTTTTATTTCAATAGCCTAACGGATCGTCGTAGGAAGGAACCGGTGTTCTCTAGTGAGGATTTCCGCTTTACCAAATATATTGTAATGGCTGGGGTCAACTTCAGCATGCTCACAGACCGCAGATTTTGTAATACGTCAGTGTTTCATATCAGCTTTATATATGAGAGTCTACAGACACAATCAAGCTTGTACACTCCTGCATCCTGTAGAGGGATATGGTGTTTCACTAATTCTAAGAACTGACTAACCTTCTTTGGCGGCTTAAAATAAGTTTTTACTGAAGATACGCGAAGAAGCACCCGACGGTGGCTGATTTCAGTAGAGCATACGGGGAACCCGAAACATGTTGTCTAGCAGAACTAGCTTGACATGTGCGGTCTTCAGGTGTTGTTCGTCACAGATGCCTCGTGCTCTCTAAAACAAAGATTTACCCACAGTAGACAACTGTGTTGGATGGTGATGGGAATTGCCGTTTATATACCCATTGGTATGGGTATGTTTCCTGTATTCAGTATATGTGTTGTTCGGATTACGGATATTAGCGGATATGATCAAAACATCTAAGCACCGCTCGCTCCACACATTCCATCAACTGTGGAGTTTACCAGTTAATTCGCTACTAAATAGTATAACTGCTTTAATCTGAATCCAACAGCGATTATTTCCTGTTGCAGTTGCGCTAAGTACCCAAGTGATTGCACAAGTGTTGCTCGCACCGCTGTTGCAGGTAAAAATATACCCTCTTGCATTATGCACTGAAGTGTTACGGATAGTATTCATATACAATAATATTAAAATATAAATTTATTTGCAGCGATAGAGAGCCATTACACAATTTAGCTGTAAGTTGGATTCGATAAAAAATATCGCTGGTTATTATGTGATAGATTATAATATAATAAAATCGTAAGTATAATATCGCAACACATCCGACGATAGAGTCAATTAATCATAACGAGGCCATACTAAAAGTTTTAGGCAGTTAAAAACTATTAAATTAAAATATTAGCTAATTTACTTAAAGAGAAAATATAACATTCGAATACATATAATAAAGCTGATAAAGAAAATGGCTTAATGTTACAATTAAATTCCTTCCGTTTTCCTCTACAGTAGGCCACCGAAAACGAACACATTGCACGAAATACGCGTAGCTGTAATTTTACACTGCTATTACATCCGTGAGACGTACCTCGCCGTTAACCTCGTGCTTGTCTGATTTGGCTGCAATGCAGGACATCTCAATAATATACTTCACTAAAATTGGAAACTCATATCACAGTTAATACATGTGTAATCATTAGAATTACGTGATTATTTAACTCAATAAATTACAGTTCGATGTAACAGACTTGCCTAACTACGGTGATCTTTTTCCATTGGTTGCCCATAGCGTTTGCATCGAGATATTTCACTCGGAACATATTTGATATTAGATTTCCTGTTGCCAGAATGTCGACATATTAACAGCTCACTTAAAACAGTTGCAACTTATACGTGACGCCTATATCTATTGTCTGTGAAATTATTACGGTCTATTCTCTGTGAAAGCTTAATAAACTTGGAGTTGAATGAGTAGGACACTGTTTTCTTAGCGCTTATTATATGAAATAGATGTTCAACATTAACGCATGGATTCAGTATTTAGGTAATGTGATTCGATTTCCATGCACTTGCTTTTAAAGTTAGTAAGACGATACAATAAAACTACTTTTACAGATTTTATCTGTCTACCCGAAACCATGGCTGCGGGAAAGTTCGTGAAACATCGGGCGAGTTAAATAATTAAATAAACCACGATAAATTCCGTAAAAGTAGTTTTACTGTAACTTAAGACATCAAGTAATAATACGTGGAGTATTGTTTTCAAATTAATAATGTCCTTTAATCGCTATACTTTAATTTCTGCGGCAAAATAATTCTTCTATATAAAGTCCTAAGTAAATTTTCATGATAAAATGGTTAATTTGACTGCCACGTTGAATCAGAATTTGAATTAAGAAAACGTAAGTGAGCACAGTGACGTCAGTGTAAGCCGGCGCTGAGCCGACAGAAACGAGGGACACGGGACTAAAGGACAGTTTAATGATTATGTACACTTAACGGTGGCATCTTTACAAATTGTAACGTCAGTGTAAGATTTGTGCGAGGTTCACTTGATTTTATATGTAGGACTTTATTACTATGAAAGTACTTGTATGGATTTATCACGGCTCATTTAATTATTTAAGTGGCCCGACGTTTCAGAAGCTTTACAGCAACCATGTCACCGGTGGGCAAGTACGTTTAAAATTTGGATGGTAGGTAGGAAACGATCTGTTTTGGAAGAAAATTGAAGACTTCTATTAGAATTTCAGGTGTCAGGAAACTGTGAAACAAGAAGGAGCAGTGTAATGTGCATGTGATTAAAACATAGATGTAGATAGAGATGGGAAGCCAGTCTAAAACGTGGCCGTCTAAGTTGAAAGAGACAGCAAATCTAGTACACTCTCTATTTCTATGAGGAAGAGGTAGTGCCATGCTGCAGGCGAGAATGGCACTCCATTCTCCTATATCCATCCATATCATCCATATCACTATGTACATTGTGCATGACACTATATCCTCCTATGCAACGGAATTGGGTCCGCACGATCGGGGACGTACCTCTCGCTCACATAATAATGTTGTAAAGTGACATATTCAGTACCGTGAATTCGTGCGGTTTGTGATTAGTCGTTGACCCGCAGTTAAAGATGACGGATATACTCTTTTATAAAATGTTGAAGTAGCAAAAATGTAATTACTACAATATGCATCGACTGCAATAGGAATCTAATTCGTCGACGTTCTTGCACTGCGTCAATACAGGCGGAAAAATCACGTTTGCACTTAGTAACTAGCAGACACGGCATATTAATTGTCGTAAATTATATATAAAATATTTTTATGGCTAATCTTTAAATGAGTCGTGATACTGACTGTAGCACTGTAGCAGTGGCCCGTAAATGTGTAGCCAGTTCTACAGTCGTTACTGTGCCGGCTTCTACCTTTTCTGTTTTTTAGTTATCAGACTTTATGCACCTGATAAGAAAAAATAATCAACTCACGAGTGGGCGTCCAAAAGTCAGCCATTTTGTATTGCTTTTTTAATAAACCTCTTAGCATTCTTGTCATCGAAACAAATCTAACGACACCACTTAAGTGAAGAGTGGTTAAGCTGTGAGCTGAAGTGGAATGTTTAGTATGGTCCATGTTTATA
Source organism: Eumaeus atala (assembly GCA_017140195.1). Classification (NCBI taxonomy): domain Eukaryota; kingdom Metazoa; phylum Arthropoda; class Insecta; order Lepidoptera; family Lycaenidae; genus Eumaeus; species Eumaeus atala. The sequence goes on from JAFELO010000849.1 coordinate 14,925, forward strand.
ATCAATGTTGAAGTTTATTTATTTTTAGCAAGAGGTAGTGCCGCCCAAACCATGCCGCTTTGCAGCTGAATTGGGCGGGCACGACCGGGGAGGTATCTCTCGCTCAGATAATCACGCCGTAAAGTGACACTTTCAGAGTCGCGTTTCGTGCGGTTTGTGCGTAGGCGGTGGTCCATTGTAGGGTGGAAGAGGGCAACATAACCAACAATAGTAATTATGTGAATATTTAGGCGTTGTTAGTCGTAAAAATGGTCCAGACTGCTCGTGCGTTTTCCTAATCTGTACGAAAAATAAATGGAAGAAATGTGGAAGATTTAGTGTCCTAGTGAATTACCACCATTGCATCATAACATCATACGATACGACTTTTTGCAGGACGCCAGCTAATCATGCAACATTTTGGGATTTTTTGAAACATTTACCAAGGGACTAAAAATATCTCATGTAGAGAATAACCGAAGTTAGTTTGAGGTTTCACTTCTAACAAGGCTTGCCTGCTAAGAAAGTTTTACTGAAACTTGTGCGTGATCGCTCTGACCCAAGTTTGTCTATGCTGCCATATTAATGTTGTAAAATAATACATGAGCTTACTTATATGTACATTCGTGTAGCAAATTAAGTTAAATATTTTATATATATTTTTACATGATATACGAGATTGATGAATGAAGATAAGGGTCACACTTGCACTTTCTTCCCTTATTTGTACAGATTTTGTATTTTTATAATTTAGCAACTCAAGAATTATAGTAAAACTAAGAAAATTTATATAATTTAACGAGTGCATGATTCTTAAGTCTATTTTTTTTTATTTCCTTACCTTACAATGCTGTTAGTTGAATCTGATTTTATTTGTAAATTGTCCAAAGAAACTTGATTATATATGTTCTATTTCACAAATCTCATCTGGTTGTAATGTTGACGTGTGATATAATATTCGAACGACATTAAGTGCTTAAGTACTTTTATAACCTTACAATATTCATAGCTAAACGGACCTCGTGAAATAGAACATCTTATACGTATGTCAGCACGTAAATAGATACAAAAAAAACGTGACAGGGATAAGCCAAACTAATGTAATTATTTTATTCAGAACATTTCAAAGTATTTAATTCGTAGGTCTTTTGAACTGAAACATTTTTGTGCACGACAGTCCCGTCTCACGATATCTGAAGCTCATGTATTTATTAAACTATGGAAACTTGCGACACACAACAGAAACAAACCGCCGACCAACTTGTGAACGTATGTGAAATATACAGAAATACATGTATAATGTAAAGTTTTTACACAAAACAAAAATGTACATATTTAACAATTAATTTTGTGATAAGATTTGATTGTTTTGAAACTGGATTGCTAGTGAAATTAAACAAAAAAAAATGTTCTCTTCTCATATAAAGTGCAAGACACGTCCACTTTCGATCGACTACTGCACGAAAATGGTCGTACGCACGTATTAATATAAATTCATAATCGTCATCTTTCATCATTATCAGCCCCTATCGGACCACTGCTGGACATAGGCCTCTTTCAATGAACGCCAAGACGAGTGATCTCCTGCTACTCGCATCCATGCCGGACCGGCTACTGCACGGAGATCGACTTCCCACCTGGTGCGGTGACCAACACTTCTCTTTCTTAACGCGGCCTCCAATCCAGAACCTTATTGGCGCATCTGCCATCTGTTCTTCTGAGAGTGTGACCAGCCCATTGCCACTTCAGCGAGCTTATTCGTGATATACGATACCTTAGTTCTCTGCCTTATGACTACCTTACGTATTCTGTCGGACAGAGAAATACCCAACACAGCACGTTCAATATCACGTTGAGCTACCGCACACTTGTGGGCCAGTACTATATTAAGAGGCCATGTTTTCCGTAGGTCAACCCGAGGAGAATATAAATAAAAAAAAATAACTTACAATCGAAAATTATCGACAAATGGATAAATACAGCTTATGACACTATATTATATAACTGCATTCACTGACGTGAATCTAATATTGTATATAATAAATAATTCAGATCTGTGGCGGCAGCACAGTAAGACATGCACAACTACCAGCACATCTCGCTCAAGGACACATTCATATGTATAGTGTAAAGAGTAAACCGAGTAAAAACCTTGCAAAGCAAAAAAAAATCTCTTGTATAACCTACTGGTTTCTATATTCTTTGCAGTAAGCATGATCTGTTGGAACGTGTTGTGAGGCTCTCACTCGCACGATACGATTGCAAAAGGCAGATCTGCTATCACACAAAGAGTCCAATACAAATAACGTTTGTATTTTAGATATGCACATGTTGAAGGGGGTCGGCAGTCAGCAAAAGGATTTGTCTGATTGTTGCCCTTTTATACTATAAAACAAAAATGTCCATTCTATCCCATGTGAGGAGGGACAATTCAAATGATAGCAATTCATCTAATAACTCGTGATTTTTTGAGTGAAAGTTTATGTGCGTCTTTAATTGTCAAGTCTGATGAATCTATTATGCAACAAGAATATCATATCTTCTCACTTGGAGTAGCGTTTCCATCCATTTATGTTGCACCCTCAGCGCTATGCGAAATACGGCATGTACATCTGTTTTTTTTTTTACAGAAAAAAGCTGTTTGCGCCATTCGGACGATGTTTCAACTGATACACTGAAAATACCTACATAAGCTTAGAATATAAATTGCGAAAATGCGTCTATAAAATATGAATTCCTTTCAAGATATATTTGAATGATTCTCTGAAAGCTTAACATTTTGTAGTCTCACATTTAAATAAATATTTTTAAAGGTTTAAACATACATTAGAATGTTGCAAGATCTAGATTAAGTGTTAAAACATAGCTAAGCTGTGACCTATTTGGGTGTGTATTCAATAGAAAACGATTGGACGGCACATTCGATTGTTCTTCCCTCTTTCCTACATTTGTTTATGTCTCTCTGTTTGAGCAACTCCCGATCGCATTTAGTTTTAGGGACTATTTACGCTCACTTATGTCAGTTCTGATATCACTATCCAAACCTAATTTTTGTAGACAACAATATCCTCTTTATTTTCGTGTAGAAAACATCGTGTTGGCTGTATAATAGCACCAAATTTTGGCGTACCCCATTGGACAGAAAGCAGATTTAGAAGATTTTCATCAATAGATTTCGCAACAAAAAACTAATAGACAAAGCACTAAAACGTGACTGTTACTTTACGGTGGTATCATTGAGCGAGGGGTGCCTTCCCGGTCGCACCGATCTGATTCTGTTGCAATACAGTACATCACTTACTAAAAATAACAGTAGGTGATAGTTACACGTACGTGTGTGTGTGTGGGTGTCTATTTTTCTCATAAAATTAATTCTAAATCATTGGGTACGTTGCTATAGTTATGATAAGGTAAATGAAACGTCGGGTTGGTAATGCATAGTTTAACAATAATTTTATTGGACTAAGGATACCATCATATGTGTTCATTTTCATGGTAGTGGCGATAATTTTAAAGCACCGGGCTGACCATAGCTCGCTGCTTAATTTAGATCAATGCTCGGTTTTTCTTTTCAAAACGAAAAATTTCTACGTTAAATATTCGGATATCGCAAATATGTTATAGGAATTAAATACTTTTTGTACTAAAAATATTATCTCGAAAGCATTTTTGGAATTTTAAGAGTAGTTAAAATTTTATTGGTTTTACCTATACTGATATTATAAAGGAAAATGCTTGATTGTTTCTTTGTATGTCTGAAAGTACTGCTTTGACTTGAAAAAATATTTTGCCATTAGAATTCTACATTACCTCTGATGGAAATAGGCTGTACAACACGTTATAAAATGTAAGAGATCAATGTGAAAACTTAGATAATATAGTGTGAATTCGTTATACTTCCGTTATATGTCATATATTGAAAAGAAACCATTTGAAATGGTTCACTGCATTCCGAACAGCAAAGCCACATTCACTCAGTCACTTCAACTACCCTTAAAATTTCCAAAATATTTTTGAGGTAATATTTCCAGTAAAAAAAATATTTCATTTCTATCTTATATTTTTTAAAAGCATGTTATCCTGACGAAAAAATATATGCGAAGATACGCTGTATCGTCGGCGTGTGGGAGGCGTGTATATACAATATTCAAAAATTAATTAATTAACATTCCTAAAATAGTTATGTTATATTAATTTAACAATTTCAATTGATATTTATAACGTCTCTTCATGTATTTTTTTATAGAATAGAGGCGCAAACGAACAATCGAAACCTTTTCACGACTACCGACGCTCACTAACATCCATATCAATACTAATCCGATGCGTTACCCTCCTTCCTCTCCCCCATAGGCCACCGGTTACTCACAAACTGCACGAAACGCGACACTAAAGATGTCACTTTGCCGCGGTATTATGTTAGCGTGAGGTACTTCCCCGTTCGTGCCGGCCCAATTCAGTTGCATAGGAGGATCTAATTCCTCCTATGCGGCATGGCACTACTTCTTTTTATATAGAATATTATTTTTAATCTTGTAACTATTGCCCGCTTTCAAAACATAAATCGCAAAATCAAAACCTATCGCCAGAAACCAAAAGAAACAGGACAACATAGTCGTTTTGGCATGTGGGAGGCCTGTTGTCCGCTCGAAGGATTGGGTAAAACGAATATCATAGGTTGGTTGTTTTTCCCTGCTCCCATTATGCCCTGCTCCCCACCCGGGCCCTATAATCCTGCAATAATGCCAAGCTAACAAATTAAAGCTCCTGTAACCGGTAAAACAGATCATTAGAAGACACAATCGAAGTATTTACTGAGACCAAAAATATCAATGGTATTAACTGGTAACTTTTGAGCTTGACATTGAGCAATGGTAAAAGTCTTTCCCCTCGAAACGACTCGTGGAATGGACAGATTTTATGAACGGACAATGTTTGTAAGACCAACTGCGAATGTATGCCTTAAATGTTTAGAAATGAGTGAATTTATTACGTGAACACAGTTATGTTCTAACGACATTATATTTTTTCATCAACTGAGTTTGCACGCTCTCTCTCTTCTCCTTCTCTTCATTCATTTATGCACTTTATGCACACTCCTTTTAGATGTTAAAATGTGTAAGCAAAGACGATCTTACATATGATAAAGTGAAGAGGATATTACCGCCCTTGTTCAGAATTTGACGAGTCTATTTAAAGTACTCTCGTTCTATATTCATCATCATCGCGGCAATGATAATTTAATCTTTTATAGAGGGGTCAAACATGCTGGCCGATTATTATTCTGGCTACCGATGCCTATGAACATCAGATTAATTACTGTGCCAATGTGTTGCCCACCATTTCTGCTCGTTGGGGAGGGCCGGTAGGCTACTCATAACCAACCAACTCAAAAAATACGCGACACCAAAGGCGTCAATTTACGCCAGTATCGTGTAATCGGAGAGGTACCTCCCTTGTCGTGTTCGTCCAATCCCGTGTTACAGTACATCACCTCTAACAAAAATCTGTTTTTACTAATCATGTTTCTAAATTCTGATAGCACGATCAAGTCATAATGTTAAGTTACGTTCCCTTAATTAAGGGTTTAATGTATGGTAAAATTCCTATGGCGCACTTCAGAAATATATGTGTAGAGTAATAGATGGCTGCTTCGGACCGACACAAGCGAAGACTCGAGTACCTGTCGTTAGCATGAGACCGCTAGAAAGTGACAACTATGCTGGGACCGGGGAAGTACCTCCTGTTCAGTTGATACCGTCGTAAAGTGACAGCGTTACTATCGCATTTCGCGCGGTTTGTGAATAGTCGGTGGCCCATTGGGGGGGGGGGGTATGATAGGAGGACAAAACATCTTCGTACCAATTAAGCGAATGCCCAAGATCGTCTTTAGTCATCTTTTGATTGATCGCTTGCCCCTTTTGCTATTAAAAGAAATATCTCTACCTCAGGGTAGCGAAGGGATGCAAATGTCTGGGCATGGGACTTATTTAAGAGAATTGCCTCTTAGAGGAGCATCTTAGCAGCAGAGTGCTACCGCTGCAGAGACAGGCCAATTATCTGCGAATTATGTAGCTCGACGCCACGCGAAAACCTGGGAATTAGGAAGACTGCTGGATGCGCACCTTTCTAATAAAGTAGTGGTTATCGCGGGCCGGTTGAGGTCTTGTGCGCACAAGAAACGTTTTTGGGTCTGGTCTTGTTGGATATTGGCTATATGTGTGTCTTGCGGACTTATCTGCACTCTGGGATGGGTGTCCTCTGTTAATTTGTAATATAAATCTGTAATCTGTAAATCTGTAATATACACTCCTCATATTCCGGAGAAGGAACAAAGGAAGGCGGCGCGGCTGGCTGATATAGGTTCTGCCCTAACAGTTAATCGCATAGAGAGATTGTGAGGATGATATATTTTTTTA
>JAFELO010000849.1:29954-87374 GCA_017140195.1 Eumaeus atala
AAGCCGCCGTAGTGAAAAGTGATCACCTAGTTACACTGACGGATTTTCCTTAATTAAAAACACTGTCTCACCATTTCTCAAAAGAACGTGCTCAGTATAATAAGATAGTCACAGAGAGTTAATTAATCTAGGATGAAACGTTAGCAGTCGTGACACCCCACTCTGTCTCCAGTTAGAAGTTCTTCAAAGTTTATTATCCACGCTATACGTGCTACGTATTCTGGCAAAGAATCAAATAAATGTAATCATTACAAGTTAATTTTCGATACTCATGAAATGAACAATAAAATGTACTGCTTAACATATTCATAACTCATGTGAAAGCGGTGTGTTCGTGCCGTCTAGTGGTACAATTGAGCTGGAAACATTATAGCAATACGTGAAACAAAAGTTTAATAACCTTAAGAGGGGTAAGAAAGACACACACTTAATCTGGTGCGTGAATTGTCCTCACTGAGCGCGACTATGTCACTCGGGTTTATTCCTCATCATCATCATTTAAGAGCGACCTTCACGCTTCTTACGGCCAGGCTTTTCAGCACATGACATTTGATTTGCTCTACGTTAATTTATCTTATAGTTTATATGGAGGAGAAGTCCACGCTATTTTTATATAATACTAGCATTACGACCCAACTTCGCACGGATATTTTACGGAACATGGCAAAACTTCATCGGTTTACAAAAACATGAAAATTATGAATTCATGATTATGATGATTCAATGTCATGGTATCAAATCTAATTTATGACAGAACAAGGTGTGTCGGCACCGTTGTCAATAATTTCTGCAGTGAAATGAGGATTTATTTTGATATTTTTTTCGAAACTTTGGTTACATTATCGAAATTTATTAATGATCTAAATGTTTCAAAAAAATGTTGTATAGCCTATTTTCATCACAAAATAGAATTTTTATGGTATTTCTTATCGGTCTATTAGTTTGAGAGCCGATTCAACGCAAACAAAAATATATAATCAAATGTTTCCTCTTTATAATATTATATACTAATATTATAATGCATTAGATTTTATTATTTTAATTAAATGTTATGTCCCCCACACAACAATATGTATACCATGATAAAACTTCTGAAATACACATTTTGTGACACTGAAACATATTATGACTTACGAATTTAATTTTGTTTCATACTATAAAATTTACTAACAGACTGTAGTCGAAGTCGATTTTTTTGCAATTATGATCTAATTTGATTTCTGTGCGATGACTAGTCCTAAAAAGTCTTCTAAATTTAAAAAGTATGAGTTTACTTATGTACACGCGTCAGAAGTTATTAGTTAAAAATTATATACTACTCAATACAAAACAAGGGTCCCTAAGATTTTTTGATGTATCATGAAAATAATATAGACATTAACTTGTTAAACTTATGAAACCATAAAATAATTTTATTGTTTATAATATAGGCTAACAATTTCTTACAATAATGATTATTAATTTTTTTTTATGTTCATATTAAAATAGGCCATTTTGAATGAAAAACTTGAACAAAAGTATTCACCGGGAAAGGACAAACTACTGTTCTTGTCGGGTTTGTTTCTTCTTTTTAATAACGAGTGTGTCATCCTCTCTTAGCAATACAATCCAGAAGCCTCGTATGCATACTCTGGATTAAATTCCTCATGTTTTTATCTGGAATTTCCTTCCAAGCATCTTTTAAAGCCGTCAATCAGCTGCTGTTGCTTGTAGACCCCTTGCTCATTTCAATTGGTTCTCTCTAACTGTTCGTTTCAATTGGTCCCACAATTGCTCTTACTGACTGTTACTGGCCATTCTGATACCTCAATATGAGACCCTTCTAGGACAGTTTGGGTTGATCGAGCTGTGTGTGCACGAGCATTATCTTGCATCCGGATGAAACCAGGCCCCACTTGCCGTGCGAATGGGATCACTTGAGGCCTGACGACGTCTTTGATGTAACGTTCTGCAGTTACGGTACCCGAATTTAAAATGGTGAGCTCGGTTTTACCGTGTAAACTAATCCCACCCCAAGCCATTACGTCAGGATCACCGAAAATATCAACTTCGTGAATGCAGTACTCCGAAACCCGCTCGCCGCATTGTCTCCAAACTCCAACATGCCGATCATTAAGAAATTTTACTTTGCACTCGTCTGTAAAAAGCACCTCGCCCCACTGACTAATCTCCCCGTTCAAATACTGACGGGAGAATTTTAATCGGTTTTCTTCGTGAAATCGATTACCTACAATTTGATCACTGACACGAACCGTTGTCAGCCGTAGTTGGTGTTGTAACTTACGGGCCGTTACTGTACGATCACGACGAGTACTTAGTTGGATGTACCGATCCTCATGAGTCGTTGTTATGCGAACTCTACCTGAATCAGATCTCCTGGCAACACTGCCAGTGTTTTGGAGGCGATTCCATACATTTTGGACAGCTCTTCCAGAAAAACCCAACTGCAAACCCACTTAACGCTGAGAACGTCCTTCTTGAATCATAGTTACGGCTCTGGTTACTGTAATTGTATCCATGTGCCTTCGTACTGGTGGCATGATTAACGCGAGATGATCAATGAATCAATTAAAATTGAAAAGTACTAATTAATCATTTTTTTCCTAAAATAGCCGAAACAAGTTAAGAAGACAATCAAAGAATAACACAAGAATAACATCCAATTATTTTTTTCTTAAAATGATGGCCAATACTTTCAAATTAAGGAACACGAACACAAAATAAAAAAGGCATATAGGAGATCAAACACTAAAGAGTTTGTAATATGAATATAATGCTACTTATCAGTTACTTTCAGTTTACTCAATTGCACTTAAATGTTAATAAACTAGAGGCCCTTATTTTGTTTGGAGAAGTATATTAATTTTTTGGCGTAAGAAGAGAAAAAATAAAATATCTGCTGTAATTCACTTGAGGGTGTTAGTTTTTTGTGACGGCGTGCGCGTGCATAATACAAATTTACTCTCAAAATGTTTTGTAACGCAAAAAAAGAAATATAACGTAAGTAAAATATATCGTAAAATAATTTGCGTTCATACTATAATTTTACAAATTTATATTGTAGACATGGAGATAGATTGTATACTTACATAATATATACTACTGAACGTGTTATTTTTTGAATACTTTTTTGTTATTTATGTTAATTTTTCGGGTGAGACTGGAAAAGACCGGAGTCCTTCTCTTCCGATGGACCGGCCACAAGGGGCCCCCATCGGGGGGCCGCTATGCAGATCGGAGAGGAGATGGTCAGCTTGAGCTCCCACATTAAATATTTGGAGCTCAACCTTGTCGGAGGGTGGAACTTGGACCCACATTTCACTATGGTGGGACCGAAGGTCGTGAAGGTGGCAAGCGCGCTGGGCTGACTCCTCCCGAACTTTGGAGGATCCAGCGCCGCCTGCAGGCAGCTGTACTCCGGTATCTGCCGGATTCTGGCAACGTACGGTGCTCTGGTTTGAGCGGAGCGTTTCACTGCGAGAAATAAGGCTCATCTTATTTCGAGCGATGGATGCGCCGTAGGCACAAAACTTTCACACTCCGTCTCACTTTGTGCTCACCGGGCATGGTCGATTCGGATAGTATGTGTGCAGGATGGCCCGCAGGGAGCCGACGACTCGTTGTCACGATTGTGATGCGGCGGTGGACTCGGCCCGGCACACCCTCGAGGTGTGCCCGAGATGGGCGGCGCTGCGTCACGATCTGACATTAGTTGTCGGAGGGGACTTGTCAAAGTCGCGATGCTCGGCAGCGACGAGTCCTACAAGGCGATGGCTTCCTTCTGCGAGACCGTCATGTCCTAGAAGGAAGCCGATGAGCGGGTGAGAGAGGAGGCTGCCGACGCGGCCTCCCCCCGTCGACGACGAATGGGGGTACGAAAGAGGCGCTATCTGCAGCGCCACCAGTAGTGCCCCTGTGTTCCGTGTCAGGCCGGGATGAGTACCCGGTCCATTTCATCAGGACACGGCATCGTGGGGACTGTCATAGTGTAGCCGGACAGTCCCCGAGGCGGTGAAGTCTGGCCTTTTCGCCGAGGCTAGCCTGTCGCTATTAATGGAGGGTCTCGCCCTCCATTAATAGCGGCTGAAGTCTCCCGTAGGGGTTTAGTTGGTACAGGTATGCAATTGCCGAGTCCAACATAGGTCTGGGAGTCTACCCAGGCTCTCAAGCATAAAAAAGGCCTATGCCCAGCAGCAGATCGATAAGGACTGATAATGAAAAGAAAAATAAAGTTATCTATTCTAATACTAAACTCTAAGCCTAACAACTTCTCATAGTGCCTATAACTAGCGCTGAAGCCTAGCTTACATATCACGGGTGACATATCCTAGGAGCTGCTCCTTCAACCTCGTTGATTATTCGGCGTTTCTGATTTATATCCAGATAGCAATGTGTTAACCACGTTGTGTGTCATATCACTAATAGTAGGGCATTAATTATACAAAAAACTATGTGTATGAGTGACTACTATTATAATGAAGTAGTTACGCAGAGGCCTTATGTCGATCTGTATGTGGGAAATACAAATCGAAATTTATGACTCAATGCTGAAAATATATTTATATAGTAATATATCTGTAGATTTATCTTCGTGTAGACACCTTAGCCCAGTCCTTTTGCTAAGTACCATAAGGTCCTTTAGACAAGGGTATGTGCATGTAACATTTAATAAAAAATTTACGACAACAACCATACACCTTGTCGCCGAAAATTTTAACAAGATCTTTTTTATAGAAACACTTATTTTAGTGCATAAAAATATTCAACAGCCACGACCTTGGCGGGATTCGAAAACTATTGCCGTGTCATTATATACTTTTTATGTAATATGTTGCCACTGCGCCAATTTTCAGTAAGAGGTAGTGCATCTCTGCATTACAGCTTAATTAGGTCAACACAGCCGGTTATATCGATACTCTACGCTTTCACATAATACCGCTAAAATCAGCAGATACGCTGTCATGTTTTATGCAGTTTTAAGCTTCCGGTGACACAATGAAGTGAAGGAACTTGAATAAAGGTAGACAATAATCCAGCATAGTAACTATGCATATGTATTTGGCAGTCGGTAGTCATCAAAAGACTCCTTTTACAAAAGTAATTAGTAACATTTTAAGTAATCCTGTATTTGCTAACATATCGTCAAAACGTTCATTCTTTTGGGATGCAAATCAAGTCTTCCCATATTGGCGAAATTCATAAACATTAGCGAAATACATAAACATGATTCAAATAAATACGTCAAAATTGGAGAACTCGACACCTCATTACTAGTAGTTTAGTAACAAATACCCTTTTTATTTTAGATGCCATCGCCTCCCTTTTTAAAAGTTGCAAGCTGTAAATTATGTCATCCAATAATGCTCCAATGCTTTTGTGATTTATTTTTCTGGTGAATTCGTTATTTCTTTTAAAGTGAATTAAAATGAATTTTACTTTTCTATTTTTTTATTTCAGTACTCTTGTGTTTATCTTTGAAGTGTAACTAGTTACAAAGCAGATACAAAACATAGCGTTACAAGTACTGATATCTATTTGGGTATAACTCAATTCAATATCCATAATACATTTTTATTAGCAGCATAGAATATGGATATCAAAATTCAAAAAATCTAGTAAACTTTACTTTATATTTGAAAAGACTATAAGGATGATTTTTCAAATTGTATGATTGCGAAAGCCTTTATTATGCATATGACGTTTGTTGCTTTTTCACGAAAAGAACTACAAAACGAGTTTGTCGAAAACTTAACAATACCTAGATTATAATTCTAACTATTATATACGTAAAAATTTATTCCCAAAAAGAATGCAACCGATGGAATAAAAAAATTACTTACGCGCCTCGAGGCTCCATTCTTCAGCTACGTGTAACATACTGATGACATGGATTCAAAATATTTACCCCTGTTATGAAGCCGCTAAATAAATCACCTAAAAAGGAATAGTTCGGGTACCACATCCAGTAGATAATATAGTGTTGCTTAGCAATCTTGAAGCGCTCTTACAAGCATTTCTTTTGATAGTAGATACTCACTAGTTGTCACTAACGATAATCATGGGTCAACTAAGGAAACAAGCTCATAAAATGTTTAGGACATACTTATGACGATACTCTATAGGGTCGGGCATTTATTATTACTAAACATTTTCCATCTCCGACAGTACATTACTTGAACAAAATAAATACTGGCAATTGAAATTAAAATTGTCATTATTACCTCGTCGTTGGACGCGCCAGAACCCTCCAGTGTTTGTCAGTTTATACGCACTGCTGCCCGGGTAAAATCATATCAGCTCAACGATTTCATAATAATATTGTGTTTGCATATCTCATCGTCGTCATTACTAACAGTCCCTATCGGTCCACTGCTTGACATAGGCCTATTTCAATGAACGTGAAGACGGCCGATCTCCTGCTTCTCGCATCCATCCTGGACTACCTACTGCACGGAGATCGTCTTCCCACGTGGTGAACAGTCGACCTACACTTCGTTTTCCTAAACGCAGCCTCCACTCCAGACCTTAGTGGCAAAACGGCCATCTGATATGTATATACATCGAAGTTGCAGCCGGGAGTCTCAGACAACTGCCAGATTCTTCTTGACAGAGCTTCTTACCCTCACTATATACCAGCCCTAATTAAAAACTGAATTCATAACCATTGTTATAAGCTGTCAGTTATAAAAAAATGTTCATGATTGTGAATGTGGAGAGACAAGGATGTAATAAATGTATCTATAAGTCTAAATAGTCCTGTACACCTTATTCTTATCCTTTTATTTTATTAAAACTGTAACATAAGGATCGCGATGTGTGCCACTCCACAATCTGCGCTTTTTTCAATCTGCCTACCCCATTAGAGAGCTAGCGTGAAGACGTGTTATGTAAGATACACTGATAATGTAAGATTCTATTGGTAAATAAGTTATCAAATCGGTCTAGTAGTTTCTTAACCTGTTCATTGTAAACAAAGAAACAATCAAATGTTTCCTCCTTATACTATTAATAAGGATTGAAACGTGTACATGTGTTACATTATATTACATTCACGACCGATGAACTAGCCGTACCATCACACGCAACACTCATAAAGTAACGGCTAATCCGTGAATATAAATTCAAAATAATATAATATTCATTCTATTTCTCACCGATTAGTTCACATTATGCATATTTATACAATTCAACTTTAGAATTTGAGGTTCTAATGATTTTAAAATCCGTTATTATAATATTTTCAATATGCAATCATCATCATTATCAGCCCTTATCGGTCCACTGCTGGACCTAGGCATCTCTCAATGAACGCCAAGACGACCGATCTCCTGCTACTCGCATCTATTCCGGATGTACATGGATTTGCACGGAGATAGTACTCTCACCTGGTGAACTTTGGACCAACACTTCGTTTTCCTAAACGCGGCCTCCACTCCAGAAGCTATAAAAGCGTGAAAAGGAGGGCAATGGCGTCAGTAGTCGTAAAATGGCTCCTATTGCTGACTAGCAATATATAAACTTATATACTTATCCCCGTTGCTAGTTTTTTTATTATTTTTCCCGATTGATAGCTCTTCCCATAGGTAATAAAAAATATGCACCCGTATGTAGTATCTGTTAACGGATATAAACAACAAGGATTTCGATCGTTAAAAATTCACAATTAGCAATATTCTTTGTGACACAAGTATTGTTACTTTTGTTCTACTTGTGAAATTAGTTAAATATTTTATCAATCTGCACACTAAATAATCTATACTTATTATAAAACATAGTCTGCAAAAGCTATCTGTTTTTGTTAGATTGGTTTTCTCAAAATCTACTTATATATTTTTACACGGATTTCATCTATCGATTCTATTCATAATCCATATCGATTCCCGAGGGAGGTTTAAATTTTATTTCCAGGTGAAGCAGGGGCGGATTGCTACGTAACAATAATAGTATATTGGCAAAATATAAAATAATGGCTAAGGTAACCGTCCCTATTGATATTAGCCAACTGGACAGGACATATTGTAATGAGAACTAGTGATTCCTCATAGATGAAAGTTTGATCTTAATTACACATCTGCGTAACAATCATGCAAATGTCCATGGGCGTCGCTACTTGTCAAGAAGGCTCGTTTAACCCCTTATTCTATAAAAAGAAGATAAAGAAATATATCCGATTTTAGGTGACCTGTTTGCACTTGAACACAAAGATATTAAGATAGAAGGAAGGAAAATTATAACAAAATAACTTATTTGATCAATCAAATTATTTATGTATTACTACTATTATCTATGCACTTTTGCGATTTCACATGCCTTGCCCATTCACTCCATTGCAAAGAAATTTTAATAGAGAGAATCTAGAAATCTTCAAAGTCGGTTTGAGTTGTATTTTATTTCGAGTAAGAAATTGTCCAAACGATGAAAAATAGTCAATCTGTTGCAACCAGGTCTGGAGAGTCTGGTATGTATGAAAGACATTACAAACAGGGCTCCTACAAATAGGTTATCGTCTGACCTGAAGTATGGGTTGTTTTGATCCGCACACCCTGCAAAAATCGATAGCGACATTCGAAAAAAATCAAAAGAGTGGGCAGTAATGAAAACTATCGAATACATTGGAATGTTTTATATTTTTAATGTTATTACAGGTGTTGCGCACTCATAGGTAGATGTAGCTATACTACATCTACCTGTTATGGGCATTATTCTCGACACACAATCTCACAAGTTAATTCCTTATATTGTAACAATACTTTGTAAGCACACCGCTTGAACTTAGGGATTGATAAGAATTCACTATTTAACTTGATAATACATTTTACAACAAATTGTGTGTGATGCCTCTTCTACATCCAAATCTCACTATCGAAATCGAAAAAATAATAATCGACGGTCGCTTGTCTTTGATTGGCGACCGGCGACTCGTAGGATAATATAGGGTGGAAACTGTCAAGCGGAAGTGGAGTTATTATTTGAATATCGTTCCTTCGTACACGTTACAATTAATATATACATTAAAAAAAATTAAAATTAATGGGATTTACTCCTTTTGGTCTCTAGTATCTGTAAGTGTGTATATCAAATGAATAATATTCTAAAATTAACTGTGAAAAAGCACTGAAATGAATAATGTTACTGATTAAAATAATTATATTACACTAAATAGGAAAAGGCCCAAACGTATTTATTTGAATAAAATGAAGGAGACATGTAATGCTTTGCTCCTTTATGGAAGACGTCGCCTCTATAATTTTCTGTATTACATTAGGTCCGTTGGGTTATGATTTACAAAAAAAATTAATCGAAATCTAGTATTCCCATATATAGTCATAAATACTATAATAATAAATATATAAATATTTCTACATATCCATAATAAAAGTGCCGTCCTCATTTTCGTTTTAAATGTTTAATTTTAGCAGTCAACGAATGTCGTTTTACCTTTTAACCGAACTAAGTCAGGCTATGGTGAACGTAATACAATGACACAAAATACAAATAATATAGACAGAAATATAAAAGTATTTTACTATGATGAATGATGATGAATACGTACAGAATGAGAAGAAAAATTAAAAAAAAAATATTAAGTATTTCCAACAGATGTAAGAAAAAGTAATTGAAAACTATGTTGTGCAGGTTGATATACTGTGATTAATCGGATTTTCACTCAAGCACCTTGTGGTTGGTTCATCATCAATTGTCATCAACGAAATTTTTTGTTTTTTGGTCAGCCGCAGAACAAATAATGCGGATAGTTTGCCGACACGTGAGCATGCCACGTACAATTGATAATGAGGAAAACACGCATTTTGTAGATTGAGGCCACAAATAGTCAAGGATTGGCCCTGTGATTTGTTGATTGTCATGGCGAGGGCAAGACGAATCGTGAATTGAACTCATTTAAACTGAAAGGGCATATTTGTTGAGATCATCGGAGTCCTTGGAATAATGTCTCCCACATTTTTGAATTTTCCTTTAAATATCGACGCGTGAATCACATTGCTCATCAGTTTTCTTTTCACCAAACGTGATCCATTACACAGTTTTGTTTGGTATAAGTTTCTAAGCATGATGACTGCCGAGCCTACCTACAGTTGTAAATGGTCCGAAAATGTGGTAAACCAGGCACATCCAAGGAGTTCAAAAAATCAGTTGGATAAATAGTGGCTTCTTCTTCGTTTGTTACACAGTCGATAAATTTGAATGAATACAAAGTACCTACGATTTTGAATTATAAAATTGAGGACATGTACATCTTTTTTTTTAGCCGCGTGACTTAATCACTTAGTATTTTTGTGGTAAGTAATGATATCCGGAAATACTTTGTTGATAAGCTCGTCTTTTGATGAGACGAAACTGTAAAAATTTGGAGGAAATGAAATCAAACCACTCGATTCGTCTACAGGATAGTCAGAAATTGCTTCGAGAAATCATCAGCATGTAGATCGTTCAACAATGCAACTCTCATATTTACAGACAGTTGAAGTATGTTTACATATCGCTACAGATTTGATGCTTCGAAGCAAGCATTTATTTCATCAGCAGCAGTAGATCTTGGAATTACTAGTAATGTTTGTCGTAAATCGCCAGATAATAAAATCTTTGAAATACCAAAACTTCTAGAGTCATTGCGCAGATCTTTTAATCTAGTGCTTACAATGCGCCTTTGTGCGCCATTGCACATTCGTCCCATATGTCGATTTTTGATGCTACTGAAACTTTGGCTATTGCGGAGTGTTTCGAAATGTTACATGTGATTTGTTCAGTAGTTTGAATGTTTAACGGCAATTTTAACGCTGAGTGAGCCGTATGGCGTCCGTCTAACAATGTGGCCGCCATTCCAGAAGAAGCAATTGCTACCGTAATTTCGGATCTCACACGTACGGTGGCCAAAATTAGTGATATGTGGAAGTCTTCCCATAACATTAATCAGAGTATCATAGATTCTTACATTAATCAGTGTATCATAGACTTCTCTCTACTTAGGATTCAACGGTGGTACATTCGTGTAAACTGGTAGAATTAGCTGATGTGGACCATATTCACGTTCACGTTCCAATATTCTATTAAATGCGTCATTTATTCCGCGTTCTGGCGCTGGCATTCCTAACTTAACTAACAAACTGCCGCACATGAGATGACACATATCATCGATCAAGAGCAAAGCCTGGTTATGCGTCTCCTCATTCGCCACAAGATCGGGATTTCTTGAGCTGACACAAATTCGGTATAAAATATCTTCTGACATGTTATCTTTGTATTTGTTCCACAGGTCACGTGGGTTCAATGAGAAGGAATTCGAAATGATGATAGCAAATAATGTGCGTATCTATATAATATGATGTCATCTATTTGAACTGGCTAAATTCTGTCTACTAATCTAATCAAAATGAGAGTATGCAGAAGGCCTCGTTTTTGCCATTCGGTTGAATACATCCAGCATCAAGTAATCCCAAAGACGTGTTGCTTAACGATGTAAGTTATTAGTGACCGAATTTTTTACTAACCCGTGCCGTCCCGTGGTGTCGTGTCGATCACTTGTTGTTTGTCCAGCAATTGAATAATTTCCACCCATTTCGGATTACATGTAAATGTAATGAATAGATCTGGCTGACCATAATGACGATATGTCGTCGTCATCTTGCGCATATTCATGGATATGACGAGGACTACCTGTGTATGTCGCTGGTAAAATAGTCAAATATCCAACATTTTCTGAATCTCCTTCTGTGGTTATTGCATCGTGTAAATTAATGTACTCTTCTGAACGCAATTTAGCTTGATTCATCCGGATGGAAGTCAGGCGCTCCATGTCAACGCAGTACTGTTGAAGAAGTCGACGAAATCGCAACAAATAATTGTCAGAATTTACACGAATCATCAAACGATATGCGTAATAACTCATCGAACTAACCTTCTTAGTAGTTTCCTCACCTGAAACAAATACAGTAAAAATTGTATTTTAGAACATATAATCGGTTAAAGACTCTTACAGCTACATACTCTCTACTAAATTAGGAGTGACAACTTTTTTGTGTACCAAAGGCATATATATATATATATATATATATATATATATAAGTATATCAAGTTAAAATGAAAACAATAATATTGATCTTACCATACAATGGATTAATCATTTTGATATTAAAGCGATATCCATCGTCTCCTTACCAAAACATCAGCTGGTATTGTAACGCGTCATATGAATGGAGTGTTTGATATATACTTTGTAGTTGCCCAGTATTGCGTCATGTAAGCACAATATCACGTGTTTCCAAGTTTTCACCAACAATCAGGATTGCCACTTCATCGATTGTTGGAGCATTAAATGTGCGTTTATGTGTTTCGGCTATATGTCTTTATCTACTCTGTTTACAATTTTATAGTCATCACTTGGCATGCGCTCTAAAGCAATCTTGAACAGCCTGACCAATGCATGATGTACATGAAGCATTTGCTGCAAATCTTGGAGGATTATTACTCTTCTCGTGGCTGTGTCGATCTCTAGACGCCGGTCAAGTTGTTTTTCCATATTGCCCATGAAGTACATTTGCAAGAATTTGTGCTGTGCATCTTCAATAGGTTACAATGATCCAAGGCGATGGCAAATCTGGCCTTGAATCTGTAAATTCAAAGCCATAGTTATAGTTAGATTTACAAACCCTTCTTTGCTCCATATCAACGCGGTGCTCTTCTCTGGCAATTTCTCGTTCTTCGTCCGATAATTGACTCGCGATATTCTGTTGCCTAACTACATTAAGGGTCCGCTGGGAAATATTGGATCTTCTAGGACACGGCATTTTTATTAATAGTAATACTGAATATGGACTCGCACAAAATCACATAAAACAATCGAGATATAGACAATAGCTCATCAAGAAAAATCATAGACAACCTATGAAAAGATTTACACTTTGTTAACCTGTAGAATAAACCTATAATTTAATAAATAATTTAAACAAATTAATGTTGTTTTAACAAACAAATATAACAGTACCTACCTGAACTTTCAGACATTTTACACAAAATAAATTTCTGAACGCACATATAAATAGTTGTTATAATATTTGACAGGTTTGACATGTAATAAACAAATGAGCATTTATTGAAATAATTAAGTATTTACTACACATTTCGCGTAATATTTTTCAAAACTATTATGCCTATTTTTTTAAATAGTAGCATTGATAAATGTCAATCATTACTTACATATTTTGACAAAAAAATTGACAGCTCCGAAAGTAAAGAGCTTTTAAGGGTAATAACGCATTTTTCAAGGATTTCTCAATGCGGCAATTTTTCATTATTCTAAGATGTATTCTGCTATAACAAACCCGACCTTGTTATATATATATAGATTGAGTTTCTTTTATTAATATTCATCTTAAGACTGCCAGCTCACTTCTTTTCTAAATACAGTTTAATAAAAACGATTCCTTTTGTTGCTGTATAAGGAGCAAGAGATTCATTTTGTGCTGACCTTTGCGTGATATCATTCTCTGTATTACGTTTTTCTGAATAATATTGTTACCACTGATCCGATATAAAAGAAAATTGTATAATTCCACATAGCGAAATATTTTAAGTTCCACTAGCTGGTTGATAACAAAATCATTATATACAGAAACACTCGTAATTACCTCTAATATGAACTTGTAAAACCGGAATTTAATATTTTTAAATTAAGAATTGCCAAGCTATACCGGTTCGTGACATGCAACAAGGTGTCAGGGCAGGCTGATGCTGGGCGAGCAGCGGTATTAACTCAAATGAGCAATGACTAATTTATCGTCTTAATCCTCCGGTACTCGCTTAAAACGTGTATTTTGTTAGTATTCTACATACGTTGTCAAAATTCTTTGACAATGTAATTTCAAGTGCAACCTTCTTTTTAAGTAAAGGCTTTCGTTATAATGTTTGTTTGTGTTATCGAAATACATAATATTATCATATTATTAAATATTATATAAATACCTTATTTGCTCAAATAAGAGTTTAAAAATAGGTAACATAAATAGTTGGCGGTCTCCAACATATTCTGAAATTTATGCGTGTCTTCTTTCGTCCCATGTAAGAAGACAACGCAAGATTTTACTGCGCAATGGTAGTTACCAATTGCATTAAATTGCTTATTTCTGCTCATATATTTTAAATAAAACCTCTGGGCAATCCGGTAGCTTCTTTCGTTATCTTTTCTATTTGAGCACATAATTACCCATTAAATGACAGATGACCGCAAATAATGCGAGCTTAACATTATTAAAATTTAACAGAAAATAATGAATTCCAGCCACAGTCTTCGGTGTTATTGTGAAATTATATATAACAATAAAAATTTACATAAAAAAATTATTTTCATGTGTGTTACACATTTCCTATCTTCTTATGTGTCAATTAGTCAATCATTCGACAGCTTATTAAGATTTTCTCACGTAATATTCTTTGGATGTAAATAACGTTAAAATTAGTTTTTGCAATAACACTAGTTTTATAGATTTTATCGTGGTTTATTTAATTATGTAACTAGCCGGACGTTTCATGTCAGTCGTAGATGTACTGTCAACCCTTGACCATGGTTGCTGTAAAGCATCTGGAACGTCGGGCTAGTTAAATAATTAAATTGTGGTTCGTGGTGTGGTGGTGAAATTGTGGCTCGACATGGATTATATTCGTACAATTTTGCATGCGCACTGTCGGGTCCATAATTTATAACAACGCTCTGATCCGATCACTGGCGCCTCTGTTAACAAAAGAATGCAAATATATATATCAGCGGTACGTTGTTGCATATCTGACAAGATATTTACAGAGTCTGTCCTGCGGTGACAGCCGTGACAGGTGGTGCCTTTTTCAGCCCAGGGAAAATGTATTTACGCATCGTCCTACCGGCCCTGAGTGTACCGGTAGGGTATGTCGAGCTCGGCATGGAAGGCGTGCCACTACCGACCAAAAATCTCTGCGAGAGCCTTCGGCCGCCGTGATGGAGTGTCCCGGATATTAGCGAAAGGACACACAGGCAATGTCAACTGATGCCACAGACATTAGACACATACAATTTAAAGTACGAATCCATAGGCCCTGAGATGAAGGGGCTGTGCCTCTGTGATATGTTATCTTACTTGCTACTAGGCATGTAATACTGTTCATCAAAAGTCTATCACTAGAGATGGTAACATAACCCTCCATATGCCATCCTGACACAACACTTCAACACACAAGTATATAAAGTCTTAAATGATGGTAAGTTTTCTATATTGCATTTTATGCAACAACCCCAAAATACCCCACAATTACTATTCTTTATAGTTTATGGAGGTAAATGAACAGTTGGAGCCTTTTAATGTTTACGAACACCCATAGTCATTGGGTCAGAGTTTACCCCCAAGTTACTGAGACCTATCGTCATTATAATTCTTCAACAATAGTGGGTCGTTACTTTATCTTGATTTAATCATAAATATCAAATATTCGATCTAATAGAAAATCTGTTCAGAACAGACGTTAATAATGTCCATTGAATGGAGTAGTGGTAAACTCACGCATTTTTGTGCACGACAGCGCGCTTTCATGTCACGTTGATTTTTTACGTAATGCGAACGTTGGCTCTACATATTTCCTGTCTGGTTAAAAAGTGATACAAGTAAATGCTCTGGAAAATCGCGGTGCGCTATTAGAAAGTTTAAATAAAAAAAATGTTCTTAACTTGCTAAGAAATTAGTAATGATTTACTAAAAATGTTTTAAAACCATAGCGTAAACTATAGCATTACGAAAAATAATAGTATAGTTGCCTTGCGAGAAATCTTTATTAATGAATATTATTGCATATACAAATAAGACAATACCAAGATAGTGTACATGCCTAATTAAATGAAATGACATTCCACGTTTGTGGATTGTCCTTTGTTTATTCAGATGTAAAGTTAAATTACTGTGATGAAAATAGGATCCAACATCTCAATCCGTAAGAGTATGTTAAATAAACCAAAGGCCTGTTTTACGTACAGTGATATAAGGATCAACCCGCTGGTCTAACGCCGTCGTTACGATAACTGTAATAATGCAATGTAAAAAGGAGACGGATTATAAAACTTTTGATGTAACCAGATCAAATTCTATAACGGGTATAAAATGATGTTAGTGTATAAAATGATACAAATCTGGAATAACGCCTCCATCTTCTGTTAACTTGGAATTGATAGAAAAATAATATTCGTTTGTGAGTGAAATTCATGTAATAATTAATATTTAACTAATCCGAATTTAATAAAATATTTCTCACTCTACAGAAAATCTGTGACTATGCCGATACGTTGCCCTCCTTCTTCCACCAATGGGCCACCGGCTACTCACAAACCACACGAAATGCGACACTGTCATTTAACAGCGGTATTATGTGAGCGAGAGGCACTTCCCCGGTCGTGCCAGCCCAAGTCGTTGCTTAGGAGAATGTAGTGTCATGCACTATGCATGGCACTACCTCCTCCTATGCAGCATGATATTCTATAATCGACAAATGTTCTATTAGTATTTTATTTATTTCTGTTCCTGAAGAAACGTATCATCAAGATTATAGTACCCATATAAATATAATTGCCATTTTGTGGGACCCAGGTTCAAAGAGGCGACGCGATAGACCAAAAAGTGGTACCTGCCTGTGTGGCAAAAGAGGAAGAACATTAGGGGAGGCCTTTTCCCAACAATATATATATATATATATATATATATATATATATATATAGTGCTTCATTATAATCAGCGCTTATCGGTCCACCGCTGGACATGGGCCTCTTCTTTTGCAACGCCGTTAGCGACATGAAGCGCTCTTACTTAATTTAATATCTAAATCAAATTACTTCATCTCTAGCGGGCGTGAATTAATCACAGCCGATATTAATTACACCAGACCCACGTCCGCCATTTCAACGCATAATCCAGGATCTGTGGCGAACATTGCAATATTATTTGTGTTGTACTTGTGTTTGCCAAAATCAATTAATTATTTTGAATTTCGTGTCCGAGTTATACTAGGATATATTCAACATATCATTTTATTACATACATAGTTTATGCGCGGGTAGCTAGGCGTGCGGCGTTTCACCATGCAGTGTGTGATTATAGAAGAACACAAACAAAGTAGGCTATGTAGTCGTAGCGCAAGACGCGCTCTGTCTAGGTGGAGTGATGACATGACTTGACGCAAATTGGCTGGCTGCATCCTGTAGACGGAGAGCTAACAGCCGAGCTCATTAGCGTGTACTTGGAGAGGCAGGCTAGCCCCTAGCTTTGAAAGGGGATACTTTCGGTTGTGGGGGATAAAAAGTGGCACTTTTTATGTTTATGCTATTTGGTTGTGTCCAACCGTATCACGCCTATAGAGTTTACACGATTTTATACTCCCAAGAACTGATATAGACTACGTACGACTTTAGGTTTTGTAAATCAATTACATATCATTTGTTGTTATTAAGAATTAAATTTATTTTATATTTATTCCAAGTATCTTTAAATAAACAAATGCACGGTAAAATACCCAATAAAAAATTTAAAAGCGGTTTAGAAGCTTTTGAACGATTGGGAACAAGGAATTACCTCCACAGGGGGCGGGGGGGTCGCCGGTTGAAATAAAACCGAGGTTAATCAGCGCAAGCTGCTTATCGACGGTGCAGCTGCTAATTAAATACAAATATACATTTGAAGGTAGAGAAGAAGAAGAGACGTTGGTTTTTTAGCACGTATAGGAAAGTAAAAAAACAGTTTCTCTCCTCTCCTCTAACAGGCTACCGGAAACTCACACCACACGAAACGCGTCATCATAGTGTTACAGTTTACATTAAAATAGAAGTACTATTAGGAGTTAAGGGACTATAAGAGGTTTAGATAGACTTTCATATACAATTATTTAAATTGATCTTTCCACATTCACAATCCAGGACAGACTTAAAATACCAGAAGAACAACAATGGAGTTCTTGTTATTGGTTTGTAAAAAGGTGAGGGTATGAAGTCTTATCTGGTAGACTCACGGCTGAATCTTGGATGGTCCTTTATATATATAGTTATTGTTCGTTTTCCTTCATTTTTTATTTCATTCATATTTGAATAATATAGTGTTTAATAAAAAGAAAAAATAAAGTTAAAAAGAGTAGAGCTCTGAAAAGGAACACGCAACCAATAAGATTAACATTGGTTTAATGGCTAAAATCAGGCAATATATAAACTGTGTTACAATCAAATCGAATTTAAGATCAAAACAACAATCCAACATGGCGGCGGTAAGAAATCATGAACTTACCCTTTTAACGAAATATTAATTCGTGCATTGTGACACGAATATGTAGATTCCCGGCTGAAGAGAAAAAAACTATTTAATTATAGTTTAGCGATTGCAGAAACCATCAGCCATCGCCATTGCATCCATACTCGCCATCGTCAAAAGGGACATTTCTTCAACACAACGCACATCAAGCCTTACAGTCAACGATGACAGATATACTTTTTCATAAAATATTTAAGTTTCAAAACATAATTGTGAGAAAAGTCGTCGCTCTACGACTGCATAATGCGTGCGAGAGGAGCCCGGTCGTGTGGGTCCAATGTCAGCGATCAAAATGCAGAACTACACTGCGAATGTCGTAGGATAAGGTGTTGGACGTTGGTGAGATCTCCTACACTGTTTAAATAAATCTGTTTGTGAGTTAACATCAGGGACTGTTTACCTCCCACGCACAAATATAGTACTTTACCTTACTTGTATAATATGCTCCATATTATACAAGTAAGGTAAAGTACTTTATGAAAGTGAAGTAACTGCTTTACTCAAGATGTATTGGAAGACATATTCCTCTTCGTAGAGCTCTTGAGACTAGAAAGTAGTCCAGCTGCGATTTAATTTGTACCGCTGATTGTACCATTCTTTTATTTAAAAAATCGCCTAATAATCAACGTTCATTAGGTTTATACTTTTCTGATTTATAGCATTAATATATACTCACAGTTACCCTCCGCGAAATGTAACATTTGAATTTGAAATCTGTCATTTTTATGCGACTGTTCATTGAATTTTCTCATTTTGGTGCCAATATATTGTACAATATTTTGCGACATTAACATGGAGTGGGATGATAAAGAAAATAGAATCGCTGTGATTGCATTGCTCAAAGTAGGTATGGAGCCTAGTGTCGGGCTATTAATGGGTACAATGAGGCTTCCCCTGTTTGTGACAGAAAAATATGTAAGTGGACGGCCACGTAGTGTTCGTATGAAAGTGGTCAAAGCAGTAAGGGAAAGAAGTCCATGAAATCCTGTTTGAAAGCAAGATATTTTATATCGGGAAATGAAGATAGCACCTGGACCATGTCGCGCAATTAAGAGATGACTCAATATTTGTAGCCTATAGGAGGCGCACTAGTAATTTTAACGGATAAATTTAAGGTGATGGTAAAATCGAAACAATTATTGAATCCGTACGCATAGGGATGTCACGCAAAAATTTTGTTTGCTACAATAATATTTTTTACAATTAAACGATACTTTAAGAAACAAGTTGTAGATTTAAGGATTAAATACTTTAATACTATAACCAACCAACTATGGTTAAATATATTGTCACTTCTGGATGAAAATTTTATCATAACACTTGAATAAATAAATACAACTTTAAATCTACTTTTACACTTACATCATCAGATCATCGTCTGAGAGCTTATAATGACGAGCTGAAATCATTGGTAAACGTAAATCTAAATTATATAATTCTGGAAATAATATATAAAATTTATTTATTTATTTAAGTGTTATTTAGTGTAAATAGTAGAATTTTATTAAATATCCTATTTATATTGAAACATTTATTTTGACCACAGAGGTAATGTAAAGTTAAAAATGTCATAGGACACATAATTAGAATCAATTCCTATTTACAATTATATTTTGTAAGTGGGAACGTACTATATTTTAAACTAAAAATAAGAGGAAAACGAACAGTCGGAGCCATTTGATGACAATTGACGCCCATAAAATTCCATCGTACGGCGATGATGACTTGTTACTCTTCCTTCCCTTTGTCTCCTCCGTTCCATTGGTCTAAAGGTAACTCACAAAGTAATTTCGTTACTTGAGGTACCGTCCCGGTCGTGCCAGACCAAATCAGCTGTAATGCAGCCTAGCTATTCAGAAATACTTATTAGTAACGTGTGCAGGAGACGTAAAACTCATCACATGAAGGTGTTTTTTTGCCTGAACTTATGCTATTGAAGCAAAGGTAAGCACAATGCAGCTTCATCGGACTGCTGTCAGTGCCCGTTGGGCGACGAAACTAGATTTGTGTTCAGAAGAGGGACCAATTCCCCTCTCGCAAATGGGAGTGATCTATCCTGATATGGGACTGTAATAGCTAATTTAGGTATTATTATCATGGCCAATTATGACGACCACTAGGTAGTGTTCCCTCCACCCTAGACTCCACGTGGTGGCCTAAGACGACGCCACGTGTTAAGAGACAGTTGTCTATCAATCTGGATTGAAAAGCTATATCTACGTATTTATAACGATGAGGGTTTTACATTTGCTGCATTTTTACAAATTAACGACGTTTGAAAATCCTTCAAGCCCCTTTTCATCAGGAAACAGAAATGTTAATTGGAGAATAGTGAAGGTAAACTAGAGAGCCGTGCAATTGCTTTAACTTCAATAGGATCATTGGGAAGGATTGCCGTCCTAGGACCAATCTCATTCGTAAGTTTTCTCGGATTATTAATTAAATTGCGTATTTCCTATTTTAAATGTTACTTTTATCTTGTCAGCTGCTCTTGTATGGTGACACGGGGAAACATGTGTCTTACTTACGTCGGTTACTTGCCCTTGTTCCGTGCACCTCTTCCTTTTATCTCTTCTTATTATAAGAGGGGTACAAAGAACAGCCCCCTTGGCACAATTAGTTACGCCCAAGGCGTCAGGTGACACGTTAGGCTCCTGATTTCTTTCCAACACGTGTCACATGCCGAGAGTCATGACCACTGCACTTGCACTTCCACTGTTGCTTGTTCTGCGCTTGATGGTATGTGCGGTGTAGATGACCCTCGATAGCCGATGGCGTGTTTGAGGGTAAACTCCCTTCTCCTTCAATATAATTAGTTTCTCCCGTAGTATCTAGGCATAATATGAACGCGTAATATGACCAATTAAACAGACGTTTCTTTCTCAGCATATAATCAAGAGTCGTTTGGTGATTTTCATCTAACTTAAGATAGACAATGATACAGCTTACATAAGCTCATATATATACAAATTTTCGGATGTGTAAATGCTAGTATATCTCAAAATGACATATTTGTAGGTAGATCGCATGGTGACTATTTATCTCCTTTCAAAACACATAATCCAATTTCAAACGCGTTTAGACCAAATAAGGCCATTTAAATTATCTAATTATCTAATGCAATTCAATCTAATCCACATTCTAAATCATATCACCAACAGGGTGAATCGGCTCAATACTTCACTATATGCGTGTTCACGCCGGGCTTCAACGCCAGGTAATGAGCCTCCGTATGAGGCTCAAGAGCGGCACAAGCTTAATAATATTGTAATTAATTCGGCCTTAGATGAGCATAGGCAAAACACACTAACCTCCAGAATACGTTATGTGTGGTTAATATAATTATTTTTAATTTCTCTGGAGATGTCTTTTTTTTTCTTTTCTTTTTTTCGGATATGAACTTATGCTGTGGAAAAGAAAAGAAGCGCAATACAGCTTCATCGGATTGATAAGAGTGCTAGACGGACGGCGGGGTGGTGGTGAGCCAATTGATGGGGGTGGGATGATCGCGGTTTCGTGCAGTTTGTGTTACCGTAAAGAGGGTCTTTACGTGAAAATGTAAGAGTTAGTATCATGGGGCAATGCAATGGATTTGCGCTGGCACAACCGGCGAAGTACCTCTCGCTCACGTGACATTGACGTAAAGAGACATCTTCGGTATCACGTTTAGGGTAGTTTGTGATTAGCCGGTGGCCCAATGGGGTGAGGAGTAAAAGATGGCAGCATAATTATGCCAATGCAAGCATAATTATGCGGATGTTCATGGGTGGCAGTAGACGTAGATAGGCTCTGATTTCTCGTTTGTGCCTTTATACTATATTAAAAACGGAAGAGAGATGAAAAGGCCTTACTTTTCACCTACTTAAAAAATAACCAATGCACGCAATAACAGGGAATACAAGAGCGAAAATTTCGAACAAATTAACTTCGGTAACACTGAGAGTCCTCTACAAATATTTTACATTTACTTTATAGAGATCGGAGGTGACGTTAACATTCCTTTTGTGACGCAATATATTAAAATAACCCTACGAACAATATCAATTTATCCTTAAATTATTCAAATTCACCCCGTAATGGCGTACTTTACAAACAACGGTACACTCGCACACATAAACCTCACACTGTTGCATCAAGCACGTAGAGAAATGTTAGTGAACTATTTTTCTACCCTGCAAAAAAATAATTCGTTTATTACTCCCTGCTGTCTTAAAACTTCTCCCCTGCTGCTTTTTTTCGTGCTGATTTCTCATAATAAAAGAAATCATAATAAAACTTTCTAATGCACGCTTGACTTGGGGTGTAAGCTGGTGACTGCGTAAAGCGAGCATTGCGAAAACGAGGTCAACAGAGTTGAAATGGAGTAATAAATTAATGAGGAGAATAAGAGAGAGAGAGAGAGAGAGAGAAACAACGGACCGTATATTACTCTAGGGAAAGTGAGAGATAGAGAGAGAGGTGTGAGCACATATTTAATTTCCCTCTTTCTCTTACAGGCAGTTACGTTTCTTATAACCAAATAAGTTTTATTTCCTTCGTGTGACCTGAAGGGCACTCGTATTTATTTTACAGTGTAAACATAAGTCAAATAGATCTCGTCGTGTAAGGGAGATATTCAAAGCAGTTGCAATTTTTTCTGGGAATGTCACGTTTTAACTGCCTCCAGTCGTATAAACATTCGTTAATTATTATTATTATTATTAGAGAGTTCAGAGAGTTAAAGTTATCCATAAATTTTCTACAGATTCTATCTCAGTTCTTTTCCTTGCCATAAACAGTTTTTGGGATTTAATGCTCTGAAAATGGAGATTTTTGTCTAGTTCTGTTTTTTGTAGGGAAGTCATATTTTATCATTTATTTGTGTATATTATCTATGAGAAAGTGTTTCCACAAAAACGTGACGTAGTCGTAAACGCCTTTACTATTAAGTGCAATCAATTTATGATAATGTACTTTTTAAAGTACGTTATTTTCTCATATATAATAAGAGTTATATAGAATAGTGTCTTACAACGTAGTAATCAGTCCCTTGTATTATTTAGAACAAATTAAAGTTGTACTAGTCTGACTGTACTAAAGGTAAAGTACATTTGGTGAATTAAGGTTATAATGACTGTGTAATGAAGGAAACCGTTGGCATCACCACATTAATGTCGCCGTTAGGGGCAATTCATGCCGGAACTAGCGGTTGTAGGTTAAATATTCGTAACGCGTTTCATTATAACTTGTATATTGTAACAAGCTGGGGTATAACATCCCATATCTTTATGTCGTCGATATATACATTTCAGTTGTAGGAGATATTAGACATTGTGGTTACTGCATTTTATTGTGCTACTAATATCATCCCGCAGACGGACAGAAATATTTATTAATTGGTCCATTAATACTTGAGATTACACAAGATAACAAATTCAGAAGCCTTATATTATTAATACATACTTAAACACTCTTATAGTTCAAAATTATTAGTTTAAGGCAACAATACTTTGAAATATTATTTTGACATATCCCTTAACTTCAGTTCATGCCAAAATAATAAAGTAATGGGACTTTGGTTAGGTTGTTTTGGGAATAACAAAGAAAATGAGTAATTGAGCAACTACTTCATTAGATCATGCACATGTAGCTTCTTGTATTATCATCATCCTCATCTTGACGCAGTCGGCACCTTGACTTCGGCCACTTGCACCTAACGGCTCCCCGCCACCTTAACCGATGGGTTATCATGTAGCTTCTCACATATCGCCTCATGATATCATAATACATCACATTTAAACAGAACTACTTGAGCTAAGTTTATTATATTCAATTGTTATGTTAGTCGTTTTATAGTAAATTTACAGATTGCATGTCACTTCGAATCCGCCTGCAGTCTGGCGTCGGTGTGGTTGATGGTGGTCGATTCCCAAGCAGTGTGCTTAGAGTTCAGATCACCAGCAATCAACACCTGGCCCCCGTCACCAAGTAAGGAATGGACATCGGTGAGAGCGAATTAGTGTGTGGGAGACCTATATACTGCGTAGCTTCTCAACTCCTCACCCGACACTTGCACAACTACTGCGGTTGTGTTCCTGTCGGAGCAGGGGCAGATACAAGTCGACGTGGACGATGTCCCGCAGAACGACCACCGCCATACCTCTGTACGCCCTGCCGCTCGGCAACATGTCGTCCCTGCGATACACGGTGTAGTTCGCCTCCTTGAGGTCATACCCCGGCCCCAACCACGTTGCTCCCAACATTATGTAGTGATGCCATACTCCTGGAAAAGCTGTCTCAGGTCATAGGTTTTGCCCTGGATACCGCCGGGTTTCCAGTAGATGATTCGCAATTGCTTACGATCCATCACTGGTGATCCCTTCTGGCTAGATGTGTACGTTATGGGGGTTATCTGTGATGTGGCGATTTGGGGCCATATCCAGGGGTCTAAGAGCAGACAAGTGAGCTTCACCCTGATCACTTGCCTGAGTTCTTCCCTGACAATCTCATCGATTATCTCTCTGAGCTCGCCAGTGCTGAACCAGGAGCGATTTCCGATAGGACTGTGTCTTTAGACTCTACAAGGTCCCAGGGTGTCTACTTGGTGGTGGGTAATGAGGGTGTGGTGTTGTCCTGGTTGCAGTTGTAGGCCTTAGGGTAGCTGGCTGTAGTGTGCCGCAGTTTGCACACGTCGGCGTAACTCCCTTGGGCGAGGGCAGTTGCCGACCGCGTGGTTCTGCCCGCATCTCACGCACTAGATTTGCCGGTGGCAGTTCGTGGAGGAATGACCAAAGTGTTGGCAGCGATGGCACTGTGACGGCCCATCTCGCACCTTCCACCCCACCACCACTACCCCTGGCATACAGAGCCTCTCCTTGAAGTCATAGAGGCGTCGGAACTCCCCGCTATCCATGCGCTCGAATTGGGCATGGAACAGGTAGACGGCTCTATCCCTCTCTCTGGAATGTGCGCACGAAGCGCCCTGGGAACACCGCGGCGTTGCTGTCTGTGCTCGTCCCCACAGGCTGGCTTCTAATACCTACCTTTGTGGGGAGGTCTGCCGGTGGAGTGTAGCAGTGCCATTGCACGGCCGCGTCCACCTTTGATAGGTCCGTCAAGAGCCTCTGGACCGCCCTGTAATCTTCCGGCGTATGACCTATCGTTCGGTGCGTGCCCCAACTAGTCCTTCAGTGCACAGAAGTGGCGATGTTAATCCGGAAGGTTCTGCACCACGATTGGGAGGTAATCCGTCGCACTGTGCGGTGGTTTTGTGGGGTTGTGCCTGCGTGTTCACTGACACCCGGCACAGCTGTGTGTTTCGGGTTCTCCAAAGCCGCCGCGAAACTGCGATACCTCGTCGCGTCCGTCGATATCGTGGTGGACGTGCCCTCCAGTTCCCTGTCGGGTAACACAGCAGCCGCAGCAGAGGTTGAGCCCGTCGACGTCGTCGAGCATGTGCACTGTAAGGATAGAGTCATTCATGGGTGTGGCGGCGACGGGAATGGCGACGTCGCGCTTCGCCCAAGTTCCGAACACGGCACGGAATAATAACTATTCCGGAACGCGTTCTGAACAAGAACGAGAGGGCTGGGGCTCAAGCGGGATGTCACTATCGCCCTCTCACCTTTCGGCAAGAGAGGGACAGATTGCGATACCCTACAATGGCGAGAGGCAAACGAGGCGGGGAGGTATGAAAGCAGTGCCGTAATGACACCGCTTAGTTCCTTGTACGGCATGGGGAGCTGTCACAGACAACTGGGCGAGAAAAGCCCACCCTGTAGCGGTGCCGCGGCAGCGCCAAAAGAACACTGTGATACCGCCCCGCTCGTGTGACCGCCCGTGTCGTTCGGATTAATGCGGTGCGGTGCGGCACCGCCTCGATCGTCCAGTTCAGTGAGTGAAGAAATAAAATCATGAAACCCAGAGCCTTCTGTTTCCATCTCGCTCGCACAACCGTGCGGATCCGTTCCAGCACGCAACAGCTGTCCTTCTCAGGATAGCGTCCTTTTCAGGACGTGAACGCCGAACGTGCCGGAACATTTTACTGTTGAAGCCTGTCGCAGTGACGTCATGTCGGTTTACTACAAACGGACGTGATCATCGCGGCGCCCCACCGAAACAGTGCGCCTAGAAGGATCGCGGAGGACAACACCCGGGTGAGTAAACCCCTCACCAGCCCCGCCGTGAGTGTACCGCACACGCCATGCACCGAGACGGCGCCGGCATGTAGCGCGATGGACACTGATGTCCATTCGCCTGTATGTGTCCCGGCGCCCCCCAGGCGCGAGGCCGAGTCCGTGCAACCACCTCACGAACAGTTGGATTGGGCCGATTTTATAACCAAAAATAGGGACCTACATGCCCTAGAGTTCCTGCGCACCAGCGATGATGCCGAGCGCGGCTACCAACAGTCGCTCGGCATCATTGATGCAGAGGGCGAGTTTACCGCCGATGCTGGTAAGCGGCTAAAAGCCCTGAAATTCGGGCACGCTCTCGACGCAAGTCGTCGAACACCTACGCAAGCGTGGCGGCGGCAACACCCCCACCTTCGACGTCAGACCAACAGCAACGTCCAATCAGCGCGCCCGGCCCGAGTGGGGCGATGCCGCTGAAAAGTTTTTCGAGGTACCCTCCACTCATCGTCGGGCGCTTACCGAACTGGACGCACCATTTCCAAGCGCTCCGAGAACGACTCGGACAAAACAGCAGCGGCCGCCCTTACGGGCAGGGTGTACGCTTCACGCCGAGGGACGAGAGCGAGTATCGTATTACGCAGAGATACCTCTCCGATCTAGAACGCGATGAGGGTGTCTCCTGGTTTTCTTATTCGCTCCCGGCGGACAGGAGCGTCAAAGTCGCGATTAGAGGCCTTCCTGGCGGGGAGACCGGGGTGCATTTACGTAGCATATATAAAAAGGACGGCGACTACGATCCCCGACATCCATGCCGTCAACAGCCTGTTGGGCATGGACGGGATCGTGGTGGAAGCCTAGCGCAGCCTCCATGGCCCGGCTCAGTGCCATAGGTGCCAGAAATTTCGGCACTCGAGCCATAATTGCCACCGAAAAATAGCCTGCGTACGTTGTGGCGAAGAGCATGCGGCTAAAGACTGACCTCGCCCTAAGGATCCCCCTGCCACCTCGTCAACTGCAACGGAGCCCACCCTGCCAACAGCAGGAACTGTCCGGCCTTCAAGCGCGAGGCCTGTAATAAGCGTGCCGGACCGACGGCCACTACTACCGCACCGACACTAGGCGCACAGGCTTCGACGACAACAGCCGCTGCCCAAGTGCCTCCTCCACCTCCCGAGCAGTCGCACCTCATGGCGCCGGCGAACGGCCCTACTCCGCGTACGGCGACTGCCCTACCAACCGCGAATAAAGGCAAGTCGAGACGCGGTAGGGGCAAAGGTAAGAAAGGAGACTCCAACACCAACACCGATGCAATTGCCACCAGCCACCAACGACCTGCGTCAACCGTGACCGGAAAGAAGCCGGAGGTACCCTCCCAGACGGTACCCGGGACCGCTCGCTTCCCCACTAGGGCGGCCAAGCGCCGGTCCGGCGTTGCAACGTCATCACCCCTTTCCTTACCGGCCGCCTAAATAGACATGGCAAGCCGGTTCATTCAGACTATCCACACAGGCGGCTCCATCACCGAGGCCCTCATCAGCTGCGCATCGCAACTAGTATTGCTGATGCCAGCGATCATTCAAACCATAGCCACCATGTTCAATGGCGAACCTGACACTCCTTAATTTGAACGCCCGGGGCCTCCGCGGGAAGCACAACAGTCCGCGTCACGTCCTCCGCGAGCGTGACGTGGATGTTGCCCTGATATGCGAGACCCACCTAACACCGGGACGACATTTCGCAGTGCCACCCGGGCACACCACACATACCGGCTGGAGTACTTCGCCGGACGGCCGCCCGTGGTAAGGCGCACGATCATCCACCAGGTGCTGCCACCGACGCTCATTACCTCGCTCTGCACACTCGGCGTTGAAGTGTGCATGGGTGCTAGACTCACCCGGCTGTTCGCAGCTTACAAGCCCCCCAACTTCCGTCAAGATCTCCCGGAGATTCACGAGCTCTTATCAGAAGAGCCCACTGTAATCGCCGGGGATCTTAACGCCAAACACACGGTCTGGTACTCGCGGTACTGCACCAGCGACGGCTGTCGACTCCTCGCAGATGCGCTGGCACGCAAATATACTATCCTGGCCCCAGACCAGCCAACACACTTCCCGGAAAACCCGGACCACCAGCCCGACGTACTCGACATCGCCGTCATGGACCGCGTGGAGGGACTGGCCCCCAGGAGCTCCTCACCGACGCCCTCCAATCGGACCACTGCCCGGTCCTTATTAAAATCGCCACAGCCCCGGCTCGTTCCCTTCCGACACCTTGGTGGCCAAATTTTGACCGCACGGTCCTCGCAGGTGAAATTGATGCGCGCACTCCCTCATTCCCGGTGGTGTCTGCGGTGGACGTGAACCGCCTGGCGGAAAGCTTAACCTCTGCCTTCACAGCCACGCTGGCCGCGGCTACTAAACCCCCGGGCCCAATCCCTGTCTCCCGGCCGGACCTCACCCGCCGATTGGACCAACTGATCAAAGAAAAGCGCAAGCTCCGCCGTCAGTGGCAACGTACGAGATGCCCCTCTATCCGGGCCGCCTTCAACAGAGCTGCCGCGGTGGTCAAACTCGAGTTCGCCGCACACTATGCGGTGACTTGGGAACATCACCTCTCCCAGGCCGCCGAGGACTTGCCGTCCGTGTACCGCCTCTGCCGACAACTCGCCGGCAGCAAGGAACCCATCCGCCCGCTAGTACACGAGGACGGGGACCTACGCTACCGTGCAAAAGACAGAGCCGACATCCATGCCAGGTACCTCACACAGGTTTTTACACCACTGGCCACCGCCGCGACTGACCGCGAGGACGAAGTGGTCGCTCAGGTAAGGGAGTACTTCGCCCGCGAGGGCTCCCCCTCTCAATTAGCTCAGGAGACCGCCACCACCGTAGCATCCACCTTTTTCATATCACCGAGCCAGGTCCGTCACGTCCTCCTCGGGGCTAATCCCAGGAAAGCCCCAGGCACCGACCAGATCCCTAACTCGGCTCTACTACTTGCATCCCCCAGGACAGCAGTCGCCATAGCCCGGCTATTTAACGGAATATTCCGCACGGGTCACTTTCCTCCCCAATGGAAGACAGGGCAGGTAATCCTGATCCCCAAGAAGGGGAAGAGCCTCCGGTCTCCCGCCTACTACAGGCCCATCACCTTGCTGCCTGTGCTCTCCAAGGTGTTCGAGCGATTCCTCCTCGAACGCCTCACCCCTTACCTGCCGACTCGGGCCGATCAGTTCGGCTTCAGGACCGAGCACTCGACCACCCACCAACTCCTCCGCGCCATACACTTCATCACCAACGCCGTCAACAAAAGGGAATCAGTCGCGGCGCTTTTCCTGGACATGTAGAAGGCGTTCGACCGCGTCTGGCACGAGGGTCTTCTCTTCAAGCTAATCGCTTCACAGGTTCCCCGTCCTCTAGTCACCATAGTGCGGTCGTTTTTAGACCGCCGCACCTTCTACGCCAGAGTGGGGGACGCTTGCTTGCTCACGTGCCCCATCGGGGCCGGAGTGCCCCAGGGTAGCTGCCTCTCCCCAGCTCTGTTCTGCAGATACGTCGACGAAATCCCCAGTAACGAGGGAGTCATGGCCGCCCTGTACTTCGACGACACGGCGTACCTTGCCAAATCGCTGAACCACCAACACGCAGCTGCCAACATCCAGAGGATCCTGGACAGGCTCCCCGACTGGCTGTCGAAATGGCGGCTGAGCGTCAACACCGCCAAGTCACAGGCCCCTGACGCTCGGCGGCGAGCCCATCCCCTAGGCCTACCAAGCGAAATATCTGGGCGTCTGTCTGGACGCCGGCCTAACTATGGGTCCCCATGCCTGCGTCTCTGCGGCAGGGCGAACGCAGGGTGTATCCACGCGACTCCGGGCAACCCCCCTGATGAGCTGGACGCTAGACCGTCGCGGGCGCCCACAGGAGTAAGGACGCCTGCGGTCAGTTTTGTTCCTGGTAATTTTTTACCTTTCATTCAACAATCATTGCTTCCCCCATCTAAGAACTCATCATCATGCCTCCTAGTTCACACGCTTACTAACGCCTCACGCTTTCACCATGCTTTCACTCTCCATACCCAATCATGCCTTCATTACTCATGCTGCTACTGCTACGCATCCTGTCTCCCTTACTGAATCCCACATCCTCTTGCTCCTTCGTATCCAAGTCCCCGTAGTGGGGTTTCTATCACGTAAATACTGTACGGGAATAGCTTCCTTCCCCCTTTTTTCCTTCTTTTTAGAAAGCCGTGGGGCTCACGCGCACGCCTAATCAGCGGGCATTCCGTCCTTGGTCGCTGGCTGCCACTCGCTGGGCCTTCGCCGGGATTACCGGTGATCTCACCCAGTGGGGGCAGACCGCCCAGGACGACCCCACTGTGAGGACGGGCGCCCAGGCCCCACTGGCAACCGCCTCCTTAATGTGACCTGTATAGATCACCCCAACGACCGCTCCATAGTAATGGAGTGAGACCCCGCTGCCGCCGAAAGAGGACCACAGTCCCGATACGGCCCCTTCTGCCCCCTTGCGGGGTATGAGATTACCCACTCGCCGCGTCGAGCATCGGCCCAGCCGTAGTAGTGAGCGGACGTGTTATCGCGTCGAACACAGCGTACGGCCCCTCTACTGCGTATTAGTCACGGCCCGAAGGCAGGTGGCTGATTGATTGTACCATTTTAATTTAATAATACTTGTTTTCGTTGCTTCATAGTAGAAACATGCCGAGCCCCAGAAGAGAGAAAAAGTCACCATCACTGCCGAAGCTAAGTATGGAGGGACGAGCTCACACGACGTCCATATCGACGACCAGGAGCGAGCCAAGCACCCCAGCAACGGCAGGTATAAGTAAACCTTTTACTAGAGACCAACACCCATTGGCGGGGGCAGTTTACACCGCCACAAAGTCGTATCAAGGCCGCCGAACCTCGGCAAAACCCGTCACGCAACGCGACGGGAGACCCGCGGCATCAGGGGAGAGGGCTACTCCGATCCCTCCCCCTGGATGCAGTCCGACGGCTCCAGCCACCATAGCCCAGCAGACGGACAGCCGAAGTTATGCAGAGACTACCCAACACCTTCGGGGCACCCTAAAAGCCTTCAAGGGAAGTCTAAACCAGGACACATTTGAAGCCATCCAGGGGGAGTTAAGGACGAAAGGCCATCTCCCGCAGGACCGAAGAGAAGCAAATAACCGTGGTTTGGGTGCGACAAAGCGCCCACGAGCAAACCGACCACACACCGTGCCGTCAACTAGCCTCTCGCCGCAAATGAAAAAGGTGCAGGACGGATCCGCGGGCCCTTCGAGCCCGAGTCCGACTAACGCTAGCGCAGTGGCTAGCCCCAGCAATACGCCGGTCCCCATGCATACCTCTCCACCAATACAACAGCAATCTGATACACAAATCCGACCACCAAACCCACCAAGGTATCCTCCATTGATCGTAGAACACCTCTCGAACTGGGCTTTCCTTTGGGCAGAATTAAAAAAGCTGCTCGATCGAAACGTCAGTGGGCGTTCTTTTCAAAAAGGCATACGTTTTAGTCCCACGGATGAGAATGAATTCCGGACAATCCAAGAATACCTCACAAAAATAGAAGCCACCCACGGGATTTCGTGGTTTTGTTATAGCCTGCCCGCGGACAGAAGTGTGAAGGTCTGCATTAGAGGCCTTCCGGTAAATACCCTGCCGGAAGGCGAAAACCATGGCACCCGCGACTGTGCCCGTGCTAGAACTGACACTCCCACCTGCGGGAAATGTGGTGGGCCGCACCCTGCGAACCATATAGCCTGCCCCGTATTTGCGAGGGAAGCGGAGGTCAGAAGAGCGGGCACGGTAGCCCGCTCGACTCCCTTCCACCCCACCGAAATCCCAAAACTCAACATCGCTCCAAACCAAATACCTGTCCCACCTCCCAGTAGCCAAACTCTTATGAGTAAGGCTAACGACCCTATTCTACGTTCCCAGCACCCAACAACTACCACATCCAAAAACAAGCCCAGGAAGAAAAAGATGAAAATAGAAATCCAAATTCCTAACCCATTACAAATCCAAAATCAAGCGGTGCCTGTGATTCCTACTGTACAGACTCCACAAATTCCACAACCCAAGGCAGCAAAAGTCATAGATCAAATACATCACCACTAACACGCATTCTGACAGATGTTCTGAAGATTACTTCAGAAATCATCCAAGACATACTTACCGGCCACACCCCACGGCAGGCAGTTATCAAACTCCTTCCTGCGGCTCTCGCCATAATTACCGAACTATCCGCACAATGGACCCATACGCAAAATTAAAAATAATGTTCTGGAATGCCAGAGGCCTAAAGGGCAAATCTACTCAACTCAGACAGACACTCCACGAATACTCCATAGACATACTACTGATCAACGAAACGCACCTTTCTCAAAATTCAAAATTCCAGGATATCACATTTACCGCAAGGACCACAAAGGCGCTGTGCTACACATCCGGGGACTGGCGGTCTGTGTGGCGCGTCGGGTGAGTCACCAGCCGTTACCGCAGATCGCCACAGTGACCTTATCCACGCTGGGTGTAGAGGTTCTATTCGGAGGGAGGCCGCTTAAAATCTATGCAGCCCACAAACCACCGACGGACACGCAAATGGTCTCCAACATTCACAACCATTTCCAAACAGGGGTACAGGTGCTAATTGCCGGGGACCTTAACTGTAAGCACCCAGCGTGGAATTCGTACACTAGCTGCCCGAATGGAAATCGCCTATACAATGACTCCATGTCAAGCGCATACGCAGTGGTACCTCCCGACGCGCTACTCGGCCGCCGGTCATCCAGGCAGGCACCATAGATGTGGCTCTTATTTTTGGTATCACGGCCGCCACAGCGGTCGTGACCATTAATTATGACCTCTAATCTGACCATGTCCCAGTGATCCATACGGCCAGGCCCACGACCGATTGGAAAAATTTTAAACACCATTTAGAGCTGACATGCCCCACTCTCCCAGTGCCGACGCCTGGGTACGTGGTCGAACTGGCTCAGGCGATCGAGTCGGCAATCGTCAGGGCCAAAGAGCAGGCAACCATAGCAAACCCACGAAACAGCGACAGTCATAAAGCCTCCACTACTCCCTCACATACAGAGACTGGTCAGGAACAAGAAGGAACTCTGGCGGAAATGGCAGAATTCCCGATGTCCCAGACTAAAAACAAAACTCAACCAATTAACTAACAAAATTAAAAATGAGATTTCAGAAGCAGATAACTACAGACGGGAGCGGAGGATAGATGCTGCGGCGAATAAATGGGCTTCGCTGCACCAACTATGCTGCCGTCTCTCCAACACTGTCACATCCATGCGCCCACTACTACATGAGGACGGACAGCTGCGCTATCGCGCACAGGATAGGACCGACATATTTGCCAAACACTTAGAAGGTCAGTTCTCCTCCTTTTGTACCTCAGCCCGGCGAGCATGTGGAAAAGGTGGTGCAGCATGTAAGCGAGTTCCACAACAGCTTTTTTGAGG
This sequence comes from Eumaeus atala, assembly GCA_017140195.1. Classification (NCBI taxonomy): domain Eukaryota; kingdom Metazoa; phylum Arthropoda; class Insecta; order Lepidoptera; family Lycaenidae; genus Eumaeus; species Eumaeus atala. The sequence continues at coordinate 63,901 of JAFELO010000849.1, forward strand.
CCGACCCTAGCCTAGTTCTTTCCCCTGGAACAGTCCAGCGTGCCCTGCCACGGCTCAAAATTAACAAGGCCCCAGGCCACACAACACACAGGTTGACAAAATTACCAACCTCATACTCAGACGCCTACCTCCCAAGGCCATAGTAACTATTACGCGGCTTTTTAAAGGCATCATCTGGGCTGGGCACTCCCCAGGGATTTGGAAGACTGGCCTAGTTATTATGACAGGGGAAAGACATAAGGAAAGCAGCCAATTACAGCTTATCTCTCTCTTACCTACAATTTCCAAAGTCTTCGAGGGACTACTCCTCAGACTGATGACATCTTACCTGCCGCAGCGCCCGGAACAGTTTGGCTTTAGACCAGGGCACAGTACCACCCTTCAGCTCGCCAGAGTGATACACATGCTCACCGGCGCGTTGAATAAAAAGGAAACGGCCGGCGCCGTTCCTGGATATGGAGAAGGCCTTCGACCGTGTCTGGCACGATGGTCTTGTCCACAAGCTGCTGGACACTCCAGTCTCCCGTCCCCTCGTAAAAGTGGTCGCGTCCTTCCTGCAAGGCAGGACGTTCCGCGTGCGGGTGGAAGACGCCATTTCGGGAGCCCACCCGATATCAGCGGGGGTACCGCAGGGAAGCTGTGTCTCACCCGCCTTGTACAGCCTGTACGTGGTCGATACCCCGACTACGGTGGACACCACACTAACGCTGTATGCGGACGACACAGCCTTCCTTGTGCTATCCATGAACGCAGCCCACATGACCCAGAAGCTCCAGAGAGTACTAAATTTTTTACCAGACTGGCTCCAGAAATGGCGCCTGTCAGTGAATCCTAGCAAAACTCAAGCCCTGCTAATGTCCAAATCTTTACGTACACCAACCACCTCGGCCAACGATCGCCGGCGAAACGATCCCTTGGGTCCGTACCGCCAAGTACCTGGGTGTCACACTGGATCATGCCTTGAACATGCGAGCCCACGTCAAGCACGTCGTAGCCGGCGCAGGGGTTGCAACACATTTGTTGCGCCCGGTTATGACTGCACACTTACCCATCAAAATTAAACTTGCCATATACAAAACATACATACGTTCGAGACTCACGTACGCGGCGTCGGCTTGGTACCACTTGGTGGCGGACTCGCTTAAACAGCGACTTCGCGCCAAGGAGAACCGAGCCCTCACGTTGGTTGCCGGAGCGCCGCGTTACGTGAGGAACACATCCTGCACCTATCCCAGAACCTGTTCGACAAAGCAGATTCATCCGATCATCACCACATTCAAAATATAGCTCCCAGGTACAGTAGGCCACCAGATCAAAAACCTAATCCCAGACGTTTTACAGTTCTATTTTTCACTTTTACTATATACACTATTTTATTTTATTTTTCTTTACAATATATTTTTATATGTACAGGTATGGTATAAGGACCGTCCTGGGGGGGGGGGGCTGTAGCGGAACCGCGAAGTTCCGAAATGGGCTGGCCCGGTAAACATAGCTTCGTCCCCTCCACACTAACCGTCAAATGTACTAACACCCCAGTTGGGTATGACAGCTAAGTTCCGACACTGGGTCGCGATCCAATCCTTGCCGAGACCCCCACCTGTGTGGTTGTATTCGGCAGGGATATGGAGAAACCGTCCCAGTCCCTCGGACCGGTACGCCTACCAACAGCAAATATCCCTACCCCAAAACCGGCGTATTGTTATACGCTGTGGCAGCTACACTGGTATTATACAGATCCATATCAATTTTTTTTCGTCTATCCTTCGTAGCGAATCATACATGTAAAGTGTGTGTGTTTCTGTATATATGATATGGTACATTCAATCCAAACTCTGATAACAATTCAGGACTATCCACTTTCCCATTCAATAATTTGAAAATATATATATCTTCGGTGTTATATCTGCGTTCGCAAAATGGCAGGATATGATGACGTCTGCAACTTTATTCCTAGCAGCTGTGGGAAATATTGTATTTGAGTTGGTAAGTGACGCAGAAAACGCTTTTGAATATTTTCTATTCGATGTACATAAGTAGCGCGGACGGGATTCCAAACTTCGGACACGTACTCGTGGTGGCTGCGCACAAATGTACAATAAATTATTCTTAATGTTTTTATATTTTTAAATTCCGACGATAGGCGAATGATGAAACCTAACTAAACTACTAAAGCCTCAAAGGCTCTTGAGGCTTTAGTAACAATCGTATCTATGTGAGTATTGAAACGTAATTTGGTGTTAAATGTGACACCATTGTATCTTATGATGGTTACGCGGTTTAACCCGACTCCCTTCAGAAAGTAATTAGTTACTATTGACACCATATTACAGGTAAATATGCAGACAAAATATTTACATTTAAATCGAGCCCATTAAGCTGGCAGTATGCTTCGAATGGATGTAGATTAAGCCTCAAGTTATATGCATCCATATGGGTGCGGATGGGACAAATAATTTTTATATCGTCAGCATATATACAGTAATATCTTGGAGAGATTAAATGATTAAAACAATGTGAGATATCGCTAATAAAGATATTAAACGGCTTTGTCGTTTACTATCTTTATTAGCGATATCTCACATTGTATCACGCCTTGACGTCCGTATATCCACAACGCCTTACGGTTTATACGCAACTCTCTACCACGTACAACTGAACTGTGGAACCAGCTGCCTCCCTTGGTATTTCCGCTCCGATACGAATTAGAGGAATGTGTGCGTGCGCGCGCAACATTAAATATTTTTCAAAAATATCACCATTATAAGAAAACAGTAATAAAAAAAATATTTTAAAGAAAACAAAATGTCTGTTTGTGTTGTTGTCCATTCATACATCCTAATCTCCGGAACTAGTGGATAAATTTAGGAGAACATTTTTTAGTTGCGTAGCTAATAAGTCTAGGCACCATGTAAGATGTAACATTCCAATGTATCCAAATTAAATGGGGACAATACCAAGGTCCGTTTTGATAAGCCACAGTACGAACAAATTGCGTCATGTTACATGCCAACTGTAACTCGGAATAGTTTCATACATCCACGTTATATACTTTAATTTCTCGTATCGCGACGGTTTACGGACTTTAAGATTAGAGTGCTAGGGCATGTTGCAGCTCTGCCACCGAAAGCCGATTCCCACTTCAACAAGGGTCCCGTTGGAGTTGTCTTATGTAAACTGTCTGTACATCTATAAAGTTGATGTACCAGCCATTTTTTTAAAAGTCTATTTCATTGATTTAAATTTCACACTTTGTAGTTCACCAGTAACGTACCAAAATTAATTATGAACATGAACCCAGTTACGGGCTTTGAAGTTTTTGATAAAGGTTTTCGACTAAAGCGAGATGGTGTATTGCAGCTAGAAAGCCTCCCCTAGTGTCAGAAGTCCGAATCATCATCCTCAGCCAAGTATGTCTCTATAATGATGATCATCGTAGTAACTAACGATGCTGCAGTCAGTTTGTCTAAATCGCCGTACCTTATTACGGCTAGCCATTTTCAAAAACAGGACTGCACAAAGCTGAGAGAAACTGCACCTGTAAGAGTTCGGCATGATAGGATATTCTAGCTGGTCCTATTGAAATAAAATGTTTCATTATCCGCCTTTTTACACGTTTCAGTTCCTAATTTTAACACTCGTAACATTGCCTGACACGACAACAACAATGGTACCGATTGTAGAATACGCAGAAATGAAAAGGAATTACGCCCGGTTAGGTTTAGAGGTTTAGGCGGAAGCGCAGCTTCTGACTAAGACTTCGTGGTTAGGTTATTTTTTTGATTGGATCTCAAAACACTTGGCCTCATTTCATATTTGTACCGGTCGCTATCACTGCCTAAATATAAAGAGATATAATGAGGCTAAACGTAAGCTACCATATTGAAGAACGTCTCGCAAAGACAATCCGGCTTAGTTAGCTCCGTTAGTTACAAAACAAAAAGACCCTGACTTTAATAATGGCTAGCGGTAATACATTTACATTTGTAACGGTTCACTTTGTGGCTAGTGAAATAAGTGAGAAGTTTCATGTCACATCAGACTCGTGTTGAGGCAGTGTTGGCATTTTATAATCCCGACATTACGAGTTCCGACAGCAAGTAATAACTTGTTCTTAATCTCGGAGTTTTTAATATATGTTGTGCGCTACACTAAGCATGCGACATATTTGCTAACATATAGAGCAAAAACTACGGACCCCTTCTTACGATAATTGCGCGGACGGATGAGCATTACATTTGGCACACTTATAGTTTATATGTAGACGTGCAGAACGCTAGCATTTTCAAATGACATACATAACATTTTACTATTTTAATTAAATAAGCCGCTATGAACTAATACTGCGGTATGCACACAATGTTATAACTTCTATAATACACTATGTGTGACACTGTAAAACATATTATGACGTGCGACAGTATTATTACACATCTATATAAAGAGTTTTTACAGCCGAGTTGTATTCGAAGATGAATGATTTTTTATAAACATGATCGAATTTCGACGTCTGGTCGAACACTATTACGCCCAGGTATGTGTATATAAAACTTTTTAATTATATAATAGTTATAGCAGGCGATATATTTAGCAGCCGAGATGGATGCGAGGGGCAGATATGATAAAAGTTTGACTACAATTGTTTTAATGCATTCGTAACAAATATACTATGTTTATTTTCCCTGGTTGTATACTATATATCCAACAAGAGAAAAAAAATATACAGGCTGTGCAAGAAAACCGGTCACCTATTTTAACTTTAGGATACATTATTGAAATCTTAAGCGTAATCCAATTAAAAATGTTTACTATTACGTCATAAAGTGGAGAGGTCAACTCGTGTCAAGGTCACCAATCACCTGATTGCCTATGTCTCTGTCCCTTTATAGATTACAATGCCGTTATACAGGTACGTATTCCGACGATACCAATTAAAAATATTCTCATCATGTCTTATCCATTCATTCCTGGTAAGTTTACTGCTCTATGTTAAATAATGATTATGAAATAAAGACAATAATACATTTAAATTTTGGTTTTCGCAAAATAATTTTCTTAAGGATATCATATCAATATGCCTATGTCGAACAGTGGAGTCTACCGGCTGATGATGATGATGATAATATAAATAATGAAATACCAATAACGAGTAACTATTTTAGTAATTAAACAAATTGATATGATAATATATCATTATCAGCTCTTATCGGTCCCCTGCTGGACAAAGGCCCCTTTCAATGAACGCCAACACGACCGATCTCCTGCTATTCGCATCCATACCGGACCAGGTACTGTACGAAGATCGTATTTCCACCTGGTGAACGGTTGACCAACACTTCGTTTTCCTAAACGCGGCCTCCGCTCCAGAACCTATAAACCTATTCCAAGTAGTGAGGTTTCAACATCAGAAGCTAATAATACAATATTTTAATAATTTGTTATAAAAATCAAATGCTCGAGTCTGTCACTGTTTTTCAAAAGAAGCCGCAGACCAAACAAGGGTGCGTTCACATAATAGTTTCATATTAAATTGTATTACTTACTACTATTATTTCATGATGAGTTTTCGAATTTTTTTTCGGTTGAGCATTTTGTAAACAGCTCAACAGAGTTCCGCACAGGCGGTGAAGTACCTCTCGCTCACATAATATCGTCTTAAAGTTGTGCAATGCCGTGAAGATTCATGCTATTTGTACATAGTCGATGTACCATTGGAGAGGAGAGAATGTTTTATTTGTTCGAAAAAAATAAAAACATTTCCCTCTTCCTACACAATCAGGAGGACAATGGTTCCTACTTATGAATTATTACGTTACTTAATTTAACGAACGGGAATGTAGATTTGTAAATAAACACCGGCCAAGTGCGAGTCTAACTCTTACAGGGAGGGTTCCCTACTATGATGTATAAAAACATTAAAACAGATGGACAGACAGACTGACATCGAAGTTTTGCTAATGCATAACCATATGGGATAAAATATGACCCTATTACTAAAATACCAATGTCCGTCTGTACATCCATCACCAGGCTGTATCTCATGGAACTCTATACATGGAGTTGAAATTTTTATAGATGTATTTCTGTAGCTGTTGGTGATGTAGGTATGCCAATGTACCCAGTTTCACTCGCGCTATCTATAACAGCAAATACGAAAAAATACAACAATATGTCTAATTATTTTAGGTAGCCCCCGTACAAGAAAGATTTTTTGCCGTTCTTATAGATCTTGTACGGAAACCTTCGTGTAAAAACCCCTAAAAAATGTTATAATGCTTAACACCGTAGTTGTTTATTTGTCCTCGTAATTAGAATATTAAATGTATGTAGTTATTCCAGTGTGAACGAGGCTTAAAAGAACTTCGACATTTTTTCTTAGAATGTTATTATTAAGTATTTTAAATTTATTTTAATTGCGTCTTTGAATACAGTGAAGTGCGATTATTGTGTTTTAAGCAACTTATACTGTGCTTATATTTTTATAATGCCATCGTTTTTGTACAGTAACATAAAGTACACCGATATGGTTTTGGCCCATAGCATGGCAATTCGGGGCAATTGTGGTGAAGCCTTACGCTTTTATGAGGACTATTTTTGTCATCGGAATGATAAACGTATTCCTTCTAAGGGCCGAATATTTAGACGAGTGATACAGCGTTTACGGGATCACGGCAGTTAAGTGCCCCCCAATGCAGATGCTGGCAGCAATAATAACCTGGAAACTCGTGATATAATACTCCGACATTTCGAAGAAAATCCGGAAGATAGTACCAGGTCTGCTGGAAAGATATTGCGGGTGCCGCATAGTACTGTGCATGGCGTTCCTTAAGAAGATACCCCGTCATCCTTATAAAATAAATCAAGTGCAAGCATTGTTACGTATTGATTACCAACGTCGCATCGATTACTGTCAATGGCCAATAAATCAAATGAATATTGATGCCAATTTTATTGAAAAAGTTTTGTGGACTGATGAAAATACCTTTACCAGAAATGGTATGTACGACCAACGTACAATGAATGTGTCAGCCAGAGATAATCCACATGCCTGCAGATTAACAGCTCAACAATATCATTGATCGATTAACGTATGGGGCAGGTATCATAGGAAACAAATTTGCCGGCCCAAATTTTTTGTTTTGCAACACTGAGGTTATTGCGATGAAAAATTGCAATATCATGACGTGTAGAAATCAATTGTGGCAGTGTTTTCATACTGCTTACTGTGTTGTGTAGCTTTCCAAAAATACTTGAGTCCCTAGTATATGATTATCTCTACAGTCACATCAGGCCAATCTTATGCGTTAAGCGACACGGCTTTGTTAAGAATCGATCATCGACCATCAGTAATTTATTGGAGTAACGTAATTGTCTATGTCAAGCGTTTGCAACTGGTGGCCAAGTCGACTCCATCTACGCTGACTTCACGACTGCCTTTGACAAGGTCAACCACTATATTTTTATATCATAAACTTGACAAGTATGGCATAGAGGGCAGTTTGTATCGTTGGATTAGCTCATATATTGGAAACAGAACTCAGTTGGTGGCACTAAAAGGTTTCTTATCTGCTCCTAATATGACAACATCAGGAGTGCCTCAGGGATCCTACTTAGGGCGAATGAGTGTGTCATTTCTTTGACAAATCTTTTACTTAATTATTTACACTTACAACATATCTAGACAAAAACCGAATCGATCCCACAATGCAAAAGATCTTGGCATCATTTTTGACGATAAATCCTTCAGACCGCATTATCAATACATTATATCCAGAGCATGCCGACTTTTAGGATTTATCTGTAGGTCAACAAAAAAACACCAAAGACCGAGTTACACATTGTATGTATTTTATACCCCATTATTGTACCCCGCATGCGGAGTATGGCAGCCCAATATGGTCTCCGTACTACAATACCCATATAAATTCTCTGGCATTTTTTGTGTGTATACACATATAACCTGAAAATAGTTTGCTCTCGTTTCAATTGTATGGAACCATTAAAAAACACCTGTTACTTACAAAAACAGTTACGTATCAATATTCGACCTGTCCAACCGGGTCCAATGCGGCACTGATTGCCACTCGATGTTTGTAAAATTCATTCGATAGTTTCATATCGATAGTTATTACTAGCCCTAGCTGACGGTGTTCTCAACCGTTGACATTGAAAAGCAGATTATGCAACACTGAATCCATACACACATTTAATCGCTTTGTTTGCTGAAATCAACAAAAACTGCGTTTACTATAACGTTTCCATTATAACATTTCATGTTTTAAATCTCATTCAAAATTCTTCTTTCAACAAAGATCAAAAATCCTATACATAAACAGTCCCTTGCAAGAACGGCAGACATATGAGCGACGTCGCTTTTTTCATGCCGTTCAATGCTTACTCTTCCATGTCAATCAAAATAGAATTGTACTTCGTTATGAATGTTATTCGTATGATGTAAACCAGATGTTTCATAAAGTAAATGAATGCGTGAAGATGATCCTTATCTGTTTGCTGAAATATGTGAACCTTTTTTAATTCGCTATCGATCTAAGGTTGTCGATCTCTATGTGGGAGGCCAATGTCCAGCAGTGACGTCGTCCGGCTGATGATGATTATTATATAGGAATGAGTTTTTTTCTTGGCTAATCGATTTTTATGTGTTTTAACGCGATCTATTCGGGTGGACTGTCATGAACACGGTTGCTATAAAGCCTCTGAAACGTAGGTAAAAGTCTCTTAATGAAAAAAGACTAAAATTTCATAGGTAAATAATTAAATAAACCGCGATAAAATCCGAGAAAATAGTTTTATTGTCATGAGTAACATTCGCGTGAACTTAAAACATAAGTACACTTTTTTATTATTTAGGTACGTGAAATATGCCTGGATGCTCATACAAATAGCATAACTATGTCCGGCTGGCGACGGTCGTCTCGTAACTACTTTCAATGAATACCCGACGAATGGTAACTCCACTTCACTCCGTTTGTGTTCTCGAGTTCGCTTAATCTGGGAAACAAAGAAACGTGTGTTAATCCACCTCTTACGCAAAAGGTCGCGGGTTCGAATTTCCCCTAGGTTATGGATGTTTATATATTATATATTAAACATTTTTGCCTTAAATATAAATGGAAAAATAAAATTATAATTCAGATTTAACAGCATCTTAAATTATAACAAATTTAATGATAATTAGTAATAACTTTCTGTTAGGATTTATTTTCTCCGTGGTGCATAGCTAACAGGCGATCGAGCGATCCGAAACATTTCACTATTGCCGACGCCCATAGACATCCGAAAAATTAAATCATGTTAGATTGTTGCCGTCCTTTACTCCTCCCTTCCAATGGACTACTCACAAGCCGCTATAATTTGCAAAAAAATAATACTATAAATTAATATTATATGCAATTTGATATTAAATCACCTACAAAAAAAAAATTATGGCAAATTCAAAAATGATTCATAACGAAGCACGTTTCACTTGTACTTCGAAAGGTTTTCCTCAGTAAAGTGAAACGTTTACTGTTAGAATTTTCTCGCGCCTCTCAGCGGCAGATTTTTAGCAATTTAAAATAAATTAAGCAGTTTTATTAGCAGTTGATACTACAATTTTATGTAAAAGTACAGATTTTTTACACACACACACACACACACACACACACAAACACGCACGCACAGATGCACGCACGCTCGCACACACACACACACAAACATACTGTCACATACACACACACACACACACACACACACACACAAACACACACACACACATACAGAGAATTGAACCGTAGGGATCTTTGCACCCCTCTTGTAGGAAGAGGGGGCTAAAGATCAGGTGGAGGAATCGCTCTCGGTACCCCTCTTATAAGAAGAGGGGACCAAATAGCGATAGGAGGAGGCGCTTTTGGGCACGGGGCAAGGGGCGATGATAGGAACCTCACCCCATTGCATTGTCCCAAAGTCGGTGGGGGTGTCTTGTAGTGCGGTGCAACCCCATCTGAGGAGGTGGAGTTGGTCCCTTAGGGGGCTGACTAGCCATCGGGGTGCCCTGATGATTTGTTGTTGATGGGCACCTCACCTAGGGCGGCATTGATGGCACTCGCGGTGGCGTTTGTGGGTTTTCGGCACTATCATGTGCCGCGAGTCCCACACACCACTGGACCCCACCCAGGGCCGGTGAAGGCGCGTAAATGCGATTACCCGCGTTAACAAAAAAAAAGTTGTATGACGTTAAAACAACAATGGGGTCGATTGTCGAATAGAGAAATGACGATGCCCAGATAGGTTCGAAGGTTTAGGCGGGTGCTACGCTCCCGCGCTTTGTGGTTAGGTTATTTTTTATTTGCAGTCAAAACACTGGGCCTAATTTTATAATAGTATCTATCACTAATCACTGCCTAAAATCAAGATATTCAATTTGATCAAAAGCATTAGTCACGAGGCGACACGTCTGCGGTATGAGTTAATGTTTGTCTTGTCTGTGACGCTCTGTATTAGTGCGGGTTAATTAGGACAGACGTAAATCCTGGCAGTGATTGTGACTAATACATGGCTGATATATAATCCGACCGAATTCAGGATGGACCCTAATGTATAATGTTTCATGTGTATTTTCTTAATGTGTGCAAGGAACAGAGAGAATGCAGCGTCAGGGAACTTGCTTGAAAGCACAGTTTTAAGTCAGGGTGCCCGTCTTGCGCTGCATAATTATGTATTAATCCCGATGCTACTGTATGGAAGTGATAGTTGGGTATGACGGAAGGTGCATGAAAGTAGTGTAAACGTGGTCGAGAAGAGGTCGTTGCTAAAATATGTGGCATAACCCTCGCTGATGTGTTCGTAAATAATGAAGTGGAGCTTAGGTATGAAAGAAAGCGTCGGTGTAAAAATTATAAACGGCATGCTCCGCAAGAAAGGCAGGTGAAAGGTTAACAAAGCAGATATACAATGCGAGTGTGGAATGATGTAGGTACCGAGGTAGACCGAGACAGATATAACATGATCAGGTTGATCGGATATTGATGTCAAGATGTATTGTTGTTTCTGTTGTTACTGCGTTGGTATATAAATTTACTGCATTTCGTAGCATTTTAAATCCTTTGGTAAAGTAATAGATATTTTTAACCAACGTATGTCGGCGGGTTGGGAAGTATATATTCCATGTATTCCATACCACCTAATTTTAATCACAAGTTCGTACTTGTAACTGGTTCCCAGTTACAAGTACGTACATACACTATTATTAATTACAACCATTTAATTAATAACAGCCATGTATTATCACTCAAAGAATCTCTCCAACCCTGATTTCATAAGACCAAAAGACAGAAACAAAATAAACAAGCTGTTTACCCCAACGAATAAATAAAAATCACTACTCAAGAGTTAGCTAACGAATGACAGACGCGATGGAATAGCTAAACTAAAGGACGACATAATTTTTTTCCGTGTGTGCGCGAGCGCTTGTCGAAATACTGCCTGGAAATCGATCACTAGGTTGTACACTTCCTTACCGGCCACGGCAACTTTAAAAGCAAACTTTTAGGATCTAAAGTTGTGGCTTCATCTCTCTGTGATTGCTCCACAGAAGCTAATGAATACGAACAAACAGCACATCACATTATTTGGGAGTGTAGCATTGGCATTTTGAGCGAACCACGACGTTAAGACAGTATTCATAGTGTTAACCGCATAATTTACTACGACGATCTCGTGGATAGCGTGGGGAACTTCCGTGGTTTCAAACGTTTTTGCCACATATGTTACTATGAAAACACAATTTCAACTCAGTAATAACAACATCTTAAATGATAACAACTAAACACCAATTAGTCAATCACTTTGTACTAGGACTTATTATCTCCGTGGTACATAGCAGTTGGGCCTCACCTGGCCGCCCTTTCTTTTCTTTACCAGTACAAGTCATTGCAATCTTGTACTGTCTCCCGCTTAGATTTAGGAGGAAAAAAGGAATTATTTCCTACTCCTCCTAGTTTCAACTGATTATAGTCGTTGCGGGTTCCAAGACGGTTTCAGCTATTCGACGGTATCCCTGAGATTATATCAAAGGGTCATCAGTGGTCGCCGCTGTCAATCCTGGCGACACAGGAGTTGCAGCTGTGGGAAAGAGTGGCAGGCCCAGCTCGATTTAAAAAATGATACATTATTAATAAATACAAAGAAAAACTAGCCAGCTTGGCAAGGTCGGACAAAGGCTAGATTTTTTATCAAAACCATTAAATATAGACTACTGCTTTTTGTCTTGCTTGTCTATTAATTACCAGAACTATACGAACGGCATGAAATACAATGTGTTGCTACTTCATAATCGCTATTAAATCGTTGAAAAACTACCAACGCTTCGTCTCTAATGTAACTACTTGTTATTAGAAAAAAAATTCGACACGAGGTTGAAGTTTCCTAGGCGAAACAAAAGTTACATACGATTTTACTACTCATACCTCGCGCCACAAATATTTCCTTTTACGAATAAAATAAAAAAAAACTAGTTATTTTTGTTACAGGTTTATACTTTCTGATATTGATATCGAATACGGTGCAGTTCGATCGACATCAAACATAAGACAAAACACTAGAGTGGAGCCTAATTCAATAAACTTCAATGTTGAAGCATTTATTGCTTTATGTTTGGCGAAGATTTTAAGGGGAGCGCTTGTGACGGGGAACTGGAAACTGCGACACTAGAGTGTATTGATCTACGGTACATATTATGTGTAACATAGTAGGTATACTACACATAATATGTAACCGTAATATAGATTTTTCAATTTCTAATAACAGTCCGAAGTCTGGAAGTTTACGCAGTACGCAGTTCACGTCGTGTACGTTAAGCCGTCGGTCCTACGCCGATTTTTTCTCCGGTCGTATCAGATTGCCGTCCCATTTGAATAGGAGAATGTGGCAATAGGGAGTGCTTGTGTTTAATGTTAGTACACACTTGCGTGCATTTGTGTTAAGTACACACTTGCACACCATTATGTGTCCTGCGCATTTGGCTAGTATCTACAGAGATGCCCACCGCGATGGTAGATAAATGACAAGAATGACATTATTGTTATCATTATAATATGACTGCCTCTAGTCTGATGGTAAGCATGCTCAATCACAGACTATGAGTCCCGTGATTGGATCAAAAAGTCTTACACAAGATACTAGAAAAAGTAGTTTGTAAGCAACCGGTGGAATATTTGGAGAAGAATCTTATATTACTTACACACACTACAATCAGGTTTTAGAATGTTTTATACTGTACTACAAGCCCAAGATCATGGAAGTGTCACAATCATGTTATTGCTTGATTTTCACGTGAATTTGATGCTATAAAATTAACCTACTACTAGCTAAGTAGAAATTAGAAATTGTAGATGGGGAGCAAAACGTAATCTCGTCGCGGCGCAGTCTCCTTAATAGGGGGGTTCTTCAAGGATACATACTGGGGCCTATTTTAGTTGATTAATACACTGGAGACGTAATTTATTGCATAACAACATGAAAGTATCTCATATACGCTAAAACTAAGTATGTAGTCCTTGGCAGTCGCATTCAAGTGCAGCTAATTAAAAAAACCCCTTAATTGAATTAAACGATAGTAAGATCGAGGGCATAAGCAAAGTTAGAAAACTGGGATTACTGTTAGGTGAAAATACGCGATTTGAATCTCACGTTTCGAATATAATTCGCAACTGCTTCCACAGAGTTAAAGTTTTGTATCGAATAAGGGATTCATTCAATGAAAAGCTTCGCGTATGTAAGTCATTAATACTTCCCAAATTCCATTATATGGATGTCGTTATAGGCCCACGATCGTTCACGCGACTCCGTACCTGACTCAATCATCAATCCTAAAAATTGAAAGCCTTAGAAGGCTGTATCTTGCCACAATCAGCGTCGTTGAGCATGGACTTCCCGTGTATTTGTACAAAAAACTTGAATGGTATACGGATGTCAACAGTACGCACTGCACAAGACACTCCCACTACACTCTTAGTTTGCCTGCATACCGAACGTGCATTTAGAGTTAGTTTTAATTACGCAGCATGGAATTATAAGACAATAATAATGCTTATCACTTTTTTAGGTAGTGCTATCCTGCTTTGCAGCGGAATTTGGCCGGCACGACCGGGGAGACCTACCTCTCGCACACTTGACACCATCGTAAACTGACATCTACGGTGTTGCGTTTCGTGAGTATTCGGTGGCCCATTTGGGGGGGGTGTGAAAAGGAGGACAACGCAATGTCATAGTAAATATTCTGTTGTTCACGGGCGTCGGTAGTCGTAGAAGAGCTCCGATTACTCGTTTATTCCCCTAGACAATAAAGGTCTATAGTAGGACAACGAGATGTCGGAGCCTTGTGACAAGCACTGACGCACATAAAAAAACTGCATAATTGCTGTCCAGATGCGGTGTTCTACTCACTTCCAATTAGCCACCGGCAACCCACAAAGCGACTGCGAATCTGCCACTTTACGGTGGTATCACGTGGGTGAAAGGTGCCTCTCCTCTCGCACCGGCCCAATTAGGCTGTAATGAAGCATGGAACTATCCCTTACTTGTAACATCATTCAAAGTTTTCTCATGTAATCCCAGATATCATTTGTTACATCACAACCCCGCACATCTCATTAACTTATTCGGAACTTGCTAACGTTAATTAAAAATACACCCAATTAAAAGTCCCTGTTTCATACTTTTTTGAGGTGTCAGTTGAGCTTAAATTTATAGAGCATACTTAGTCTTACCTCTTAGGCTTTGCGCAGCACAGCTAAAACTGATCTCATCCAAACGCACCGTTTCAAGTTAATAGTCGTTTTGTGCTTTTTTTCACTAAGCTTATACCCGGACCTAGTTTTGACGTTTGACATTTTATCTACACCCGAAAGATGCTTCTTCCTTGTAAGTAAATCAGTAATTATATAAGTATGTTGTACTCACACGTTTCAAGTAGATCGCATTACTAATATAAACACTTTCCACTAAAGTTAAATTAAGTATATTTTCATTTCATTAATATATCATCATCATCCGACTCCGTCAGACGTCCTCAGCTTGACATATGTCTCCTACATAGAGTGCCATAATTCACACTCATTTTTTGTGTTGACGCGGGGAAACGCATTTACGCACCTTCAATGGCCCTGGGTGGGGCCCAGTGGTGTGTGGGGCTCGTGAAACATTATATAGTAACGAATACCTACAAAAACCACCGCGAGTGCCCCGTCTTTGGTGAGGTGCCCCGGAACAGAAAATCATCATGGCACATAGGTCACTCTCCTGAGCCACTTGCCTCCAGCGACTTATTATAACTAGTATGTACATAACATGTTTTTACTTTATATTAATGTAAAGTTTAAAAGCATCTAAAGTAATTAAACAACTTCATATAAATTGAAATTGAAAAAAGTCACTTCGTCGGATATAATGCGGCAAAATGAAAACGTTCATTCTAGGCGATCGGTTGCATACACTTCTTTGAACCACTTATTAAATTAACTTACACAATTATTGTGTGGTTTATATACATAGTATATATTATTATTATAAATAAATTAAAGAAATTAATGTCTTTATTGTTTTCATGATACATCAAAAAATCTTAGTGGCCCTTATTTTGTTTTGAGTAGTATATTATAGTGGGTATATCTTATATTTTGTTGATTTCGTCTCTAAAATTTAAACCTGTATAGGGTAACAAACATACTATATTCAATGCCTATAAAATAATCTATACTAATAATATAAAAATTAATACATTATTTATTTCTTTGAACGCGCAATCTCAAGAATACTTGCCCGAATTAAAAAAAAATTTTGTGTTGAGTTTTAATTTTGTGTAGGCGTGTATATATAAGCTATATAGAGTTACGCGGGTATATTTACGTGAGCATTTAATCTTTTGGAAACATATCTGCAGATTCGGGAATAATTTAATGCTATATAGATATTTATAAGATACCGCCGCACTTATGTGTTTCAATATTTTATCGAGTTCCTTTTGATATATGACTAGATTCAGCGCCGTTTTCCATTTATACGAGCGGATGTCGTAACAAGAGAGATTTCACTTCAGTTCTAGGTTTATGATTTTGCGTTTTTCGAAAAATATTACTCCTCGTGGTCGTAACATTAGGAGCTACGCAGCGAACGTCATCAAAATAGTCCCTAAATTTTAAAAATGAAATGATTTCGTCGAATGTCGACTGCTACAGCCATTTCTACCAACTACGCAGAACATAGTATACTTAGACGACCATCTGAATCAGTTAATTTCCCTTCTTTAGTGCCTGTAACTCAAGTTCTTACTGTACTTAGCACAGGATTTGGCTATGGTGGTGTGATAAGTGCTCATATATTATTATTATTATAGTATAGTGAAGATTTGTAGTAAGCGTTTAAAAAGCGCTTTTTTCCTTATTCTAATAGGAATGGAGTCCAGGCGCACTACCAATCCACCACAACCGGAGTGAAATCAGACGTAGAACTGACGGCTTTACGGGTTCTCCGATGCACAGGGGTGTGACATCAATTTCCCAACTTCGGATTACTATTTTATATAACAACACTTTTGATCCGACCCGGGACCTAAACTTAGATCATGAAATCTGTTCACATGTGGTTGGCAATTCTTATTCGTCACTAGATCACTGGGTAGTTAATAATAATAACATATTACCATACAGCACAAAATTCTATAATACTTAACAGTTTTAACCATAACAACAAACAAACGAGAAATCGTAGCCACTTAGTAGAATATCAACACTTAACGACATTTGTATATGCAGATGCGTTGCCTTTGCGTATACCTCATCCCTCTAATGAGTCACCGTCTCGTTACCAGAAACAACAAAAAACGACTCAATTGTCTTGAACATTATATTCATGAGCCTAAGCATAAGTTCGGTGGAATTTTTCATACACAACACCAGTGGTTTAATATTAAATTGTGGGACTGACTTTCCGAGCCACGAGTTAAATAATACTTTTAACTTGGGATATGGAGTTGGGATGTAGCAGCTCTCACATAACACATTTTCACGTCGAGGAAAAGGAAGGTGTTAATTATTTCAATAGACAGAAAAAATGCGTTTAAGTTTCCTTGTAATGAATCATATTCAATTTAAGGTACCATACAAACACGTTATTTTCAACCTAATAATGATAATGATTGATCGGATCGTTATATGTTTGCCCCGCTTCGTCCTCATTCACTAGTCTCTTGGCACCACCTCTGGGCAGACCCGATGAATCTGGCATTGGTCTACACAAATTAAGCTAATATTTAGGAAATGTTATAGATGTTTATAGTTACCTTATATCTTTTGCCCCTTATTATAGATTTTTTTTAAACTTTGCATATGTATTATCACTTTAAATACCTAACATATATTTAAAATCATTTCCTTTATGGGTGACGCAGCCCTAATGGAATAAATTTAACAATTGTTCAGCTCTCGAACTTACACGTTAACTTGTCGTGGCATCACAATGTCCAATCTGACAAGTTACAAATGACGTGATGCACTTATAAGTTACGTATATCTCGCCAACTGGCTAATTCGATGTTCATGCCACCCTATCCACGACTGATGTAGCCCAATTTGAAATATACCTCTCTGAGACGCTAAGAACAAACACACGTTTTATTTCAATTTCCGAAATTAATTGCAGGCCGTTGTTAGTCCCAAAATAACAAAACCATATGTATCTAAACACCGCTTCATTTATTCGAAGAGGACAGAAAAATGTTGTAAGAGATAGTGCCATGCTGCATTTCCTCGTAATTGGAAACAAAGCAATTACGTATTCTCGCTCACATGACACCAGCGCAAAGTGTCATCTTTGGGATTCGCGTTTCGAGCGGTTTGTGAGTATACGGTGGCCCATTGGGGGAGGAGGAAATAAAGGCAACACCTCGACATAGTTATGTTAAGGTTAATGGGCGTCAGTAGTCGTAGAAAGGCTCCGAGTGCACGTTTGCCAACCTATACTATAAAAAAATCGAACGGTCATGATTTAAGCGACGTTGCCTCCATGAAACAAAAATACAAGAAATGGCAAGAACAATAAAATATCTCGCATTAAGTCGAGTATAACAAATCCAACCTTTAAAGTATCACCGTTATTTTTAGTTCGCATAAACAGTGCAGCCGGCACAATAATCTATTACCCACTGAATACAAAGTAGACCCATTCCACCCGATTTGTTACTGAAATGTGAGATGAAAATTACAACCAAGAGATGAAACTCGTACCACCACAACCGTTATGCAACTGTGTCACTTCGATGCACCTCCAAAACGTCTATACCTTATTACGACCAAATAAGGTTCGAAATATACCAACTGTGTTGCTAAACATATTCGCTTTTTGAATTTAGCTGTCCTAATTCGTGTATTCATACAGATACTTATGTAAGCGGCATTAAGTTTATTTTCGCGCAAACTAAATGTATTCTGTATGTATAGGTATTTTCAGGGCTGCCGATGTCGCATTAAGTTGGATAGAAGCCAGTGTAAGCCCTCAAGTGGAGGCGCACATATTTTATTGGCAGTCTTCGACTTTTCAATTTGTGAGGAATTTGGTAATAACTTGCTACCTGAAGTATAGTTAGAAACAATGGAAAAACTTCAAAATAAATCCTTACATTGCTGCAGAAATTATTGACAGCTATCTATTCTGACAGACGTCGTTCTGTCATAAAATGTTTTTTTTTTGCCATGGTAATGTGTAATGTGAAATGTAAACGTGTAACTGGCACCTGTGAAAAAGCCATACTCTATACAGTTTTACTGGTAGAAAACACACAAAGAACTGGAGAAACATTTATAATGTTGAAATTAGACGAACGTTACAAATGTACCTGTGTGGTATTAAAACTTTTATACAACTTTTATACGGTGTACAGGAAAACTGAACACCTAATTTAGTATGATGTACCAATAGTGTGATAGCACCAATGTGTGTTTACTTAGGTGATAGATATAAGATACGTACAAAGATACACTCAAAAACAAAGTGTACTGTGGCAGCGCTTGATGTCGACTAGACTTCAGAATCGCTCACTTAGTATGTAACCAAAGGCGCGCGCAAAATTCAAACGGAATCCGGCTATACGATAGGCTCATGAAAATAAACACAACTCACGTAGACATACAAACAAAAAGTGATTAAGCTTTTTTATCGATGACCATTAAAAAATTGAAAATTTAAAAACAAAACTAAAAGTACCTTCTCGCCTGTTATCCCCGAAGAGGTAGGCAGAGGAGTGCTAGTACATCCACAACTCGTTTAGTAGATATACTAGAACACCCACGATTAGCCAAAGTACTGAGGCCCATAATGTCATAGGTGACAAGCCTATGGCCACTTCGGGCTCATACCAATCCCGGACAATGTAATGCATGCTCAGAATAATCTGAAAAATATTTAATAATAGTTGCCTGACCTGGGGATCGATCCCAGGACCACAAGCGGCTAGCAGTCTTAACAGGCGACACCCTCTGAACTAAAATTAAGCTTAATTAATAGAGTAACGTTAGTACCGCAGTAGGTTACTCATTAATCCAGATAAGTTCACAAATCACGGTGGTTATTCGTATGAAAAGTCATAGTACACAGTATACAATTGAATTCTACACGCCATAATATTGCATTTTTGACAGTAATGATAAAAGACTGGTAGTCAATAGGAACCAATGCCTGCACTTTACTTATTTTGTATGTTGTAGTATTATGGCACGAGCTTCCAAGTTATTGTTGCTGCCAGCATGTGTATTGCGGGGCCCATAGCTGCCGTGATCCCGTAAACGTTGTACCACTCGCATAAAGATTCGGCCATTGCAAGGAATATGTTCAATTATCATTCCGATAAAAAAGTACTCCTCATAAAAGCGCAAGGCTTCACTACAATTGCCCTGAGCCATCCCATAGGCCAAAACCATATCGGTGTACTATATGTCACTATACCAAAACGATGGCATGATAAAAATATAAACACACACACACACACACACACACACACACACACACACACACACACACACACACACACACACACACACACACACACACACACACACACACACTTTCCTTTATTAACACTCGCAATTACAAGTCCTCACAACTCCGTAATTTGAAAGCAACTAAAAATAAATTTAAAATACCTAACAATATTCTAAGTAAAAATATCGATCTCCTTTTAAGGCTCGTTCGCACTAGACTACTTACATAACAAAAACAGATATCAAACATCTACGGTGTTCAGCATTATAATATGATTTCAGGGTTGCGCACGAAGGGTTCCGTACGAGATCAATGAAACGGCAAAAGAACTTTCTTGTATTGGCCCTTGGGGGGCTAAATAATTAGGTATCTTGTTGTATTTTTTCGTATTTGCAATTATGATGGCTACAGAAATACATCTACGAAAATTTCCTCAACCAAAATTAAGATCGAAAAATAATCATGAAATAAAAGTAGGTAAGTAAGTAATACGATTTAATATGAAATTATTATATGAACATACCTTTGCTTGATGTGATACTTGTAGGCATTGTAGGCGGCGCAGGTGGCTTGCTTCAGTCATATAAAGCAAGGTTCCTATTGCCATTGCTGCTGCCATTTTCCTTTACAACGTGGCTGCGTGAATTGCAAGTTGACGGCTCCTTTTGAAAAACAGTGACAGACTCGAGCATATGATTTTTATGAAAAAATAATAAAATATTTTATTAGCTTCTGATGTCGAAACCTCGCTACTTGGTATTAAACATCTTAGAAATTGATATGATAATACATACCGTATCATCACATCAATATCTTTATTATTAAAATAGTTACTCGTCATTGGTGATATTCGTTCATTATTGATATTATTATCATCATCATCATCGCCAGCCGGATGACATCCACTGCTGGACTTACGCATATTCATATTATATCCTTAAGAAATTTATTATACGAAAACCAAAGATTTAAATGTACCTATTATTATTGTCTTTATTTCATAAACGATAACGTTTATTTAACATTTGTGCGGGTTACAATTACACCCCACCATGGTTCAAGCCTTGTCGTGGCAGTCGGGCTCAGTAGCCTGGGGTGAACCCAGGCGAAGCCATTTGAACCGAGGGGGATCTTTGCACCCCTCTTATAAGAAGAGGGGGCTTAAAGACCAGGAGGACGAATATGAATAAAATATGACGCTAATAAATGTTTGTTTCGCGTACTAAATGTAATAGGAATTGAAGCAAACTGAGCGTGGAGATTGGACAATATAATCGCGGCGTCGTAAAGTAAGTCGTCAAGATTGTATTTTATCCGTCTCGTGGAAGTTTACCAGCATTTGCCTCCTGCGATTTCGACTTCCGACTCCATGTGATCCCAGACTCTATTCGACAACATTACTACTCCCACCTTGACATTAAAGTACAACATTGAAGTGGGTCTTACAGGTGTTATGTAAGGCCCTTGAGACATCTTCAAATTTGTCTCCACGTCGGCATCGGAAGGTGTCGAGGTTGGTGCGTATACTTTTATCACTTTAAGGCTATACTATAACTCTTATTGAGTTTAAGTACGAGAGCTTTCGGCGATGTTGCCTACGAGGAATCTATACACGAGGAATCCCACGTCACCTTCCCTGAAGTGGAATAGGTGTCCGGGTGGCAGAGTTATTGTCCTCGCCCTGTCCTCAGTCTTCACATAGCCCCAGAACGTGCACATCAGATATTTCGCAGTTCCAACTCCAGCTCAACCAAGTGGTTATTTAGTGTGAGCATTCGTCGGTTATACATATCCAGGTCAAATCTAAACGTATGCGTATATTTATTTTACTGAACTTCAACGTTAATTATAATTAAAATATAATTAATATACACACGAAAAGAAATGATTACAGTATATCGCGCCCACTGCGCCATAGCTGATTGTCAAGTTACAAGTTCATGACCTCTATTACACTTGGGCTCATAAATGTTTCCAATGCGGTTATTGGTTTGCAATACCATCAATCATACAGGACATTGTAATTTACGAATTATAGTAACATTGTAGTGATTTAATTAGTCGTTTTATGTTAAACAGTAGTACTATGCAACATGCATTTTTAAAATACAATATAAATTATGATACTACCCTTGGTAGGAAAGGCAGAGTATTGTAGAGCTAGTTATGAAGGACATTACACACGATCGAACATGCTCGAATGAACGTAAAAACCGAGAACAATAACGCACGTGGAGACACAGCATTATAAATAAATTACTATCACTTGATTGGTATCCTACGCCTATAGTTACTCGAATCCACATCACAAGCGCTGTTCCATTTATACGTTGGACAATGTACAATTGCATGGATGGAAGTGTAAAAACACTGAGCGACTGCACTGGCTCCCTTGATAAATACCCTAGATTAGATAGCCGACCCCGATGTTATCTTATATAGAATATCTTTTTTGTAAATATTATAGTTCTAAGCGAAACTGTTTTCTTCTTCTCAGTCAAACCATGTAAGTGGTTTTGTGAAAATATTGTATATTCTGTGGAAGTAATGAAAGTGTTGTAATAATTTAAAAAATAAAGAAAAACAAAGTTTAATGATTCCGAAGTAACGTCCAGGTGTAGGTTACCACATTGTGCTCGTCAAAGGATGTGCATGAACTGTGTAATTAGAATACGTTGACTTAGAATTATGATTACTTTCAGTTGTTCCTTACAACGTATGTGATTTGAAACCTGCATTATAATCATCGATCTCACCACTAAGACATAATTTGCTATGTAAATGCTGTTTTTAGTAACATTTCCAGAAATACAACGGGGTCGACTCGTTTTTCGTCTGCGAGCATAATATACAAGCGAGGAGAAAGACATATATAGACAGATGAAAATAAAATAAATAGTTGTTTTTATTAACCGTGCAAAAGTCCTAGGATACAAAAGTTTTTGAAATATAAACATACAGTAAACATACAAAGGCAAAAGTAGCAGCACTGTGTGCTAATATGTTGTGATTTACAAGCTTGTACGGTGGTAGAATATTACTGTGACGATTAGTAACTGATTTATCATAATATCATGTTGAATAAAAAAAAAAATCGTTCCATTCATTTTTCAATCTTGCAACGATCGAAATGACTTTTGATACTTCGACTGTAAGATCCATATTATCTGGATCGTTATTGTCCGTTGACGTTGTGTGTGTAACGTGCAAAATATCTCTTGACTAGACAAAGACAATATCAGCACACTTTTATTTCCAATTTTGATATAGTAGGTAGGCAAAAAATTGTTAAAATACAAATAATGTAAATGGAGAGACAGTTCCGTGGCGTACGCGTGGAGGCAGTCCGTAACAAAAAGTGTGTATCGTGTCCCAACACGGCTGACTACACGGCTCTGCCCAGACGCATCGAAGTGAAGTTAACGCTAATCGACACGTCTTCCGAT
>JAFELO010000849.1:87392-136854 GCA_017140195.1 Eumaeus atala
TGTATGTGTATTTAATTTGCTGTTGTAGTTTCATTGTCTGAAGGTAAAGAGATGACAAGAGAAGCATAACGTATTTTATGCCAGTCTAAACCTAATTGGCTGTAGTAGTTATTAATACTTATGTACAGGTGTTTCATGTTATGAAAACCCTAAAGCCCCTACTTATTACAGTAAATACTGGATTCTTTTCTTTCATTAAAGTCAGATCTCATTTTGCTAGTAAATCATACGTTTAAGACAGCTGATTCTTCTCTACCAGGTACCATAGGAGATCGTTACTGTAATGTTCACAAAATAGGATGTTTACATTACATTTTCTTTCAGTTTCTCAACTAGCGACTTATGCTATTAGCTTCTGCTTTAGCTCTTTTATTTTATTTAAGTTGATGTACCGAGTTGAGTAAAGAACTTGGGCGACCAGAGCTTGTTGCAAAACTTATGTTCATTCAAGATTCAAGAATCATGTTACAACAATTTTTTTATGTCACGTAATTTTTATCCACGATGTGATGATTATATTTATATATTCTTCTCTTTTCGATATACATTATTGAACATAATTACTAAAGAATATTTTAACCATATGACGAATGATACATAAATAGGAGTCTATTTATGTATCATTCAACTTGAATTAGATACAGTCAAATAGTTCGCTAGTGGTTAACTCATCTTCGGTACAGTTATATTAATTTTGATATAATCTCATAAAAATTCACTGTAGTTTTATTTTTTTATGGGGTTGTAACCCATTGAAGGCCAAATTTTGTAGATTACTTTATGTGGGTCTTCAATTCGTAGACTAATTGAATATTGAAGGCGCGTACATAACCTAATACTTAATATTTTTTTATTTAAAATGTACTGGTCATATGATAGTCGTATATTATTAAAGTAATAAACGATTAGATTCCATCGCACGTATGAATTTGCATAGATATTGTTTTAGAAGACGTTAGGTTTCCACCGCTAGTTTGTGGTATGATACGGTCTATAATTTCTGATAACGAACATAATATCTACTTAGAATATATGATAATTATGTTATGTATGTATGATAATTGTTTTATATATACAGTCTGCAGTTTAAAACTCTCATCAGTTTAAAACACTTAGACATACATACACCCACGCAAGCACATAAAAACATTCACATATGTCGGCAGTTTCAACAATATTAGCTTGTCGCAACAATGCGGTTTCAGCCGTGTATTATTTACATAAAACCATGACGACATAATTTCCATTTTCCTGCCTGTTTTGCTTGCATGCAGAACGAGACCGGTCTTATAAAAACTGGCCCATAAATCAATTTGCAATGTGATTGATTATGAAAAAATACAGAAATAACAAATCAAACTCTAATTTCAGACTATCTCTTGATGTGGTAATTCAAATAAGCAAACAGACCCACACTTTCCAGAATTCAATGAAACGAGGCAAAAGGCGGTTTATATAATTAAACATTTAACTTGATAAATTAATTAAATTTATGAGGCACAAAACAGTTAATTTGCTTATGAAAGGAACGCGTCGAATATGAATAAGCGACGCTGTATAATATTATTATAGTCACCGCACATTCGTTCTAATTTAATATGATATTAATCTTACTTTGGCTCATAATATAACTACTCGTTTTCACCTACACCCACCTATTTCATGACATATAGAGCCATTTATTATGAACGTATAGTAATATTACAATTTGAAATAGTTTACTTTATTTATGTAATTGTGATTCACTCTCGAACGAAAGGTCTTTTTAAACTTTATTTAAAAGCTTCTTTGAGGTCTTCAGATCTTCAAAATCAATCGATAATAACAAAACCTAAAATTACATAATTTCTGATCTTTTATTAAAATAAACAGTGAAGTTATCGTGTAAAAAATATTGTAAATTAAACCAGACCTAACGATATCTTTCCAGCTTAATTCACTTACGGGTGAAAGCGTAAGTTATTCATTCAAATGTAGTCAGACTTTTGCTTACAATAAAGAAAAATTAACACAAATATGTATGCACTCAAACTTGGGTACTTACAATCTGCGGCTGAACGAGATTGCCATGATGCAGGCAAAAATAAACAGTACACATGAATTATAAAATAATATACAAGCTTTATAACATATATTTATATATAACATCTCCGTGTAGCAAAAACTATGTTATGTTGTCTGATTTAATCATGCGTGCAATTTCTTTTTATAATAAATAAATGTTTAAACGTTTGTTTAAACTTAATGTTTAAACAACTGGGAACTGTCACGACCTACAAGGCTGCAAAGAATTGGATAACATATTTTGTGAAACCGTTGTTATGTTTTTTTTTTTTTGGTTTGTTTCCTTTTTGTTTTTTACGTCTAACACTTATTAGTGAAAGTTATGTGGTATGTAGTAAATTACGAAACTGATATTAGTGTATAACAATGTAATGATTGCTAATTACTTAATAAGTGTTTTTTTCTATTCTGTTATATTGTGTTCTAAATCAATTTTACATCCATTATAATCTATAATGTCATGGACAGCGCCAAGGATAACTGTTCTACCAGTTCAACGGATATCCAGTCACCATGAAATAAACGAATCCGGTTCATCAAGCCACGCACTAACATTAAACACCACTTGCGTGCGGGCCTGAAATACTTTTCAGTGTCTCCGAGCATATAATGTTAGCAAAACCCCACGCGCCCGAGACAAATGAGGGGAAAAATCTCTCTGCGCCATTAAGAGATGTTATAGACGACACAACACAAAAACGCATTTTTTTTTGTTTCTGTAGTATAGGGGGGTAAACGAGGCATCAGTTCCTCTTTACGACTACCAACGCCCATAAACAGACGCATAATTGCTATACCGATGCGTTGCCCTCATTTAATCCTTTCTCTTATGCAACTAATGTACTATAAAAGTGCCCGGATTCGCATGTGAATAACATTGGTAATGAATTGTACACTAAAACTTTCGAATCGTTCACTGCTGGACATAGGCCTCCCCCATAGAGCGCCACGGGTCACGGTCACCAGCCATTAGCAGCCAGCGTCTCCCCGCCACCTTAACCAAGTCAGTCAATCCACCGGGCAGGAGGTCATCCAAAGCTCCATTCTCCGGTTGTTATATAATAAGTATAGATAAATTGATATAAAACAAACCACATTATTTTTGTTTTGCGGATATGTTGCCCTCCTGTCTTCCTCCCTCCAATGGGCCACCGGTTACTCACAAACTGCACGAAATGCGACCTGTCACTTTAAGTACTACTTCTATAAGAAGACGGGCCTAGAGAAAAGCAAGCAACACGTTTGATTTAATTTATTTAATCAACGATATCTGTATATTTTCGTTTCTTGCGGTATGAGTGTTTTGGTGGCTTGTTAAAAGGGTACAATGAACACATCTCCATAAGAATTATGCGAAAATCTAAAGGCATCGATAGTTAATCTGTGAGATATCGCAAGGACTGTTTAATGTGTTACCACAATCCATGTATACTTTAATTACCTCGAGTGCGTGGTGAGCAAGACGATAGTTTCAGTCGCCTCACTGCAACATTTGGAGGTAAGGAAGAATCGAGGACAACACATTTGAATAACTATTAGTGTTATATATGTGAATGTTTATGGGCGCGGGTTGTTACCAATAGGTTCTCATATGTCCCATATAATATAAAAAAAACTTATAAGCTCAAAGTCAGCTAATTTTTAATGTAATTATTATGAGCTGGATGCTATCTTCGCGAGAGTTTCTATCATAATTGTACACTAATTCATGAGGAGAAATATAGTTCCTAAATTTTTAAGACGAAGTCAGGAGTTGGCGTCAGAGGGCGGGTGATCATCCGGAGATAACACAATGAAACCCCCGCCTCTGTTCGATTAATCTGCTACGTGCTAAAGATGAACTCTGAAGTGTAAATTCTAGTCATAACGGGTAATAAGTGTTTGCGATATTACGTGCGGAACAGGGAGAGCGCATTAGGTACATATGTTACTGGTATTGACTAGTCTCTCCACCATGGTTCGAGCCTTGTCGTGGCGGTGGGGCCTAGTAGCCAGGGGTGAACCCAGCCGAAGCCAATTGAATCGAGGCGAATTTTTGCACCCCTCTTATAAGAAGTGGAGGCTTAAAGATCAGGAGGAGGAATCGCTCTCGGTACCCTCTTTTAAGAAGAGGGGATTTAAGTGGAACAGGAGGTGGCGCTTTTGCGCACGGGACAAGGGGCGAGGATGGGAACCCCAACCCATTGCAATGTCGGTGGGGTCACTCCACTTCCACAGATGGGGTTGTCCTGTAGTGATAATCCCGTAGGGGGCCGCAATTAGCACCGCTTAGAGCTATGCTTTCTTAAATAGTTTTGTTAGTAGCCTAATATAGCATAAGAGTTCAAACGAGCAGTCGTAGCCTCTAAATGACTACCCATAAATATCCGCATTATTATTATAATCCAGAACTATAACTCTCTTTCTGTTCTTAGAAACCCTATAGATCGCGTGAATACAACTTTCACATTGCATCGGTATTATGTGAACCAATCAGGTGCAATGTATCATTGCACTGGCTCCTGCGTAATAGTATGTGGATGATTACACATATATTTTTAAGTACATATATACTAATAATATAAAATTGTCAATCTAGTTTTGTTTAAACACCCTAATCTCAGGAACTGCTGGCCCGAATTGAAAATTTATTTTTTGTTGAATAGTCTATTTATCGCGGAAGTCTATAGGTCATATACCGTGACGACTCCATTAATCATAGACTAATGAGGTCGTAGATACGCAGTTTAAGCCGTGACTTGATGCCAGTACAGTAGAACGCCATTGCTTCACTGCAGCTAAATTCAGGCTCGCGGTGTGAATTTAGCGTAAGCTGAATGTTAACGTTGATGAGGACGGTTTTAAGATATAGGTGTAATGTGTGCACACAAGCATAACAAATGTATTTTTCGAGTTTACTGAAAAGAATATGTTCTTTTACTACTTAAATTCAACGAAGTACATTGCGTCTGTAAATGAACGATTTATACTGTACTATATTTTTTCAAGTATAGAATGGTAATAGTAAGGCAAGGGAGCCATCCGTGGCCACCTGCTACTCACAGACCGTACAAAACGCAACACCGAAGTTGTCACTTGACGGCGGTGTACGGGAGAGGTACCTCCCCGGTCGTAGAATTCGGTAGCAAACAGCATAGTACTACCTCTTACTAATTAATCTACATTTATCGGCGAATATTACTTGAATAATGTATATTTACTATACATGTCTTAAGCTTACGCGAAAGTTGCTCAATACAATAAAACTATTTTATCGCATTTAATATTCATCTAATTATTTAACTAGCCTGACGTCCAAGCTTTGATTCGGGGATAGCTTTTCGTGTGAATAGAAATCATCAGCATCATCATCAACAACAAACCGTTATTTGACTACCGATTAGCGCTGTGGCCACTAACGCCACATTATAATATGGAATGTTTAGGACCTACCCCAACTGGTAGGCCCCTTTTAAGCCCTAAAAGAACGCAAACAGATCCAATATATGTTACAGTCTAATATAATACACATATGCCATAGGTTTTCCTTTTAAAATTATATTATTGAGTCCTTTCAACATAGAACGCCCTTATTTGAAATTGTGCCAATTTAATTAGTCTTTTAAATAGATTTATTTAAACTTAATGTAGCACAAGAAACAAACAATGGAATCAATACAGTTTTTAATAAGGATTAGTAAAATGTTAGGGAACGAGGTCTTGTCTGGGTACTTGTCCGAGACTCGGATTAAATATTATTTATTCAATTAAATATTATTTATATAATTATATAAAATGATTCAATAACATCACCACACAATTATACATCCACTGTTTGTTAGTGGATTGTCTTTCAATCGTTAAACTCAATAGTTGAAAATTATAGTGATATCATATCTTCATATAAAATCCAACTTAAAAAGGAAACAAGAAAAGGAGTAGAGCTCCTTTTATGTAATTAATAATTTGTGCATCGTGACACGAAAATATACGCTCCCCGGCGGAAAAGAAAAAACTATTTAATTATCATTTGGTGATGGCAGATAGCGTCAGCATCAAATCAATCCGTCTTCCAAGCCACGTCGAAGAGAAAAAAGAGTGACATTTCTTCGATACAGATCACACCTATGGTCGGATAGTCAAAGATGGCAAATATACTTTTCTATAAAATGTTTAAGAAGCAAAACATAATTGCTACAAAATAGCATGTGGCATGAATAAAACATGTGGGCCAAACTATTTCAAATTAAGGCGTTTTCAATCATCTTCAAGAATTTGGAAGAAATTTTCATGGTATTTGTTCTTTGTTTTAGCTAAGATTCGTTACGGTCATCTCAAAGAATTGTATTTCAAGGAAGTAGTAGTTTGGTAGAAAATAACCAAAGTTACAACCAAAAAACAGATATACCAGAGGTTAGCGTAATTAATGTGTACATAATAATTTTTCGTGTTAATTGTTGTGGCTTCGCGGTATAAGTTTCATATTACTTCTTTTGGCGCTCAATGATTTTTGAGACGTTATCGCACACCGTCACGAAAAAGCGACATCCTGAAATTAATTATTTTACAATGCTAAAGAATTATAACTTCTAACGTGTGTACATAACCTTACACACTTTTTTACTAATTATAACTACTCGTATTACCACTTTTTATAGTATGACAGAGCAAAGGAGCAGCCGGTGATTTTATAGCCGATACAGATAGCCGCATGTTATAAGACGGGAGATTCTTCCATCCAAGCCTTAATTTTATATTTTTATTTAGTTTAACATATGACTTCATTTGGCAGTACACGGGGTGGTTCATTTCTGAAGTACAAAGTTAAAAATATGAATATAATATCGCAACATCCACAAAAGTTATGACGTTATTATTAGTAGTAATTTTATAATAATTAGTTCATACTTTTATTTACATTCAGTACATAAAAGAGGAAAAAAAGGCTTTAGCTCATGAATATTCTCTAGTTGTAAGTTACTTGAATATCCTGAAGGAGTCTGTAATTTATTTAACATCAAAGAGTTTATATTAATAAAAGTTGCTTGAAAGAAAATTATAGCGATACCAGAAGGGCGATACTTAATTTTGAATATCGCTCTTGTTGCTTTATTTTTAACAAGTACGCAGAATCGCCAACCTCACTTATACAATTCCCATAGAGATCGGATCTCGCAAATTTAATGAAACAGAACCACGGGAAGGTATTGTAAGCGATAAATAAACAGTGCTTGTTATTGTTCATACTATTTCCTTTTTATTTATTTTTTTAATTTCATAAGGGGGCAAACGAGAAATCGAAGCCTTTTGATGACTACCGATGCCCATGGACATTCGCATGACTGTTACGAGTTGCCCTCCTCTCATTCCCTATCGCAATGGGCCACTCACAAACCACACGAAACGAGCGAGAGATACTTTTCCGGCCGTGCCGGTCCAATTCCGTTGCATAGGAATGCAACGGAATTGGCAGGATGTAGTGTCATATTCTATGCATAGCACTACCTCCTCCTATGCAGCATGGCACTATCTCTTACTAAAATACAGTCCTCCTATAGATTACAGTTACATGTCGATATTACTCGCCGAGTGTCCGGCGCGGTATCAGCCCGAGCAGCTCGAGCGCGCTCACACGTTCAGACACCCATTGATACGTACCCACACGTTATTAGGTTTGTTGATATCATGGCGTCACTGATCCGACTTAAAGTTCTCTATATAAGATATTCTGATGAATTTAATTTGGTACACCGTACCGTCCATACCAAACGAAATCAATCAAGGTAGACCAGAGATCAAAGACATTCTTTCTCTGCCAGCTTATTTATAGAGATTGATTGGAATTTTAATAGGCAAGCGACGAGACACCGAAGTCTTATATCGAAGCTCACAAACATCTATTTAGGGGTTATGTGCATAAGATGCGTCCCTCCACCCGAATAGGCTACCGACCACCAGAAACTAAAAAAACCAAGCAAAACTCATTAATCCCCTTTTCTCGTCAACTTTAACAAAACAAATCATAATGTATTGTGGTTATAAATTCTAGACAGTAGACGTATATGTCAATAACAGATAAGAGTTAAACCATCGTTTTGACAGGCAATAATTTCCAGTTGAGCACACAATTATACATAAACTCAAAGGTGGCCGCAAATAATGTAAGCCGAAATGAATTTAATACAGGACATTGCATAACCAGCACATATGGTGTAATTATAATTTAATCACAGTTCACACTATACATCAATTACATATTATATGTGTAGATTAAAATAAACAATCATTTGACCGCGTTATTCTACAGGTGCACTCCGACAAGTTTTACGTTAAATTCTAACTATCATTTACTTAGTAAAATTTCTAAAGCTATCATTTGGACTTAGTAAAGATTCTAAAGCTATAATTTTGACTTAGCAAAGATTTGTTTCAACTAAGTACTTAATAAACTTTTATTGTTTAAGGGTCTATAGTAAAAATAGTAGTACCACAATAGGATTATTTGTTGTCTGTCTGTGTACGTTTGTTAAGAAAAACGAGGGGTTACTTAAATTACTTCTTTGTTTTCGTCGCATTACACTGCTGTGTCCGGGAAGGCGGCTGCGGAAGTCTCAAATGAGAAATGAAGTTATGAGTGATCCTCAGGAAGAAGCATAAGTCGAGGGTGACGAGATAAATATTTTTAATTTTATACAACTGAAAAAATAATCAGCTACCTTGAACCAGTATCAAAATTCCACTAGTCACACCAATGAAATCATATTTTTGATACCATAGAGTGGCAAGCAAGAAATAGGGGCCCTTCTATGACCACCGACGCCCATGAATATCCGGATAATTACTAATTTCATAATTCACATTTAATCATTGTATCTATTTATTTCAATTTAAAAAACAGATTATGTAAGAAAGTATAATCACAAAATATGTAATCTATGAAACTCGTGGGACGTATTCACAGTTGTGTACTAATTAATAGTAGCTGTAGCTGGCGTAGAGGTACGCCGTAGTCCCAAACCTCAGAATACGGAACAAGTTCACTACATTACTATGTATATTATCTGCAGCAGACGTGCAAAATATACTTCACTGTCAATACCATTTATAAGCAGATGACACTCAAGTCTGTGTCTCCTGTAGGCTACTTGAAATCAATACTGCAATTAATAAACTAAATTATAATCTCAATAGAATGCTTTTATGGTCCAAGAAAAATAGCATGCTTTTGGATCCCAAAAAATCTACTTATATGGTCTGTGGAACGAAATCTCAAATATCCAAATTAAATGTTATAAATGGCCTATTACTGATGGATCAACCTATAGAAAGGGTACATGAAGCACGAAATCTTGGATTGCAAATGGACAGTGATCCCCGATATGACAACCACATAGTTGGCTTAATAAGAGAGTGTTTCTACCGCTCTAAAATGCTATATAATGTGATATCAGCACCTGGGGATAGATTTACACATCCACGTCTCTGAAATCGTGATACTGTCGAAATTAAACCACATGAACATTGTGTATGGATCTCGTTTGACTTTCGAAACACAAAAACTAGTGCTGATAATCCAGAACGTTTGTGCTCGCTCTGCGTCGACATACCTTCTAGAGGGCTCGTCTCCCGAGCGCCCGAGCGCTTGGAATAATACCACCCTGCGAATACCTTCCTACTGACTTCCCTAATGTGATGACACCAGGATAGCTTATCGTCAAAATATACACCGAGATTTTTCACAAATTTGCTGTAGTGAATACTTGTTCCATTTAATGTCACCTTTGGAAGATTGTCCATGTCAAACCTTGCAAGCAGTCCAGGACTGCCAATAATAATGGTTTGTGTTTTGACAGGTTTTAAAAGCAGACTTGGTCAGAATATGTAAGTGGTCCAAACGTCATGTTTGGACCACTTACATATCTCTATTCATAGTGTCAATAGCACAGGGCGATGTATCTAAGGCCGACTGGGCATAGATTTGCACGTCATCTGCGTACAAATGAAAACAGGAAGAAATAGAATGTGTTAGATAATTAATGAAGAGGGAAAAAAGAAATGGAGACAAGACACCCCCCTGGGGTACACCGGCAATGATGTGGCATTAACCAAAAAATATCTGCAATTATTACTCTCTGTCGCCAATAAGCCAAGGTAAATATGAAGCCACAAGATCTCAGCAGGAGAAAAGTTGAGAGATTGAAGGATGCTAAGAAATACTTCATGATCAGTAGCGATAAAAGCGTAATTAAAGTCTAGTAGTATAAGTACGGCGAGGTGTTTGTTATCCATGCCTAGACGTATATCATCAGTAATTTTAACTATTGCGATAGTTGTGCTATGTCCAGATCTGAAATCAGATTGAAATTGACTTATGAGATTATTTGTTGTTACATAGTTTGTGAGTTGATCATGGAGTAAGTGTTCAAGAAGTTTAGACAAGAAAGGAAGAACTGAGATAGGATGGTAATCAGAAACTAGTTTAGTCGAGGGTTTGGGTGAAGGAATAATGTTAGCACATTTCCAAATGCTTGGAAATACGCTGCTATCTATAGAAAATTTAAAAATATGGACAAAAATAGGAGCTAGATCATTTAGAATATAATTATTTTGCGACTTATACCATCTTCGCTAACAGCATTTGAGGATATTAACAAAGTTTGCTGCTGGACTTCACTTATAGTAAAAGGTTTAAAACATAAAGGTTGAAAGTCGGGGGATGATAGGAGTGTAAAATAATTTAATGTTTGTAAAATTTGGATGGTAGGTGTATTTTATTATTTTTGTTTAGTTGCAATTTTGAAAAGTAACATTTAATTAAGGGTAATAAGCCCATACGTACAATAATGGTGTTAAAAAATGGGGAGAGAAATAGTCGTGTGGAATATATATTTTTATTTGGATATATATTTTTATATGATAATATGTTTTCTAGGAATGTTTTTTCTTATGCTAATACTAAATGATAAAAAGCGTGTCCCTCTAAGTTATGTTAATCACGTTACTAGAAAAAAAAACTAAAATTGGCACTATAGAAATCATTAAAAATTTATACGATTATTAGTTTGAATAGAGTCGAGGAATATGCAATTTTTTGTTTTGCTGATACTGAAAATGTCATAGACGAGTCCGACTCGCGCTTGGTAGATTCATTATAGTCATAAAGAGCTATATAATAATTTTATTATTTCATATTAGTACAGTTCACATAAAATTAATAAAGGAGGACGCACAACATGAAAAAATATGTGGAGTAAGTAGCATCACTGTATTTGCATCTCTAACGTATCTTTCACACATTTTACTTCAAAACAAACATGATTCTTAAGAAGTTAAACAAAAATCTGTCTGATCTCCCACTGAAACTGTGACTTTTAGGTCCAACTCCAACAAAATAATTTTTACATCTGCTTTCATAAAGACTTTTACCTAGCTGTAAACTAAAATAATATACTTACAGCATGCTAGAAATATGTAATTTTAAAAGCCCGCACTCCCAGGAGTTTGCGTTGAGCAATACCATTTTCTTATAAACTGAGAATATATTTCCTTTAACAATCCTAAGAGAGTTCAATTCACCATAGTTTTGTTTGTATACATAATATTTATA
Source organism: Eumaeus atala (assembly GCA_017140195.1). Taxonomy (NCBI): domain Eukaryota; kingdom Metazoa; phylum Arthropoda; class Insecta; order Lepidoptera; family Lycaenidae; genus Eumaeus; species Eumaeus atala. The sequence goes on from JAFELO010000849.1 coordinate 99,043, forward strand.
TCTGCTTTGAATAGCGTTTCAAGATTATAAACATGCTTTGTAGATCTTGTATATAGCTTTGCACGGGCAGATTGGACGGGTGGCAGGAACGGTGTATCCCACTAGAGGGAAGCAGAACTTTATAGTAATTACGCATATGACTAACTAGTATTCAAACGATCTCGCTTACTCGATAGATATACCTTATAACATAAAAAAAAAAAACTTCACGATATCATGAGAGGAGAGATTTTTTTTTTTCGGAGGAACCTATTACTGGTGGCGGCGCTGTTGCCCTCGTAGTGTCGTGTATCCCCTACAGTTCGTCTACGGAAGACTTTTTTGTCTTCAGGTTTCAGGTTTTAGGTTGACGAAAGGGGGACAGACCCCCCTCCTTTCCCGCAGATGGGAAGAAGCAAATCGGAATTTTTGTGGGCATTACCCTATCGTGATTTATTTTTGGGACCGAAAAGGGGGTGTGCTTTCGGATGTATTTTCGGAGAGACGTTGTGCCAAGTCCGGAGGCGTCAGTAACTCGATTAGATGTGGTTTTTGTCTCAAATGCTATCTCGACTATTTCGGGTCTCACATTTACATTTTAGTATGAAATTGGCCCAATTTATTTTGGAAAACTCATATACCTCATGACCGTCAGGGTGACGCTTACTATAGGACCATCATCAGTCAGTCATGATATTTTTACTCCACTGCATAATGCAAAAGATGGTATAGTCTCTTAATGTGTTTCTATGTATAATTGTTTGTTCTATTAAAATACTGTAGTGTCTAAATGTGTGGGTAAAGTTTGATGGATGATACATTAATCAAATTGCTTTCCTACTGAGTGTTAATGAAGGCCATATGATATTTTTGGAATATAAAAGAAGGAGAAAGCGTTTAGGAATACGAAATGTTGATCGACCGTTCACCAAGTTGGAAGACGATCTCCGTGCAGTAGCAGGACCGAGATGGATGCGAGTAGCAGGAGATCGATCGTTTTGACGTTCGTTGAGAGAGACCTATGTCCAGCAGTGAACAGATAAGGGCTGATAATGATGATGATGATGAAATACTCATTGTTATACCCCAAAATTATCCAGCAGTGGTCGGATAAGGGCTGATAATAATAATATTGATGATGATGAGGAAATTTAATAAGTTACAACCTCTGGCGTAGTGGAAATGTACCAGTCGGTCAGTCGGTGTAGTCGGACAAAAAGTTATGTTATTGCTATATTGCAGCAGCGCCGGCAGGGCCATGCCGTTGTCTAGTATCTCTTGTTGACATTTTTTTATTTATTTTTTCCAAAAAAAATTACAATTATTTGAGTTCAACAGAGATATTCTCGCGAAACTGTTACATTTGAGGGCGAGATGCGCTCGTTTTTTAAAATGTTTCCTAAATGTGTATTTAATAAATTACTTAATTAACTTAATTTGACATAAAACAGGTATTGAATTTAAAATGTTTACAATTTTTTTTGAACAATTTTGAAAAGATTATTGAGAATAAAAAGTCTTTGTAACTACATGTATAGTATACAATATTAAACTGCGTTGCTGTTATCATAATTCATCTAGAAGCAGCTTTTTCAGTTTTTACTTCAGCACACTTACACTTAGTTCCGGTCTTAGTATCAATAATTTAATTTTTTAAATATTTTTGGTTCTAAAAATGTTGACAACCTTTCAGCATAGTAATTATTCATTCTCGGCTTAACAAGCATTTTACATTTTATACTCCTTGTAGAATATTTATTATATAAATTTAATACTTTATAATCATTACTATAATAATGTTGCAGACCTATAAGATATTCTTTTTCTTTATCGACATTATACAATTTGGAAATAATTTATTACAATCATTTTCTCGGTTGTTTTTAAAATTTTTGCTAACCAGATACTTAATCAACATTATTTGTAATTTTTTTATTTCTTTTATATTGGATGTGAACATCCTCCCATACACAATAAGTCCATAGCTAATTAGTGAGTCAGCAAGCGCATGATATATAATGCGTAACGTGCACTTATCTACTACTGTATTTAAGTGTTAAAGCTATCCCAATATGGATAAATAACTTATTACATATATCATTAACATGAATTTTCCAGTTAAAACTACGATCAATAGTTAAGCCTAAATATTTAAATGTCTCTACACATTCTAATTTATTATTTTTGCAATAAATTTCGTTGATATGAAGGCATTCATATGAGTGCCCTATTATATATAAACTTTCTATATTAATGGCCTGTGTCGTATCGGTGTTTCAGGTAACGGATATTATGCTGCCGTGTTTAAGCGTTTGGTGGTTTCTTATGGGGGTAGGACGATGTAAATAAGAGCATCTGCATGACAATCAGTCGTGTTGATGTTAAATTAAGTTATATGAAATTTAATGCTAAAAATAAAAAGGAAAAACCACCGCAAGTGTCATCAGTACCGCTTTTGGTGAAGTGCCCCGGAACTACAAATCATCAGGGCACCTTGACGGCTAGCCAACAATGTAGTGCATATTACAACCCCATCGACTTTAGGACAGTGCAACGGGTTGAGGTTCACATCCTCGACCCGTGAACAAAAGCGTACTCTTCCAAAAGAGGGGCACAGAAAGTGCCTCCTCTTATTATAAGAGGGATGCAAAGGTCATCCCCCTTGTTTCAATTAGCTTCGCATGTCTTCACCCCAGTCTACTGAGCCCCACTGGCGCTTGCACCGTCGTGGGGATTCATGCCTAGGCTAGGCATCGCATCCTTATCCTGTCTATGGGTTAATCTCTACCTTCCTAACTATACTGCGTCACATCAAGACACTGGCTGAGGTTGTTGTTGTGTGGTCTGGCTGAATACAATGTGCTTAAACAGTATCCGTTTATGGAACAGCTTTAATGCTACATTTGTATTCACCAAATGACCCCAATATAAAACTGAGAAAAAACACGTTTACATATGGGTATACATAGCTGTCGTCTGCAATAGTAATGCACTGCCTCAATATAGGCGGAAAAATCACGGTTGCCTTAACAACTAACAGACACGGCATATTTATTATCATTTAAAATATTTTTTTATTATTTGCCTAATAATTTTAGGAAGATGTAGTGCCACGCATGATACATAACACTAAATCCTCCTACCCAACGGAATTGGGCCTCACGCTTGCTCGATACTGGCGTAAACTGACAGCGTCACTGTCGCGTTTCGTGCGATTTGGGAGTAGCCGGAGGCCCATTGGTGACGGAGGAATGACAGGAGGGCAACACTTATTCATGAAAATCATGCCAATGTTCATGGGCATCGATAGTCATCAAAAGGTTCCAAATACTCGTTCGCCCCCTCATGCTATAAAAAAATGTAAGACAAAAAATTAATTAACAGACAGTTTTTGGCTACTTTTTAAATATATACATATATACATCATTATATAATATATTATTACGAGTAAATACCAGCAGTAGTAGTGGCCACTAAATAAGTGGTCACTTCTACAGTCGGTACTATCCGGTTTTTTTTTCCGTTATCCGAACTTGTGAGTCTGGTAGGAAAAAATAATCAAACTCACGAATGGGTGTCTAAATTCAGATATTTTCTGCTTAATTTTTTTTTTGATAAAGTTTTACGTTTGAAATCGGAAAAGAGAAACCCAGATTAAAGACAAGCCAAACAGTCTTTCAGATAATACTGCTCCTGCATTGAGTACAATTTACACCTGGGTAGTCGATTTTAAGTGTGGGAGACGTAGCTGCGAAGCCACCAACAGGTCTGGCCGTCCAAATGAAGTCACGAATCCGGACATGTTTAAAAGTATTCAAAAAATCGTTTTGGATGTTCGGTGATTAAAGTTGCGGCAGATAGCAGAGATGGTAAACATTTCCTCTGAATCTCTGAATCTGGATCTGGATTTAGTTTTAGGGGCTATTTACACTTGCTCATATCAGTATTCATATAACCATCCAAACCATATTTTTAATTGACAACAATATCAACTTTACTTTCGTATATATTAACTCAGTTTTAATCCAGGGTGTCCGTTACTGTATGGAAGTGAGAGTTGGGTATGTCTTAAAAGGCATGAAGGTAGGAATAACGCGGTCGAGATGAGGTCGTTGCGAATAAATATGTGGCGTAACCCTTGCCGACTCGCACGTTCGTAAAAAACGAGAGAGGGCATACCCCGATGGTTCGGTCATGTATGAAAAAAATTGGATGAAACGCTAACGAAACAGATATACAATGCGAATGTGGAAGGATGTAGGTACCAGGGAAGATCCAGATTAACATACCACGATCAAATTACTCGGTCGGGTACTGTCCGAAGGTGGTATTCGGACTCTTCGCAACCGGCGTGTTTGTATAGTAGCTTACCATCACAAAATGTTGTACAAAATTATAAAGAATTTATTACGCAATTGCTTATTGCGAATCCGGTATCAATAGAGGAGTGTTAACGCATTCACAGTCGATAAAATATAGCCAGACCCACAAAATTTCAATGCAAAATACGTGTCCATTTCCATGCTGGTAGTGGCGATAAGTTCAAAGCACCGAGCTGACCATAGCTCGCTGCTTAGTTTAACTCAATGCTCGGTTTTTATTTCGAAAATGAAAAAAAATCTACGTTATTTATTCGGATTTCGTGAATATATAGGAATGAAATATTTTTGTACTACGAATAATATCTCGAAAGCATTTTTGGAATTTTAAAAGTATGGCTTTCATGTACGGATGCATTCCAAATTTTTTTGATAGATTTCAAATGGTTTCCTTTCAATTTCGGTACACCGGAAGTATAACGAGGATAACCGATGTATTTTATTGTAATGAGCAAGTCGAAGACTAATAATGAATTATTCAACTATTGCTCGTAAGGATGGGAACAAACATTAATATGGCATCAGAGCCAGGGGCTGAACATGAAAGGAGCAATCTCAATAACGTAATTGTTTACACAAACGTCTCCTGTTGTACGCATGCTTTATAACTCATCTAATGCAATCTCCAAGAGATTGTCTCCCGGATGCCATGACACACTCTAGAACTAACTGGAAAGAGAAGAAATAAAAGTGGAAAGAGAAGAAAAAAAAGAAGAAAGAAGAGAAATAAAAGACCTAATTTTTTATAATGTAATACAGACCCATGTAAAAGGTAGCGTCATGCTGCCTCTGCTCTCTCGCTACATGCGCTTTAAGAGTAGCAGTCACCCTTTGGGGGGATGCAGTAAGGCGTGGATGTTATTGGGCGACGGCAATCACCAGATGGTCCTTGCTCTTATGCCACATTAAGCGCCCACTAAAAGTACTCCATTGTTTGTGTATTTGGTTCGTTGTGATATATTTATTATATGCATAATTATTATCATGACTACGTGAAACAGTAAAAGTATCATTCACCAAAATTCACGTCTTGGGAACAATGTCTTCATAGCAGTATTAGGAACAAAAAATTTCCACTATTTCATTGTGTATACAATGAATGGATATACCCCAAACCTAGATTCGTCTGAAAGTTAATAATGCGACAAGGTTTGAGTCCACAATAACTTCCACTGATTGAATTATATAACATATATGTAAACGAAGCAATGTAACTTTGTACGCGTGTCACACGAAGGCTTGCACTGGGAACAAGCGGTCAACAATGAAAAAATGTATATTAATTGGCAGGAGAAGTCGTGTTACAAATGTGAAATTACACATAAAACTACAACACGTATGTTGGTGAGACTTGACAATATAGTAAGTACCTAAATAACACATAAGCTATATGAATACCAAGTTTTGTCGTAGTCCGCGCGGACGTACGTGCCCTAGTTGTTTATAAAGAAAAAAAAAATAGATCGTACTTACGTATTTAAGAGGAAAGTACGATCTACTTTTTATTATATATAAAATCAGACGATACGTTGTGTAAAAATATATTCTATTTATGTACTCATATTTACACAGCGTTCTATAATATTTGAATATTAATTATTATATATTAATGAGTTAACAATTTGAATGAATACGTATAAGATCTCTTATCGTATTATTGTAAAACATTATTTTTACTACTGTAATTATGAAGAGGATTTGCCCACCTTCAAAACCAATCGTCAGAAACCACAAGAAACCCGATAACATGGCTGTTCTGGTTTGTGAAAGACCTGTCGTGTACCCGATCGGATAAAATGAATATCATAGGTTGGTGGTCCTGCCCTCCTCCTATCAAGCCCCTCCCCTCCCCGTGGTCGTATACCCCGGTAATGATACAAATCTAACAAAGTAAAACGGCAGTAATCAGTAAAATAGGTCTTTCCAGGACACAATCAAAGTACTTACTAAAACCATGAATATCAATGGTATTAACTGGTACCTTAAGAGCTTTATAATGAGCAACGGTTAAAGTTCTTCCTCTCAAAACGACTCACGGAATGGACAGATTTTATGAAGTAACAATATTTGTAGCGCCAACTGCGAATTAATGCTTTAATAATAAAAAGTTTAGAAATAAGGTAATTCGTTACGTGAATGCAGTTATGTATCTGCTAACGACTATCAAAATGTTGTCCATGGTTTGATTATATACACCAGTTCGGTTTTATCAAGCAGATAATTTAAATGTTTCGTTAAATTTTTATTCAACGACTGAATTTTCGCACTCTGTCTCTTGCTCTTGTCTTCACTCATTTATGAATCTTACACGCACTCTTTTTAGATATTAAAACGTAAAGAATTATTGTGTCAGCAAAGAGTATTTGTGTATGATGGGTGTGAAGCGGACATTACGGCCCGTGTTGAGAGCTTTACGAGTTAACTTAGAATACTCTCTACATATATTCATGATAACCACAGCAAAGATAAATTGGATATTTTTTATAGTATAGAGAGACAAATGAGCTAACTGATTATTATTATGGCTACCAATGCCTATGTACAACCGACTCATAACTGTACCGGTGTGTTGCCCTTAATTTCTCCTCGTTGGGGAGGGCCGGTGTGCTAGACACCGAAAATGCCACTTTACGCCGGTATCATATAATCGAGAGGTACCTTCACAGTCGTGCCCGTGCAACATCGCTGCAACACATAAACCTTAAAAATGAAGACAAAGTGTGCAATCGTAACGAAAAAGTCTTGTTACAATTTTTACGAATTCACTTCCTGCATCCCGCTCAAGCAACAAACGAGCAATCGGAGCCTGTCAACGTCTACTGACGCCCATCAAAATTAGCATAATTATGCCGATGCGTTGCCCACTTTTTCACCCCCTTGCCCTCTAACGGGCCACCGGCTACTCACAAACCACACGAAACGCGACACCATAGGTGTCACTATACAGCTGTATCACGAGAGCAAGAGGTACCTCCCCGGTCGTGCCGGCTCAATTCCGTTGTATAGGAGGATGTAGTGTCATACACCATGCACGGCACTACCTTCTCATGTACAGCATGGCACTACTATTGCAAAACTGTTAAGCTGTTAAGGCTTATGATATTCAAATAAAGATAAAACAGGCGTACGTATAAAAATATTTTTATAATATTTATAAAATCTAATTTAGATCCCTTGACGATCACTAGCAAAGATAATTAGTTAAAAATATAGTAACTACTTATACTTTTACGTATTTGGAATCCGAATCGAGTGCTAAACACCCCATGTGGTTGTGTACAATTGTTAAAACATATACATTTTTTTTCATGACCTAGTGTTAATTGAAATATGACTAGTACTGGAAATACGTCACGTGTTATATACATTGTCATGTATTTTAAGTTTACATTAAAGAGTGTTAGTGTTCACGTATTACAAGTCATGTAGTTATATGAATCTTGCACCTAGATACAGCTGAGGCTCGAATCACCACGTAAATATTGCATGATATAAACATCGTAAATAGAGAGCGATGCCACGGTCGTAGCTGTTACATATTCATTGTCACAGGTGGAGTTGTACAGAAAAATATACACCACAGAAAATGACGTCTCCAAAATATATTACAAGTTGCACTTACATGACACGATATCGTATTATATAACCATAGGCTCTATTGGCTGTATTGGAATCAGACCGGCAGGACCATCCACCATCCATCTCTATATAGATATGTGATGATTACATGACACATTGTACAAACAATTTATCGTTATGTTAGTCAGTAAATCTTTCTTATAATAGACTCGCCTTAGGAGGCACTGATCCTATATCCTAATTTACAAAAATATCGCACAGTATAAATGGCATTATGTTGAATATTTTATCAGAAAATATGTTAGATTTGAAATCAGGAAGTACTGAGTCTCTGGGTTGATGCTATAAGTTATTGTTATTTGAATTTCACCAATATATATTTATGTTATCCTACGTTGTCCGTACTCCTTATAATTATAACTTGTGAACTATTGTTATTCACCAAAAGCTAGCACGCTGGAAAATGTAACCCATAATTACTGTAATAGTAATCTGTAACAAACAAGAACTGAATAGATTAGAATTGGCCGATTTTTTAAAATGTTTATTTCATAATTGTTACAATTACATAAGTGTCACAACTTATTTTTCAGCGCAGTAGTAACCGCATACGACACTCTAGAAGTCATGTATTATATATATTTATTATCAGTGTAGCATCAAATTCAATGTCAAATATTATTTTTATCATAGAATCTCCTAATAGCCACTCACTGCTTCGGGTCCTAGACAGCCTCGAGAGGAACCAGCTAAAGAAACTCAGTGGGTGTTTTTTAATAATATGTCTGAAAGAAAAAATACACAATAGATAAAATATAATTATTGCACACAGACTGCCTGAAACATCTCGTATTATAAAGGTGTGTCAAAAAAATTAACTATATCTATGGTGACTAAGTGTAGGTCGACCGTTCACCAGGTGGGAAGACGACGTTCGTACAGTAGTCGGTCCGGGATGGGTGCGAGTAGCAGGAGATCGGTCGTCTTGGCGTTCATTGGAAGAAACCAATGTCCAGCAGTGGACCGATAAGAGCTGATAATGGTGATCATGATGGTATACCAAACAAAGCTTTTTATAAAATCAAGTCGAATCAAGAATTATTTATACAGAAAAGCGTCACAAAGGTAACCGACTTGGTATTGCCTTTCTTTCCACAACTTCTGCTTACGCCACGTATCACCGTCACACAAGCAATACAATAAGGTTTTGTTTCGCATTTCGTATGTAGTCCCAAGTTAGGCAACATTTTGGTATGCACTCAATATATTACCCAAACGTCACTGCCAATACAAACGGCCAACGCATTGGAATATCACAACAACTTCAACGACATAAGTTCTACGACAAAGCACTTGTTGACGATTTTCATTCAAAGAAAAAGAAAAAAAAAAATCTTTGAAAAAAATTATTATTCAAAGAAGTTATAATGCTATACTTCAATGTAATTGTAAGCCTGGGTGTATTATTTATTTATGTTATTATAATCGTAATAGTTTCCCTATCCGGCATTATTCGGAGAAGCTTATTAAGTCAATTTATAACGTACTGTCGAGAAAACGCTTTTACGAATGCAATCACATTCTACTATTTATGTTAGTGTTTTAAACATAAAATCATGTTATGATATAGTAACTTCCATACCAAGCACATATATTATACAAATAATATAATATAAAAAAAAATCAAAAACAACTTTTTGAGCGCGTAAGTACCTAGTATTTATTATGTTTTTATAATCGTAATAATATACTTTTTAAGTTAATTTTAAGTAAAATTACATTATGATAGCAATTTTTTTATTGATAATTTTTTAAGCATATTTTATTTTTCAATACTTAAATATATATTCAAAGGAAATATTTGCCTCTAGTGTGATTTGTAGCTTACGAATGCCAATTCCGTGAAATTATCTATAATTTTGCATAGTGGAAGTGTAAGGAGCTATTGCATTTTCTCATTTTTTACAGCAGCCTGCTTCAGTAAAAAGCTGTTTCATTACAGGCTTAAGTTATGATATAAAGTTATAACTGTGCTAATGCTTACAATGCTCTCTTCTCTGGTCTTGTTACTTTAACAAAATCAAGATAACATATGGTGTTACAAATGTACATGAACTATTTCTGTCGAATAGAATGTAAAGGCAAAGTCATTCGACTTGTTATACTTAAATCATTTGCAGAATATTTTATAAAAGATAAAAAAATCATACATTTATAAACACACCAAAATTATAAACTTTATTTTAGGCCTGACAACAAATGTAATTTATGACAGAACTACGCCTGACATGACAGCTATTATATGGGGATTTACTCATATATTTTTTTGACACTTTTGGTTACACTGGCACAGTTATAATACGAATGTACTGTAATATTTAAAAAAATGATATTTAACCCATGTTCATTACAGATAATGTAGATTTGTAATATTTGAAGAGTTATTCAAATAGTTTCAGCAATTTCGGAGCCTATTAAAGTAAACTAACAAATTCCATAATCTCAAAAAAAATATCATATTACTCAAGAAGTTCTTCTATAGGTTTGCGAATCCTTCTTTTTTAAAGTTTTTGTCAGTAAATGCACAGTAAGAATGTTTTAATAATTATATATAACGAATGGATGACAAACCTTAAGAATCTGTCACTATATTCTAATTTGAAATTAGAACTAACAATATTATGTATAAAAAGTAAAAGTTCTGTTTTATTACATTTAGTGTCCACTACAAATTCTTGTCGGATAAATTCGTTTTATCACATTCTATAAGAAGACGATATAAGGTTTCATGTACATTTACATTTACATGGTTGCATTGTATAATTAGAGTTGGTCACTTTACCCATTAAGAAAAGAAAATTATTCAGTGGAATGTGATTGGAACGAAAGCGAAAACAGAATGTAAAAAATTCTTTTGCTGATTTTTGTATCCGAGAATCAGTATACCTTGGGTGGTTTGTTAACAAAAGTCCTATACCAAATATCAGAGTCCTTTGAAATTTGTTGGAAGTATTTATCCCACTCCTCATAAAAACTTTTTTTAATAGATCCTACAATTTAATTGATTTTTTAATTAAATCATTAAAGCGAGAGTTTATACTGACTAAGGTGTCATTGCTTTGTACTGCACCTGCCAGGGCATCAACCATAGTATTGTCAACAATACCAACATGTGATGGTACCCATTGCAGACAAACGTTAACCAAATTATGAAATAATTTGTAAATACAATTAATAATGAGGCAGGCCTCAGTCATAGCCCATTTACCTTTAGCACATGAAATAAGTTGAAGCAAGCCACATTTGGTCAGTTACAATAAGGATGTGCTTGTAAATAGTGATCCTTACATAAGCCAGTGCTTCAAGAATGCCTATTAGTTCAATGTTCATAATCGGAAGGTTATCATTATCCATACGAAATTGAGACTTTATTTTAAACACAGAGTCATGAAGTGCGCATCCCCATAACCTAAAGATTTTGAACCGTCTGTATAAATGTGGACGTAGTTACTATACTTAGTAGCAATAATTTTTCGCTAGTTACTTTAAGTTCCCGTGACATTATTATTTTTTTAGATTTAACAGTAGGAATATCGGTAAAACATATGTCTGCAATTGGTATCTCCAAGATTGAATCAAATTATCAAATTTGTTAATAATTTCAAATAAGTAATCAATTACACCGCGAAAAAATTATCAGACAGATATTTCCTTCTAATTTTTAAGGGAAGTGTACACCACTCATTTTCTAAAACACAAATAGTCCGATCCGCTTTCTAGTCTGTAGTAAAATCTGGTCCGATTCAATAAAACCACCAAATAATCGTAACGATTGGTTTTTAATAAGGTGTAGTTTTATGAGGGTGTTAGGACTGGCATTAGTGCAAACAGTACAAAACAAATTATCATTCGTCATAATAAGAATAAAAATATTTATTTTCCAATACAACTTTAAGTATGATATGGCGTGTAACATAAAATTTACGGACTCTATTTATTTATTAGATAATAATTGAAAAAACAAGAATATATGTATTTTTAACCATAGTATTATAAGTAATAATCATAAGCCTTAACATAACGGTCACTATATACACTTACAAGTTTATTACTAGCATCACAAAAATAATACACCAAATGAAGTCAAATAAATTAAAATAAGAATTAAGTTAATTTCTTACAATCGATGGTCATATTTTAAGATGTCCACATACTCGTAGGAAATTAATTCTTAATTTGTTCTATTAATAAAATAGTAATATATTTGTCATAATTGATATTAATTTGTGAAATACAGTTGAAATAATTCTTGTTAGTATAAAAAAAATTGTCTCTAAGCCACTTGTGTAAATGATATTTAAATGCCAACATCGAAAGTGACTTGAAATGAAAAGGAAGCTTATTGTAATTTTTTATTGCAATACAGTACGAATTGTTTTAATTAGGGACAGCTTGATAATAGGCATAATAAATCACTCTGAGTGTCTCGTTGCTTTACATTGCGTCCATTCACGCGTGGTGAAAAAATTGATGCTTTTTAATAAAAATGTACATTTCTTTTATGTAAATACAGGGTAACAGGGGAATATTAAGCGCTTTAAATGAAGGCTTGCAACTATCTAAAGCGTGTGCTCTACATATAGTTCTTATACAACTTCTTGTACTTTAATCACTCAATCTAAGTCGAACGAATTTCCCCAAATTATAACTCCATACCCAAGAACTGCTGAAATATATCCATGTCAAGCACTTAATACAGTCTCTCCAGTGGCTATGTTACTCTTTCTTTTAACGCAAACACAAATCTGTTACTTTTAGAACAAATTTTATCAACGTGATTTTTCCAGTTGCATCTATTGTCGATTTATATGACCAGAAATTTTTGTTGAATCTACTTCGTTAAAGTTATTGTTATTATACATACACATTATTTGAAGTGGAATATGTTCAGATTTATTATTTTTCAATAGGAATACTTTAGTTTTTTTCTGTATTTATTATTTAGTCAGTTTTGGTTAGAAGCTATAGTAGAGCTTATGCCAAAATTTAACGTTTTTTTCTCATGCATTTAATTATTAATATGTCCGATATTGTCACAATTAGTATATTACTCTTGTTTAGGCATTGTGTGCAAGCCGTAGTGTGCATATCGCTTTATTTAGATCAAATAACAAATCTTATGCGTACTATATATATTCTTCATATAATCTTAAACTATTCCAAATTTAAACTTCATCCATTCGGGCAAAAAATGGTTGGAAGGGTTTTTTTCACGTGTACACAACAAATCGGAATACATAGACAGACACTCGCGTAATACATTTGCTTATATTTTCAGACACTATTTGAAACTGGATTTACCATACTGTATAAGTTGCCTGAGGAGGTAATTGTCTAATTTTCTTTTATTTTATCAGACTCGCGGACTGTCCATTTATAAAAAGATAATTTATAAACCGATGAAGTATACAATGTAAGCATACAATTAAACGAATCAATTTTTATGTAGACCATTTTTGTTCTATTGTATATTGTTACAGGCACTTATATAGATAAGATTTTTCTGTCCTCATCTTAATGTTCATGTAGTGTAGCATGTCTTACATGTAAAGAGTTTATTATTATTGGTATTACCTATTGTGCCCCGAATATATACAGTGCTTAACAAATCACTTTGTATAATCTTTTCCAAGAGAGACATCCAACAGGGTCCACTATTCCGGTAAAGATAGTTTTAAGATGTTCCAGACTTTAGTCTGATATAAGTAGTATATACATATATATACGTCACGGTTCAGTAGATTATACGTGACAGAATAACAAACATGTATATCAACTCTTGTATTTATAATATTAGTAACATTTTTTATTATAGTATATTCTTATAAACGGTACAGATATGAGAAATATTTTTTGTTGATCGTTGATCTTATTAAATGGAGTTCTCTTGAGAGTCATAGTGGGATCCTTCTATTTTAACGTCGGTTTGTCAGTTCAAGGGGTTATTTAGTCCCCTTGGTCTTCATCGAGAACGGATTGAAAGAGAAGAATGAGAAATATCACGAGTCGCCATTGAGGATGCCCGGTGACTAAGAATCATAATTGATTTTACCCGTACTTTGTTATTAATATATAACCGGTACGGCACCCGAGAGATTGAAGTTTGTCCAACTTGCTGAGATTATTTCAATTATTTATGACAGTGTTCTAACTAGTATCCCTCATGCTAATTACTTATAATGAAACATTATGACCTATAATGATGAAGTAGCGGTCCGGATTATGTTCCAACCTTATGCACCCATTGAAACGTAGTGCTCATTCTTCCATCGTCTTCATCATCAGCCAATGTCAGTACTGATATAAGCCCTTTCAATTAACGCTAACAAAGCAATGTTTTTCCAATTCGCTCACTTACATGATAATTAATGGAAATCGTCTTCACACGAGGTGAATGGTCGACCAATACTTCGTCTTCCTAAACGTGACCTTCACCTTAGGACCATGCATACTCGCCTCAACGTTGTGTATATTTTAAACTCATCATCGCCTTATTACGTGGAAAATACCATATTTTTATAGCAATACATTTATGGGGTTTGTTTACATATTATAATGAAAATGCATGCGTGTATCCCAAATATGTGCAAAACAACTATGCTTTTGTATTTTTGTAGATGTTATTTATCACAATGCAAAATTTCATTAAAATCCGTTAAGTACTTTTTGTGGAAAAAAAAGTGTCAAACTTAGTTATAAATTCTAGCGTCTATATTATTAGGAGAAATATAAAGCGTAATCAATTATTGTACGGCATATTTGCGACCGAGCCGGAGTTGACGTACAACAGTTTCCCAAGCTCGATTTATCAATGGCCTACAATCAATTTGTTCTCGACGAGGAATCACAAAGTATACATGCATCAACACACATCGTGGTCTCCTTCTATTTACTAAGTAAGTCTTCGGGTTAGCTTGCGCGCCGGCTGTTTTCCAGCGCGCAATGGAGAGACTGTTGGCCGGTATCCGCGGCGTTCTCTGTCTGCTAGATGATGTCTGCATTACAGGCAGGGATCGTGCGGAGCCACTGGAGCGACTGATTACGGTGTTGCAGCGGCTACAGGACGCGGGGCTCGTGTTTACAACAAGAGAAATGTGATTACTTTAAGGACGAGAATAATTATTTAGGTTATATAATCAATGAGGATGGCCTAAAAATGCCCAGATAAAATTAAAGCTATATTGGATGCACCGGTGTCTGCAAACATAAGCCAATTACAATCGTTTTTAGGGCTATTGTCATTGTTTTGTGCCAGGAGCTGCTAGTATTCTCAGTCCATTATATGATTTATTAAAAAAAGGAAGTAAATGGCGTTTAACTTTGTTGAAAACAGTGCATCTACGGAAACAAAAAAATATTTACTTCCGAGCAGGTCCTCACACATTATAACGCCGATACAAAAATAATTTTAAGAGTCGACGCTTCTCCGATAGAGCTAGGCGCAATCTTATCTTGCGTAATACTCTCCATTTCTTGTTTTTCCTCTTTGCTGAATACACTAAAACAATCCCTCGAGCATCGTCACCACCTCTTTGCCGGCCGACAAAAAGTTTTTGCTTCCATTCGGCGCAGGTTTTCCGCTCTCAGTCCACTGCTTAGATTGTTCGTTTGTTTTAGGAGTATAATGATCTATCCATGTTTCATCCATTGTCAAATACGCCGCAAATGATCATTAGTATCATGCTTAAACAGCACCAAACACGCCGACCGTTGCTTTCGGTTAACAGTGAGCAAACGCGGCACCAATCGCGCGCAAAGCTTTCTCATTCGCAACTGTTGATGTAAAATGTTCAAATCGCATTCAGAGGAAATGATTACCATCTCTGTTATCTGTCGAAATTTTAAGCACCGATCATTCAAAACGATTTTTTAAATCTTTTTGATCATGTCCGGACTCGCGGCTTCATTGGGGCAGCCAGACCTGTTGGCGTAATCTCAGCTCTGTCTCCCACGTCTAAAATTAGTTACCCAGGTGTGAATTGTACTTAATGCAGGAGCGGTATTACCTAAAACACTGTCTAGCTTGGCTTTAATCTGGGTTTATATTTCAACTTTTAAAGCGTAAAGCTTTATCACCGTACGAATTTCATTTCTTCCCAATGTTGTGAAAATTTACGGCAGAGAAAGTTCTAGGTACGCTCACACAAATTCTATCAGTTTCAATAAGTTTAAATTTTCATTCGGCGTTCTATTTTCGAAAAGGTTATAGAATATAATTTGATAAATTTTGTATGCCTATATTTTTTTTAAGTTCGACGTTTCGGTCAGTTATCAATCAGTCCTATAGTATCTGACAATTTTTCCGTATTCCTTTTTTAAAGCAGACCAGGACAAACCAATGCAGAGTTCACTTTGCAAATTAGAACCTACTGTTATAGGCATATTGCATTTTTGTGCAAATATCGTGAAATATAAAAGGCCACATGATGGTCTCATATGTATACCTTCAAACATTATTTACCTTTTCATCCTATGAAGAGAGACTGAGCGGGGTATCTAATAAAAAGAAAATGGTTGGACGTAGGATAATGAATCCATTCGCGCCTCCAAACTATTAACTTTTCATTTTCCACCCGACGTACATTCGCTACCTGCTGAATTTTGTCTGTTTCTTTATAGTAAAGTATATATAGGGGGACATTCGAGTAATCGGAGCCTTATAACGACTACCGACGCCGATGAATATCAGTATAATTAAAAGGATGCGTTGCCCTCCTTTTTACCTCCCCCTATGGGCCACTGTAAACACACAAATCACACGAGCGGGACTACATAGCTGGTGCTGTAAGGCAATATCATGCGAGCGAGAGCTACCCCAGTCAATCAGGCCCGATTCACCTGCAACGCAGCACCGGACTTCATCTTACTTAAAATATTAATAAAGACCAGATGGACAAATTCGTAAAAAGTCCTAGAAGTATCTCTCAGCTTATTTCTAATTGTCTTAAAATCCAAGTATGTGATATCTGCATCAGATGCATGCCATATAAGACACGTGGATCTGGGATTTATTTACCTGTAATTTTAAGATCTACTTTATATGACCTATTTTCACGCTGCAATGGTCAAAATTTAGTATCCTATCTATCTATATCTCATAATACGCTTGAAGTCTCCCCATAAATTCAAACACTAACCAATTCATAACCTGTTAAACTCACAGATATTTCCATGAATTATGCAAGATGACCGCTATTTATGCGGTTATACGCTTTTTTTTTACTACACATCGGGCGGTTACTTCTTATGCTGATTTCCTACATCCCAAAAAAAAAACAAAAATCAAAATTATGTATTCAAAGTATGTTTTACAAGCGTTGTCTCAGTGGTGCCGTCGTGAGACGGCAGGCAAAGCAAGAACGTTTACCATGCAAACAAATAAGACATACCGGTGTCAATATTTGCTTTTTAAGAAATTGTGTAGTTTGGTTTGTTTTATCAACATTCCAGTAACGTCATTTACCGCTATATTAAAACTCTTAAATAAAGAAACGGTTTTTGTATGTAACCAATCAGAGAAGGAGGAAGAACAAAAAGGGAATCTTTGAAATAATTATTTAACGCAGACCGAAGGAACTGGAGAGGTCAGAGTACGAAACGCATACGACGAGCTTTCCGTCACGAATACACATTAACACAATTAAGGTAATGATCGTGCAGATGGTCCGGGGTTGATGTAAGGGGCAGGAGTTGACGTTCATCAAAAGGGGCCTTTGTCTAGCAGTGTAGAACAAATGGTAGATAGTGATGTAGCATTTGGTTGTTGATGGAAATGTGAATGACGTTTTGGTGTCGACTCGAAAGAAAAGTTTATTTTTGTTCTCTCTTGAGTATTCTCTTGAGAAAAGATTTTAATCAACAATTTTGTCACTTGACCTGGAAAAGGCTACAGTCATCGGATTGACCTTAAATGAATACATCTGCTTCAGCATTTCTAAGCTACTTTTAAGAAAGTTTTGATAAGTACGATTAGCTGACGCAGTGAAAACATACCTTGGATTATTGTGCATGCGCCAGATGTTGAGGGTTCGAATTATATCGCCAGGTCATCGATTATGTATGCATTTCTGTAATAAAAGTCTTAAAAATATAGTTTTTTAAATTTATAAAGAATATAAAACATTCAGCTATTTTAGTGTGTTAGTATTTAAGTGCTTAGCAAAATTGCTTTTCTCAAACGTCAATATGTTCGAGTAATGTGTGGAGTGACTTCGTAGGCAATTAACGTTGTGAAGGCACCACGGCGGACAGACAGACAGCTATTGCCATTGAGGAAATCACTACGCGCAGGTGAATGAATCGTGTTGTAGAGTGATCTACAACATTAATTATCACCTTCTATTCCTAAAATTATTTATTTTTCATTTTGAAATAACATTCGTTTTTACAATTGACCGATTTAAGTTTTAATCAAGTGTAAAAAAGTAGAAAGATGGTTTCTTTGCAACTATGCGAGTTTTTTTAAGTAAGTTTTTTAAGTTTACATAAACTATTATATTTCAAGTAAATTTTTTAAGTATACATATTCACTACAATACCTCATACTAAGATGGATCTCTATATTTATACATAGATCTCGCACCTTACGCCACCACTTACAGCATAATGGACGAACGAGTAGTGGGGCCACCTGTTGGTAAGTGATGTTCAACGCTCACAGACATTACGTAATGTAACACCAGGATTACAGATCCGTAACCGGATATAATTTACTGTCTTTGAAAAATGTATTATGTATTGTAATTGTTATTGTAGCAGATAGTGCCTTTCCGGTATTGCAATGGAATTGGGCTGACATGACCGGGTTGCGATGGGTACCGCTCCCTAACGTGATTACACCGTAATCTTTGGTGACGCGGTGACGCGTTTCGCACGGTTTGAGTAACCAGTGGCGCATTGGAGGTTAGGAGGAAAGAGGGGCAAGGAATCGGCATAGTAGTAGTGCAGATTTCCATGGGCTTAGGTAGTTGTAATAGAGCTCCGATTGCTCGTTTGCTTTTTAGACATTATTATTAATAATATGAGTATTTATCTAGGCTTTGGCCTTCGAAGGATTACTAAACCCCTAAATGTTCGCGAATATTATTTGAAAAGCACACATAGACGCTTATATATACCTACATTTAACTTATATACATACCATACTTTATAAGTAAAGTATATACATACTACATTTTACTTATATATATATATATACTACATTTTACTTATATACATACCTACATTTTATATTCATAATATGGACTTGGTTAATACAATCCCAACGGGTTAATAATGGTTAGATAAAATTTACTACTTACTTACTTGGGTTGGCGTAGGAACCCAAAATTTGTGTTGGCATCCATCAACAAATCTCCACCATGTCCTGTGTAGCGCCGCCTCCTTCCACTCGTCGACTTGGAGCTCTATGCAATTTAATATCGAAATATTGTCTACCTTACCTTCTTTTTTTTGTAACAAAAAAAAAACGGGGGACATAACTTCGACCCAACGTGTAACAATCAATCTGGATTGTTCGAAAAATCCTGTAATTTTTTCCAACAAAGAGACGAGACCAAATTTGATACTGACAAATTGAGACGAGATCTGTTTCTGTTTCGGAGCGGTGAAATAAAAATCAGAAATAATTGTTTCTTCTTTTTATTTGCTTTACAAAGTAATAGAAAGTAAATTTACATTATTGTCTAAAGTTTACGCGAATGTTACTCATTACAATCAAAATACTTTTACTGATTTTATCGCGGTTTATTTAATTATATAACTAGCCCGACGATTGAGTAGCTTTACAGCACGGATGACTCGCGACAAATCTGTCCCAAACGATTTCTCGGTCCAATAAAAATAAGCACACACAATATATACAATTTACATCAATACAGCGATGTGCGTATTTTCGATAATGCGGAATATTTTTTGCAAACCGAAATGGTGATTGCTTTCCTCGTCGCCAATCTTGTAATTATGACACATATCCTGACTGCAACATCATAAGTCACCAAGCGTTCCTTTTATATTGATATGATAAATAGTGGTGTATCTATGCTATGAACAAGACCCTAAACAGTTAATGACTGACAGATGAAGCGTTCATGAGCCTTGTAGTTTAGTGTAGAATATGCGATACAATGCAACTTTTTCTCACACATGGGACGGTATATAGATGGCATTTATTTAAACTTAAAAGATTTAAATTCATTTTCATGACACATAAAACAATTTATTCATCTTGTATAATTTTTATTGAAAATTCTATTGTAAGTATAATTTGGCAGGTGGTAATGACGTTCAAACCAGATCAAAATGAGAGGATATTGTATCATGGTTGGGAAGATAATAATCAGCGTTTTAATGATATCCAAGTCTGCATTAACAAGCAAAACTGCTACAATGGCAGCTAAATAATGGCGGGAAACCTTTAGAAACCGAGTATTTACCTCATCGCAAGAAAGTATCATTGTTGAGTATTACAAAAGCAAAATTTCTACTGGCCAAGCACACTATGGACCTAATAGTTTACGTTCGTTTATTATCTATTATAAAAAATATGTTAAGTTAGATTCACTTGTTGTTCTGTTTGAAATTTACAAAAAAAAATGTAAGCATGTGTAAATAAGATGATATGACATAATTATTATTGCCCGGAGATACAAATATTTGTATTATTCATTATAATGTCGCGTGTTTTTTTATACTTCACGTGTACTACTTAATTTTGTCTGCATTGTAGTAACTTGTTTTGCCGCAGATTGTAAGTTCCCTGGTTTGAGTAAATCTTTCTTTATTTTTAGTAACAGTCTGACTATATTAGGTTCAAAGAATAACTTATACTTTAACGCGTAAGGGAATTAAGCTGGTGAGATATCGCTATTTCTGCTTTAATAGAATAGTAATATTTTTTACCGCATAGCTTTATTGTTTGTTTTCATAAATGATGAGCGTCTGAATTCCTTTATTTTGTAACTATCGATAGATTATTTATGTCCCAAAAAAAGCTTTTGGATCATGTTTAAAGAGACCTTTTAACGGAGAGTGACTCACAATTACATAGATAAAGTAAACTTTTTCATATATAACACATTACTAAACGTTCATAATATAGGGGTATATATTGAATTATAGAGGTGGGTATGAGCAAAAGAAAGTAGTTATATTATGAGTCAAATTAAGATTAATATCATATTAAATTAGAACGAATGTGTGTTGACTATAATAATGTTAGACAGCGTCGCTTATTAATATACAACGCTTTCCTTTCATAAGCAAATTAACCAATACATTAATTGTTTTGTACCTCCTCCTTTCTTGAAACGGAACCCCAATTCTGGTGGTCATGACTTCATTTCATCATCTTTGTTTTAGATATATTTACAGAGAGCCCCAGTCTTGCCCTTGCTAACTTCATTCTGTTCAAAACTATGTTTTATACCACAGAAATGTAATCATTTAGTCAAATTGAATGTAAAATTATACAAACCACCTTTTGCATAGTTTCATTGAATTTAGGAAAGCGTGAGTCTGTTTCCTTCTTGTATGACTAATAGAAAAATACAATCAATTATCTGATAAGACCTTACGCTTACTTGAGTCACGAATCTCCGAAAAATTTTGGAATTAGAGGTTGGTTTGTTATTTTTGTACTTTTTTCATGCAGATATATTGAAAATTAATCTACGGCTCTTTTTTTTATAAGACCGGTTTTATTTTGTAATCTGAACATTTTTCAGCACAACTACAAATATATAATACTTTCGAGTATGTATAAGAAGTAATACAGTGACAAAACCGGATTGCCTCTACAAAGTGATGATGTCGTAACTATCCGGAAAGCGAGTAAAATAAATAATATAGGACAGTAATTAGTATAATTTATTTTTGCCTGTAGTTTGCGCTGGGTAACTAGGTCGGATAAACATTATAGTCCGCCGAGCAATCGCCGCTCGCAATAAATTCCCAATTTTTTAACGCTTCAAAACTGTTCTCTTAACTCCCAACTAATTAAGACGTTTTCATCTCCGGCCCGGCCGGATGGAAGGTTAAACTTGGAGAAAAGTTTAGTGGGCAGCTTCAAATTAACGAGAAATTAATGATTTTGTTTAACATTCTAAACATGTATACAATTACATCGTTTTGATAATAAGAATAATTGAACTATAGAAAATCTTCATTCTCCAAATAATATTACAATTTTACATTATTTGTCTGGTTCACACTAGGCTAAGCCTGTGCGCAGGTGACCACAGGGTCACCGGAGATCTGTTTGTGGGACGTTTCGATTTCAAACATTTGGTATTGTATGTCACTATTGTGTGTAATAGAGTTTGAATCAGCCTTTATATATGGCTATACTATATTCTGGGCAGATATTATATTTGATATTAGAAATCATAGACTCATTCATCAATCATATCACAAACTGCGTATCACGTCTTCTAAAACAACTCACTGGGGCTACTGGGTTACTCAACTGGGTCGTAAATAAAATAAAAGCGCCAAGGCAAGAGCACAAGAGGGGTTGCTAGTTGAAAAAGGAGTGAAAATAATGTATGTAATGTAATGTTACATATACCCTATTTTGTGAAGGTCAAAATAACGTTCTCCTAAGTTACCTGATACAAAGGATTCGGGTATTGATAAAAAAAACACGAGAATCACGTATTTACTTTAATAAGTAGGGGCTTTAGTGTAGCCGAATCAAGTATCTTAACCCTTCTTTTCTTATATTTGAAATTAAATAAACTGTTTTCACATATGTTGTGAAAACAGTTTATTTAGTACCTGTTTATAAGTGTTAATAAATAATACAGCCAATAAGGGCAGTTAGACCTATATTATTAGTATAGGTTAGGCAGTCCAACTGCCATAAAAATACGCTTTTTCTGTCACCTCTTTACCACTCACTCCTACCATATAACACAGGTTTAAACGGGTACATGTAGGAACATTATAAGTGTTTATAATTATATAATTTACAGGAATAATTCTGCAATACATTTTTATGTGTAACACTTATGAAAATTTTAAACAATAAATCTGTTGAAAAAGTTATGGTATCTGAAACCCTTGTAACAAGTGTCTGATAATACTTACACTTTCCAGAGAGTTTGATACATTTTACCGCCGGACTCTCTAGGTTTATGTATCTCCGGAAAAATAAGGACAGAATAAGGTTCTTACCTCTTAACGCTAAAACAAACTGTAATAACGAAGCCATTCATTCTAAACTATCATTATTAAATCCAGGCAAATGCTAAACATATTTAAATCGATCTGAACTCTATCAACATAGCGTACAGTTTACTTTTCAACGCCTCGATTTTCTAAGCATGAAATTTTATAATAACAAAACTGTACTAAATTCTAATACAGATTTTATAGTAAAGCGATGTAGTTCTAATTTTATTATGACTACTTAGAATTTGCCAAAAGTGAAAATCATAAATTTGGCCCTTTCTTACAAAGTCAATATTTACCTTTACTGCCATAAACATAAAAGTGAATTTAGAATATATGCAATTGAAAATGTTACAATTATTACAAACAATACAATCAAACAAACAGACAAACATTCTTATAAACAAATTCTTCGATTTTGTATGAACTGCGGTTTTAATGTTATTGGGGGAGGTAAAAAGGAGGGCGACGCAATGGCATAGTAATTATGCTGATGTTCATGGGCGTCGGTAGTCATAAAAATGCTCATTTTTCCCCTATACCATAAAAGTACACTTTTCTACTGCCTTGTTATAAGTAGGTATGTATAGATGTGACAATATACGCCTGGCATATTTTATTCAAATGTCAAATGTCATGTGCATTTGATCTAGAATCTGCATAAATGTCCTCCAAATAATCGGATGTATTGAGGCGTAGGCGTAATCAAGTATTACGATACTAATTATTTTATGATGCTGTGATCTTACGTTTATGTTCGGATTTTTACGTTCATTCGGGCATGTCCGATCGTGTATAGTGTGTTCTTTTAAACTGCAATATGTAACAAAAACGCTGTTGTTCCTGCCGATGGTGTGATCAGAGTGGTTATTGAATTTTAAAAATGCATGTCATTTAGTAGTACCGTTTAACATAAAAATACTAAATAAATATTAAATCACTACATATTACTACAATTTATAAATTATAATATTATGTACGGTTGATGGTATTGCAAACCAATGATCTCATTGGAAACATTTATGAGACCAAGTGTACTAGAGGTCATGAACTCGTCTCGTGACAATCAGCTGTGGCGCAGTTGGCATTTGTACAGATATATGTGTTACTGTAAACATATTTTTCGTGTGTATATTAATTACTTTTTTTAATTATAATTGCTGATTGGCCAATACTTCATTTTACCGAACTTTGATCTTCAATAAGTAATATACGTAGGTAAACGTTTACATGTTTACAAGAAACAACTAGGCTTTAGTTAATATTCTATAATGGACAAGCTAGTATCAATTCATAAAAAGTTTTTTCATGAATTATGTATCACGTTCAAACAAACACACAAAGTCTTCAGCTTTATATAGTCATAATAGATAAGGTATACCTTATGCATATACTGCTATAGCAGTCTGCGAATAAAATATGATACTAATAAATATTTATTTCCCTTACTAAGTAAAACAGTAATTGAAACAAATTGAGCGTGGAGATTGGAGAATGTCATTGCGGCGTCGTAAATTATGTCGTCAAGATTGAAAGTCTTCGTGTGTGGGGTCAATGTCACATAAATTTATTTTATAGCCACAATTTTTAAAATCACTGGTGAAATATGCGAGGAGCAATTATTACTTTAACATTTTTAACTAGAAATATGTTTTTACGTTTTTTATGAACATGCATCTACATACTGCAATCCTATAAGAAGAACGTGAGTAGGTACATATTTTAATTAAAAATGGAATGGCAATGTATTTACGTATTTTTTTACAGTCGATTTATCGACCCTGAAACCCCGTTCAAAAAGAATTTGACAGTTTATGGAGATGAGAATAAAATATGAACCGTTCAGTGGATGCACTTCTGCTCAGGTTAGCTAACTGCGACATAAAATTCAAACTTTGTTTGTTTGTTTGAACGTGATACATAATTCATGAAAAAGCTTTTTATGAATTGATACTAGCTTGACCATTATAAAATATTAACTAAAGCCTAGTTGTTTCTTGTAAACATGTAAACGTTTACCTACGTATATTAGTTATTGAAAATCAAAGTTCGGTAAAATGAAGTATTGGCCAATCAGCAATTATAATTAAAAAAATTATTAATATACACACGAAAAATATGTTTACAGTAACACATATATCTGTACAAATGCCAACTGCGCCACAGCTGATTGTCACGAGACGAGTTCATGACCTCTAGTACACTTGGTCTCATAAATGTTTCCAATGAGATCATTGGTTTGCAATACCATCAACCGTACATAATATTATAATTTATAAATTGTAGTAATATGTAGTGATTTAATATTTATTTAGTATTTTTATGTTAAACGGTACTACTAAATGACATGCATTTTTAAAATTCAATAACCACTCTGATCACACCATCGGCAGGAACAACAGCGTTTTTGTTACATATTGCAGTTTAAAAGAACACACTATACACGATCGGACATGCCCGAATGAACGTAAAAATCCGAACATAAACGTAAGATCACAGCATCATAAAATAATTAGTATCGTAATACTTGATTACGCCTACGCCTCAATACATCCGATTATTTGGAGGACATTTATGCAGATCCTAGATAAAATACACATGACATTTGACGTTTGAAAAAACATATTTCTAATTAAAAATGTTAAAGTAATAATTGCTCCTCGCATATTTCACCAGTGATTTTAAAAATTGTGGCTATAAAATAAATTTATGAGACATTGACCCCACACACGAAGACATAGCCATCCCTTTCAAGGCGGTAACATGTGAGCTAGAGCCACCTTCCCGATGGTGCAGGACCTATTCCGCTAAAATGTAGCGATATCTCAATCCCTCACTAAGGCTGATTTTAGTCTCACGCCGACAGGACGCGCACCGTCAGCGCTGATGGCCGAGATATATGAACTTTTAGGAAGCGTTTTTTGGCTGATAGCTACGCGTCCGTACGCGTCGCGCGTCGGCCCCGCGTAGCTGCCGGCGCTGACGATCGCACGAGCGCCTCTCCGTTCAGTGGGCTTTTTAGTGTCAAGTGGAGCGGACGTCGTCGGCGCGTACAGTCATGGCGAATCGCGAAGTGGATACTGGTTATGAAACAGCTAGACGTACTGATGAATAATTATATTATGTTCAATTACTAATAATATGTCATTTATGTTTTTTCTTTGTCTTACACATAATATGAAACATAACAATAATAAATACCTGCGTTGCTTTTCTATACTTACTTTGCCATGATTAAACATAATTATAAAACGAGTAAATATGTTTCTTCTTACCTTAATGTCACCATTAGTCGTTCAATCGGTGGTATAAGCTCGATTCGTAAGCTGCAATGGACCAGTTCATCCTGTATCTTTGCCAGAAGTTCGTCAAAAGTTCTAGTTGACATTCGAAAGCAATTAAAGAATTTACTTTCGTCAGCCCTCAAAGTGCCACATAACAAGACAAACTCTCATGCAACGGCTCTCTGCTCAATCAATGGATGAACATGGAGTCTTCGTCGTCACCGGTTTTTATTTTTTTGGGATACATAGTACAAAGCAGCAATAATTAATACACTCCGCATTTTGTTGTCGTCTGTACGGCAATCCAGCGTCCAGCATGCGCGCTGACGCACCAACGCTACCTGCGAGTCTCCCACACACTCGTCATGCGGTCACCGCTCTACTGTTATTCGCACTTAATTTGATTAAATATTTGATTTCGCTCGGCATTATGCGTCTTTCGGCTGACATTCTGGATGTTGTCTGGAGTCTAGGCGGTTGGCAGCACTCCGATGAAACTCTTTAAATTAGCCACAACTGTGTTGCTAGTTTTCATATTTCCCGTAGTAAAGAGAGTAGGAAGAAATATTAGATTATTACATCCTTACACATCAACCTATTTTTTATTCCAGAAGTACTGTTTTCTGACAGGTTTAGGTTTGGACCCATGGGTGGTAGGTAGTTCCTTCTCTGAGAAAGGATTTAAGGTTAAAATTTTTGTTAGATGTAAAATAAAACATCAATGAGAATAGTGGTCCTGTACCAACGTATCAGCCACGTAACTCCTAAATAAAACATAGACAAACATAAAACTTACTCGGAAAATGCCTATTTCAAACAACTAAGGATAAATACGGTATTTGATGAACAAAGTGTCGACATTAATTCTCTACGTACTATATAACAAAACCTGCCCGGGTATTGAAATAAATCGTGTTTACAGGTAATTAGAAGTTAAGTGTGGCAAGCGCGGCGTTGTTACCAGTAACCATTCAGTTTGAACAGATTGCTCGGGCTAATGTATTGCCACTCGAATATATTAATGTTAACGGCGTGGCGCGTATTGCGCGCTCTTGCCAACTTTCACAAATAAATGGTGATTTCTTTACGACAAAAGGTTTTAGAGTTGCGTATTTCAATTGAAAAAACGGAATCCAACTAGAATGCCTTTGGTGTTCGCCTGTCGTTGAGCCTGTATAGAAAACCTAAAGGGTGTTTCCTGATAAACTAGAATCATGAAATGGGATTGCCAAACAATAAATTGGATAACACAATTCATATTAAGAGGCCAATCCGTAA
Organism: Eumaeus atala; assembly: GCA_017140195.1. Classification (NCBI taxonomy): domain Eukaryota; kingdom Metazoa; phylum Arthropoda; class Insecta; order Lepidoptera; family Lycaenidae; genus Eumaeus; species Eumaeus atala. Next base: position 126,773 of record JAFELO010000849.1, read on the forward strand.
TGTGGTAATTTATAGTTATATATGAAGATAAAGATATTTTACTTGTATTTACATGTTGTGTCTATTTAACAGATTTTATCGCGTTTCTTTATATTTTCCTGTGGAATCGTAAGTAATCATGAACAAATATGCCAAAATCCAAAATACGATATATACATATATATCGTATTGTTTTTGTTTTTTTTGGATTGCATTTATTTACATGTGTATTTTGGTGTATGCAAAGCAAGTGCATAAAAAAACTCATATTTGTAGTTAATTTCATACTAAATGTAAACATGTAAAAAAATAAGTTTGTAACTTGTAGATAGTTATCGTATAACCCGATGCTCGTTAGTACGGAAACTTTTGTGCGCCAGTCTGGCTCGACATTTACCGTTTTTTATACAACAAATTGCCTATTGCTGTGAAATGCCAAATGTTATGTGTGAATATGACATTTGTAGTTACATATACACGAGTAGTCATAGAGATGTGTGTGTGTTTTGGAGGACAGAATATTAATAGATTAATATTGAATGTATTGATTATGTCTTTTTACAATAGATGGCTTCACCCTGCGGTGTCACCCATATAACCCCGGTCCTATTAGTCTTAACGTCATGTTATACTGCCATGATACATTAGCTGTTAAACAAATGAAGTTTTTTTTTACTCGGGCCAATCGTTGAAGAGATTGGGGCGTTCAAACAAACAAGCCTTCAGCCATATATTATTAATTGGCCAGCAGGTTCTTTCGATCACACGATACTGTTGTTACAATTGTATAACAGCGTTTTGTTTTGTTCGGTTTGTGGTCAGCAGAACTCCACCCAGGGGCGGTGGAGGCGCATAAATGCGCTTCCACGCGCCAACAAAAAAAAAAGAGTTATGCGAGTGTACTATAATATACTGAAGTACATATAGAAATACATATTTAAATTATAAATTTTGGAAACTTGACTTTACCTATACGAATGCATCCAATCTTCCGTTATGGAGTAAATAAAAGTGTGAGTGTGGGTTGTGGAAAACTTCCGTAGTTCTCAAAGTGGGCGCGCGCCGGCCAAGTTTTTGTCCTAGTCACCACTACAAAACTGCTAGTAATTAGCAATCAAGTGGCACAGAACAAAAGCACGGATGGTAGTGCTGCAAAACAACACCTGCTTCGTATTTAACTGAATTTGCTCTGTGCAAACACGCAGCGCGCCCGCGCGTTCTACACTTGTTTCACATCCGTTCGCGGGCCAAATATCTTCTACTTGCCTTTTATTTTGTACGTTTTGTAAATTTCACATTGTATTTTTAGATTAATTTGTAGTATTATTGAATTATCTGCAGAAACGGTGTATTATCGTCGAATCATTATGTATTTTTCTCCGGGCGTTTTGAACTACCGTCCCATCATTATAGAGTAATAATGTAAAAAATTTAAATCGAATGTAACCTTGCGCCGGGGGTAAAGGTAAAAACGCGTAGATATTAAAATAAAAAAGATTATATATTTTTAAGCGACATATATAGTATAATTACGTTAATGTATAGTCTACGTATATGTATCTATAGTCATATTGTCACCTTCAATCCAATTTAACATAACTGTAAGGGACAACAGTTATAATTTACCTGCCATCCTCAGATAGATACAAGTAAAAAATAAACGCTAGTGCGCTGTAAATCACAGCGATTAAGTGACCTTTCAGATACTCGGCCGAGTTCTGCGACATAATCCCTTGCTAAAGGCTTCGGATTCCCCGGTAAGGCGACGGCGCCGATTTACTTAAGGAGTGTTATAGTGCTCGTCCACCGTCAGATAGTGCTTGTAGGGTTCCAAGTAAATTACTTTCAATACCACTAATATATTTTAAATAGAATAATGTTAACCATTTATTAATTGAAACAGTTTTTACACGATAATAATAGGTAAGATCAAATAGGACGACCATCATGCTAGGTACGGGAGGACCTAGGTGTTGGAAGACTTTCAACAAGATAGGAATTGAAATTATATGAATTAGCGGTTGGTATTATATAAAACATTAATATACCCAATATTCTAGCTGATTTTACATTGTTAGTAAGACGTATAATCCCTGATGGTGACAACATTCCTTCGTAATGCCAAAGCTCTCTCTTACTACCACTCTTGGATAAAAGGTTAATTAATCGGTTCAATGCAGTATTACTGGTAACTATAGAGGTCCCGGCTTAGATAAATAAGTAGCATATTTTGGTTTCACAGGTCCCGGTTTTAATAGAATTACAGTTTGTGCGATAGCCGAGAGATTTAACATCCTGTGAAACGGGTTCTATGGCTAACATATGATAATAATTATCAACTTCAGCTCGTGACGGAGCTGTACTTACAACTAATAACCAGAAAATAAAAAAGAAACAATCAGTACGTATAAAATCAACTTATCTGTTGTAACTTCATTTACAGACGCTGAAATGAAAAATTGTTCACAGACGTGAAAGGGAATAGGAATAGTTTATTCATAAACGAATAAGCAAATATACTAAAAACAAAAGATTTGTAGTAGTTCCTCTTAAGTATATAACACCTGAGCTAGGAACGTCCGCTCCTCCATAGCAAAAAATTGTTTCTTACTCAATTATAGATGCTAAGAATGTATACAAATATAAAATATAATTAGCTATAATCACAAATTATTAAAATTAATAAAAATATTTGTGTGTGTGTGTGTGTGTGTGTGTGTTGTGTGTGTGTGTATGGGTTTGTGAGTGAGTGTATGCGTGCGTGCTTGCGTGCGTGCGTGCGTGTCCCCGATATTTTCATACCCTATCCGATACCCCAACCCTACGGATTTTCATCTTGGGATCAGTATTGATTAATTTCTAGGACGATTAGGTATAGTTGGTAGTGCATTTATATAACTTGTGGACAGTGGATTGTGTTAACACACACAAAATAATAACATTTTGTTACTTGTAATATTAGTTCTTTGTCATCGTATGAAAGTGAATGTAGCCAGTTATTTATACATTTTTAGAGGCGATATATGTGAGAGAGTAAATTTTAAGTTTTTATTTATATTTTAAAGTCGCGCTGCTTGGGTTTAAAAACGTTTGGTGGCAAAGTGTGTTTTGTGCCTTTTATTTCAGCTACCTAGTGTTTTAGTCGTTTGTTAGTATCCAAAGGTGTTTTAACTATTTTTTATGTGTTCTTAAAACTGGGTTAATTGCAGACTGCTCTTGAACAGATAGCTAGTCACCATATTAATAAAGCCGATTTGTAGGAAATGTGTATGGTTTAAAGTACATTACTTTTAGAAGCGAATATTTCAGCACTTTCCAGTTCAAGAAACTTTATTTTTATGCCCCTCCCAATTGTAAAATAAATTGTACAACCTAAGGTTAAAGCCAATGTAGTCGCGGGGAACACATGTCACACATACATATGTAATATTGTGGTACCTAATCGTAATATCGTGAATAAATATCATAAATATCCTAGCCACGGATTTCGGATACGGGTACTTCAAACATAGTGTTCGGCTTTAGATTAGTAGTATCGGTTCCAGTGGAAGGTTAGTCTTAACTTGATTTTAATTATAATAACAATCATCCAACGGGACCGATGTTCCAGGTTTTCATTTATATTTTTCCAATTAGAAATAAGTTCAAATCTCTTCAGCTGTCGTCTCTCATGACAGCTTATAAGGATTGGGGAATATTTTTTTGCCCGTTAAAGCTCCAGTCTCTTGAATAAGACACTGGAGTTTTACTTTGTATTTAGAGAAATAAACCGCACAGAGAGAATTCTCCGTAAGGTTTATTTCTCTTGCGCCGTAGAATTAATACCGACACATTTATTTGTTCTGATAATAGCAAAATCCGTGTAAATTCTAGAAATTTTTTGTGATTTTTTTCAATTTATGATATTTTAGTAAAAGTAGGGTCAGTTTACTTCGGCTATACCACTATCGAGGGTATGTGATCACTTGTCTGCTATTTTATTGTCTCAAAATGCGACCTGCGACGGTAACCTTAGACAGGGAAACAGTTGTAGAGAAAAAAATGTAAGTAAAAAAGTTGGTTGTAGTTTGTAGTACGGATTGGAATGTAATTTTTTTGGTGTATAGCGAATAAGCCTGGGTAATATACAGTGGGTAATTTGTTTTGAAAACTGGAACATCTAATGTATGATCAATAGCGAATCTCATCATAGTCATAACTTTGGTTTAAGTTGATAAACTTTGAGATGCATACTAGCGGTAGCTTTATAACTAGGCGTACACACAAACTTGTTTAATTGACTTCGGTGAAGGAGTTGGATTAGTGGAAATTTATATAGGGCAAACGAGCAATCGTAGCCTTTTTTACCACTACTGATGCTCATGAACGTCCACATAATTACTATGCTGGTGCGTTGCCTTCTTTTCCGCCCCAACGGGCCACCGGATACTCTCAAACCGCACTAAACGCGACACTGAAGATGTCACTATTCGGGGGTATTATGTGAGCGAGAGGTATCTCCCCGGTCGTGCCGGCCCAATTTCATTGCATATGGAGGATGGTAGTGTCATGCATTATGCATGGCACTACGTCGTCCTATGCAGCATGGCACTACCTCTTCGAAATATTAAAAATGTCTTCATTACCATCATTTGGTTTCAATATAATGTGTGGTATTTGCTAAAATAGCACCTTGCATTATGCCACTTACAAGTAAAGCATTTCTATCTTGACCTTTTTCAGTAAAATAATTTATTGAGATTTTTTACGATAATAGTGGTCAGCGAATATCTATACACACCAGTAGTAACTCAACATAATTATGATGCTGTTACACTCCTGCCGTTCTCCAGTGTGCCACCGAAAATTCACAAATCGTACCCAAAATGCGATAGTGTAGCCGTCACTTGGCGGCGGTTTCGTGTAAGTGAAAATTGAATTCATGTACGCGTAAGCTCAACACTTCTGCAATTCAGAATTGCACCTTATTGAAGGACACTACAGTCAATCCAATAGTTAAGCTACATAACCTCTTTATTATAAAACAAAGTCCCTAAAGATGTTTGCCTGTATGTCATCGATTTTCTCAAAATCTACTGAAATCCACGGATAGAACTATTCCCGAAGAAGAATTTATTGTATAATTACACCTGTTATTCTTACACGATGCCGGGGCGGATTGCTGGTATATATTATATACATAATTAAAACTATTTGCGTCCACTTTAAGTAATATTCTATAATCATAATGTTATCAGTGTGTGTCCAAGTACACATATAATATATGAAGAGAGGTCTAAGTTGAATCATAAACTTTGACCGTTCTGACCCACTTAGCCGGTAATTAATGATCACTTCAGCTCCTAACCAAACAGACTCGGTTTATCTCAAGCTGAATTAATTTAGATCGTCACTTAACTATACCTTTCATTCCGATCATTTCTTGCAGTCTTTTGTCATCATAACATAGGAGTCAAACGGGCAGTTGGACCGATTGTAAGTAAGTGACTGACAGAGGATTCGCAAAGATGTGAGCCTCTCCTTTGTTTTTAAAACACAAGTCAGTGTCATCTTGTAAAATATGTGTTTCATATCTTAAGGGGACAGATGGGCATTCGGAGCCATTTACCGACTAGCGTAGTCGTTAAAATTAATTAACGACCGATGACCGATTGGCTCATTTCGTAACATGTTTCAAAACGAATTCGCAAACTAATACGCCGACATCTTCGTAGCTCAATTACGCAACGAATTACCGAAGCGACTGTGCAGAATGGAGGGTGGAAGGTTTTTGTGGAGAAGCTTGGAAGAAGTGATCTGACAAAGGCTAGAACTGATTCTGGGGTTACTGTTTTCTCCTAAGCCTGGGATATCTATTCTGAGATCGAAGCTTTCTACAGAAAGTTGTATACGTCGCACGTTCTTCATTCCGATATCCTAAACAACGATCCGCGTGCAAGCCTAACACGTCAGGCGATCTAGCGGGCGTCAGCTTGAGTGAGATTAGTCTGGCTCATGCGCAGCTTAAGGGGGAAAAGCTGCGAGGAGGGACGAAATAATACTTGAACTTGTTTGAGCAGGAGGCGATCCTGTATTGAGAGAGCTAAAAATATTTTTAATTTCATCCTTCTGCGGGGTGTACCTCCCAAGTGATGGCTTGGAGGTGACGTTGTTTTGTATTTTGAGAAGGGCAACAAATCACTTCTTCGAAACTATAGACTAATTTTACGTCTCGGCCTCATTTACAAGTTGTTCTCAAGTCTTGACGAATCGTCTCACCACGACGTTTGAGGAATTGTAGCCACACGGGCAGACTGGGTCTCGCAGAGGAATTGGCACCAAGAACCACATTTTCACCATAAGGCAAGTCGTACGAAAGACTCATGAGTACAATCAGGTGTCTTGCCCTTGTGAACTACGAGAAAGCTCTCGACTCTGTCGAAACCTGGGCTGTTCTGCAAGCATTTCAGCGATGTCAGGAGATATTTCTATTTACTGAGAGCATTGTATGACGCTGTTTTTATGTCCGTTCTGATTCGGGGAGGTCAAACAAGGCCAATCCAGTTGCATTAATGAGTGCGAAAGGGGGGTGTTATTTCCCCGAAACGGTTCAATAATGCTTTAAGAATTCGGCACAAGTGTTAACGGCGAGTACTTCTTACATCTTCGTTTCGCCGACTATATCATTGTGTTGGCCGAATAGTTGGAGAGCTCGCAGGAAATGTTGCACAGCTTTAATAAATCCTCCAGACGTATTGGCCTCAGGATAAACTGGAACAAGATAAAGGTCATGTTCAACGAACACGTTCTTCCTAGGCCGGTCAACGTCGATGATGCTATCCTCGAAGTCGTAGATGAATACGTCTACCTCGGGCTGCTAGTGCAATTAGATAGATATAGGTAGGAGGATTCAGTTGGGTTGGTCAGCATTCCAGAAGCTTTGTCACATTCTCACGCCTATACCGCAGAGCTAGAAGACGAAAATCTTCAACCAATGCGTTCTCCCAATGATAACTTGCGGGGCCGAAACATCGCCTCTTAATTTAGGACTGAACCGCAAGTTTACAGTAGCTCAACGAGCTATTTAACGTGCTATGTTGTTTGTATCTCTGTCCAACAAAAGTTGTAACGAAGTTTCAAGGCAGCGAACTTAAGTATCCGATATCACGCGAAGAATAGGCTCGCTGAAGGGGCAAAGGGCTGGTCATACACTCAGAATAACAGATGGCAGACGAGCCACTAAGGTTCTGGAATGGAGGCCGCGTTTAGGAAAATGAAGTATTGGTCGACCGTTGTCCAGGTAGGACCGACGGACGTCTTTGCGTTCATTGAGAGAGGCCTATTACCAGCATTGGTAAATGTTATAGTGGTATATATAGCAGGATATATATATTAAACGATCAGAGAAAATAAACGTAGTATATTTGTTGGGAATGCATTAAACTAATTGTTTTTATCATATATTAAAATAATAAATTATAATGCATATTATATAAAATCGTTAGCATTTTGCACTTCTATTACACATACACTATAAATGTACCAAATTTCATGCTCCTCTGTCTGAGATATTATCGTAATGGGGGTCCAAAATTTGCTTCTTATATTAATAAATATGTCGAAATCTTAGTATAGCGTACAACATATTAAAAACTGCAAGATTAAGTACAAGTTATTTCTTGCAGTCGGATCTCATAATATCGGGATTATAAAATGCCAACACTGCCTCAAGACGCGCCTGGTGTGAAATGAATCTTCCCACCTGTTTCACTAGCTACAACATGAATCGTTATTAATATACATGTCGTGGCCATATTGTTCAAATCACCAAATAACATTACGACTAGTCATTTTCAAAAACAGGGGCTTTTTGTTTCGTAGCGGGCTGTCAATTAGCCGGATTGCCTTTGCGAGACGTTCCTCAATATGGTAGCTGATATTTAGCCTATTTAAATCTCTTGATTTTAGGCAGTGATAGTGATCGATATAAGTATGGAATCAGGCCAAGTGTTTTGAGAGCAAATAAAAAAAAACCTGACCACGAACGCTCCCGCCTAAACCTTCAAACATATCTGGGCGTAATTTCCTTTTATTTCTGCATATTCTACAATTGGTACCATTGTTGTTGTCGTGTCTAGCAATCCCGCATGTGTTAAAATTAGGAACTAAAATGTGTCAAAAAGGCGGATAATGAAAGACTTTATTTCAATAAGGCCAGCTTTATTGAATATCACATCCTGCCAAACTCTTCCAGGTGCAATTTTACTTAGCCTTATGGAATCCGGCTAATCGTTAGACCGTCACAAAATAAAACGGCCCTGTTTTTGAAACTGGCTAGTCGTAATTAAATATGACGATTTAGATAAACCGACTTCGACATTTTTCGTTATTACGATGACCATCTTTATAGAGACATACTTGGCTAAGGATAGTATAGTGTATGTAAGAACTAATATTGTCTCGTGATCTAGTGGATTCGTCGCCCTAGAGGAAGATTTTTGGCTGCAATACGCCATCTCGCCTTTAGTCGAATAACTTTATCAAAAACTTCAAAGCCTGTAACTGGGGTCATATTCAGAATTCATTTTGGTCTGTTACTGATGAACCACAAAGTGTGAAATGTAATTTAATGAGGTAGACCTTTTAAAAAATAGCTGATACACAAACTTTATTGATGTACAGACAGTTTACATTAGACAGCTAAAACGGGACCCTTGTCAAAGTGGGAATCCGCTTTCGGTGGCAAAGCTACAACATGCCCCAACACTCTCAGCTTAAAGTCCATAAACCTTTGCGATAGGAGAATTAAAGTGTATCACGAGTATATTTATGAAACTGTCCGGGTGACACTTTGCATGTGTTCGTACAATACCTTCTAAATTAGAATACCTCCAGCTGAACTTACCTTACTATTTATTTATTTAATGATCTTCGAAGTATCATAAGAGCGGGGAAGTGATATTGGATTCCATAATTTTAGAAAACAAAGGGTATGTCGCATTATGTCGGTAGTTGGATGGGTCGGAGCAGTCACCATTTTTTGAGATCGGGTGCACTAAGGCTATCTTCCAATGGCTGGAGACTACGCCAACAGAAAAGAAGAATCTGAAAAGGCCTTTGAGCTATTATACTCCTCCGAAACGACATCACCGATTTTTACCAAATTTTATATACGTATTCAGTAGGTCTGAGAATCGGCTACTATCTAGTTTTCATGCGCTTAAGTGATAAGAGCTGTTCACCCAACCCGGCTATATACCGTTAGTATGTATACAATGTTAGGGACCGTTAAACCGCAGGGCGCAGCTCTTTATTATATTTAAATGAAAATATTGCAGATATATATTTTTTTTTATATTAAATTTGCTTTTAAAACCTAATGAAGTTATATTAAGTACCACTCTGAATGACGGATATTCTTCTAAAATAAACAATGAGCCTTAATGTACTCCAAAGCTCTAAGGGCATAATTAATTGCTGGAAGTTGAAAACTCGCCGCTGCTACGTCACACTTATCTTTCCTTTTACTTGGAATCATAATTAGAGCGATTTTTTCCATTGTTTTAAATTAATGTTACCAATGAAGCTGGCATTGTATTGAATGTACTCGTGTTATGAGGGTATTACTTAAGCATTCGTACGCAATGCAGCGAGCAATACTATGAAAAATATAAGTTGATCACCACGTGGTACAGTCATGAGTTTGTTTGGACTTAATTTCTCATTAGAACAATTTGTATAACAATATTTCAACTTCTAATTTTATTGCAATTATTAGTACAAAAATGTTATGTTTTTATATGTTTAAACTTAATACACTATTATGGTGCAGTAACTTACTTTAAATTATATAATATTCTTCGAACAATAAATATTGAATCAATATTAGCAATAAATGTTAAAATTGACAACGTTTTTTTACTTTGTATGAATATAAATATTATAGTTCAATGTGTCCATATAGTAGTCGAAGCTCGGAGCAATAAATTTAAAAAAATAGCGTTCGTCGAACATAGAAGAGGCAGGTAGGGAGACTACCGCTGGCTTGGGTACTGAATTTGATTACGTCGCACAGTACTCACTCGTAGACGTCAATCACTCATCACTGCTGGTCATCTCCACAG
>JAFELO010000849.1:145360-179350 GCA_017140195.1 Eumaeus atala
GATGCTTTGGTGCGTATCTCTATCGGATCCGCCGGGAGCCGTAGGTGCGCTGCCGTGAATGTATCGCTTCTGAGGACACGGCTCAGCACACCTTACTGTTGTGTCCTAAGTGGGCCATGCAGTGCCACTTCTTGGCAGCGGCGCTGGGAGGAAAGGAACTCTCACTGTCGAGCGTGGTCTGTTTAATGCACGAGAATGACAGGTCCTGGGAGGAGACTACGTCCTTTTGCGAGTCGGGCATTTCCCAGAAGGAGGCCGCTGGGCGAGCCAGGTAGGAGGCCTGCTTCGCGGACGATGCATAGAAATGCGCAGCTTATGCCACCTCTCTAAGGGGGGCAGGGGTTAGAGGGGGGGATGATCCGAGACACCTTGGGCGAAGCTAATTGAACCGAGGATATGTATGCTCTTTGTAACCCTCTTATAAGAAGAGGGGACTAAAGAGCAGGGGAGGAGGAGCTCATTTTACCCCTCTTACAAGAAGAGGATCCTCTTCTTATAAAAAGAGAAATAACAATTGAGGCGGTACTATTGCGCACAGGGCAAAGGGCGAGGTACCTCGCCCCATTGCACTGTTCCAAAGTTGGTGGGGTTGTCCTATGGTGTGGGATAACCCCATCTGTGTTGGAGGCGTTGGTCCCTTAGGGGGCTGACTAGTCGTCGAGGTGCACTGATGATTTGCTGTTCCGGGACACCACACCAAAGGCGGAACTTATATATTCGGCGGTATTCGGTACTATAATGTGCCGCGAGCCCCACACACCACTGGACCCCACCCAGTGCCAGTGAAGGTGCGTAAATACGTTTCTCCACGTCAACAAAAAGAAAAAGAAAAAGAGGTGTGTGGGGTTCGCGGCACTATATAGTGCCGAATGTCCACAAAAATCACAGCGAGAGCCATCAGTACCACCATTGGTGAGTGGCCCCGGAACTACAAATTGCTATGGTATCTAGACGGGCATTTAATCCCCTAAGGGACCGACGCAGGTCTGGATCATGGCGGGGTTAATTGTCCCATGTTGAATTTACTCGTATATAGGGCTGACTATAATTAACTTTTGAATTTTTTTTTATCAACTTAGCGTGGCGCTAATTATACACTTTTGTTTTAAATTATAAAGTTCTATGAGTTCAGAACCGAGGAATTCGGTCCGGTTTGGCTTTTGTCCACAGGCCCATTGAGGAGAGGAGCATGGGCGTCGGTAGATATAAAAAGTCTCGGAATGCTCGTTTGTCCCCCCTATGTTATAAATAAAGGTATACTACTATATGTTATTTATGTTCCGAAGCTTTCAGATTATCTGTGAGACGAGTCTGACATAACTTCCTTTGCACATTAACATTACTCATATCTTTGGCACGCTCTACAGTCCCAACGATTGAATAAATTATGACGTTGTGGGTTTGATGAACCTAATGACATTCATTGTATCTATCACTCGTTTTATAAAGGCTAATTAGTCCTTACTATGCGACTGACATCGGGTTTAAATATATAAAAAATACATTTCAAGCAGTCGAGGCATATGATGGATAAAGTCTACACTAATATTATGAAGAGGAAACATTTGATTGATTGTTTTTTTGTTTATTTGTATTGAATAGTATATTAAATATTGATAGGATCTGAAAGTGCTGGACCGATTTAAAAATACCATTAAAATCCTACGATATCAGTGCTGAACATACGCTATATAACATTTTCTAAAACGCTTTGATGATTATGAAAGCTCTCATAATTTATCTAAAATATGATAAAAGTGAAAAGTTTGTGTCGGAGTTACGCTGGAGATCGCGGGTTTGAATCCAGCCTCGATCATGGATGTTTATATTTTAGGTGTTTCTGATATAAAAATTATAAATATACAAAACTTCTTAAATTTATAAAATATTAAATTAGATAAATACCATGTCTAGTGCAGGCACTATATATAGGCAGATAGTAAATACTTGTGTTACCGTAAATACTTAGTACCCTAAGCACAGAGCTGGACCTACGTGGACAGATGTTATTATGTTTAGTCAACATAATTTTATGCAAAATTCTTTATTTTCTCTATCGAAGTCACTCAAAAATTCACCTAAATAGCAACAGTGGTGTCGGGATCACTCTTTTGTCACACACACCCCCCGCAGGGAGAGACATCTGGGTATGATAGAGGGATTGGCACGTGCACTCATAGTCTTGAGATACCTGATGATGCTGTATTGTCCTCCACTTCGCTTCCACAGCGTAAGCTCAAAACTGTTCAGGGGAATTCGAACAACTCGTCGTCTTGACATTTGCTTGTCTTCGTGCAATCGATTACGTATAGTTTGATCACTGACACGGGTACCCCTTGTCAGCCGTAGGTGGTGTTGTAACTTACGGGCCGTTACTGTACGATCACGGCGAGTACTTAGTTGCATTGTAATGCACCTCCCCTCAACCGCTTACTCACAGACTGCAAGAACACGACACCGAAGGTGTCACTTTACACGGATATCATGTGAGAGAGATCGGTACCTCGCCGTTCGGGCTTGCCCAATTCCGCTGCAATGTCACTGCATTTATAGTAAACTATAAAAGAACATATACTTCGGCGCAACTCACTCGTGTAATCACTTAATGTCTTTAAGTTATATCGCTATGTTTCATCTCGCGACGTGCCCACGTCGTTGCGTGAGACGAAGAGAGTAATGGCGGTGTTCATTTTATTGCGAAACTTTGGTCAAATTTTGTCTTTACGAACGGTATAAGCTTCGTTCTGTCTATCTCTAATGTGAGGGTTCCGTGCGTCATTGTTTTATGACTTTGATCACGCAAAGCCGTTTTCTTCAATGTTATAATTAACTTAACATTGTAACACAGTAACAATTAATAATATTATATTATGGACCACGACATGTATATACTTACTAAACTACTTTGTTAATAGTTCTCGAATAAGCCCTGCATGTTGCGCCAGAGGTGACGGTTTTGAATCTTGCTCAGGTCAAAAATGTTTATCGTGTATATATTTTATTTATTTCTGTAACTAAAAAAATATAACATTTCTTAAATATATAAACGTAACACAAATCCTTACGTCACTTAAAACAGAGCAAATGTGTGGACGTAATAGCAATATGTGCGCATTTTAACACATAGTATTTTTATTATTTTAGATACACGGAGTTAGAACATTAAACTTTTATATTAAGGATACGTCCAAGGTAATCTGTATTGGCATTGAACCAAGTCCTACCCTCCATTAAAGTGTAGTGCCCCTGCCAACATATACACTGAAGCCTTTCGCACAGGCGAGTTCCACCCAGTATCATAGCGCCTTCCTCTCTAATAAGATCACCCGCTTGAGCACCCTAGCCTCACGCTCCTATGATGAATCTGGCAAGGGCAGTCGACGCCACCCATGGCATTATGGGTTACCCTTAAATCTTTTCTTAATTGGTTCCTGTTTATAACTTACTATTTTTGTTACAAGATTTGTGATTGTACGTCATATAATAGCCAAAGTTGATGTTGGAAGAATAATGTAATTATAAAGCTAACAATTTCACTTCAATAAAGAACCCTCTAAAATGAAGCTTCGTCAAACTTACTCTCTAATCTTTAAAGCTCGAGGACCACGGGCACCAAGATCCCCTTGATATACTGGGAATAATCTGAGTACTTATCTAATTTGACGACAGTGCTTGCGTAGTACAATAAACGGACATAAGTAACGCCAACTACAATAAAATGAGCTGCTGAACAAAAGCAATTTGAGACAACAGAAAATTCATAACATAACAGCAACATATTTGGTCACTTCGAGACTGACATAATGGCGCACCAAGCGGCTCATTTAAAATGGCAGACATAGGAAGTGGGGTAGTCTGAAATTTGGTCAGATTCTCCGTCCATTGTGAGACGCTACTTTGCGTGTTGAGTATAAAATCACACATGTATTGCGACATATTTTGCTTGTTGATTTAAATGTAAAGTGTGTATACATGTGCATATATTACGTAACTTTTTACTTAGTGAATAACATTTAGTGCCTACGACGCCCACCTGTATTACAACAGAAAATACAAGTGCGCCTTTTTATCACCCATAAAAGGAGTGTTTGGACTTGTTTTGTCATTTTTAGGGCTTGACCTCACCACTTGTTTCTACTTGCTACGACTCCTGCCTCGCCAGGATCGACAGAGGCTTGCTATGAGTGTTTGTCGCGCGACTAGGTTAGATGCTAAAGTTTGCATTGTACGTTTGTTATTATTTTACGCATAAGCTAATCGAGAAATTTCGATTAAATTTGGCACATATAAATATAGATCAAAGTTTTGTATATAACATAAAAATAACACATTATTCTAAAAAAAATGAATTTGAAATGAACGAGTGAATGTTAAGACCACAACTAGATTATGAAACCGTTTTGTTTTTTTTTTATTTTCTGTCTACTTCTGCCGATAGACAGATAATTTGAAAATCACTAAAGCTTATGTCTTACAGTGCCTAATACGAGTACACACGTAATTTGTTTCAACTTGGAATCATTCTCCCGTTCTGTCACCGTCGTACAAGAACTATACTAATTTTATGGTCCACTTCAATGTTATAAGTTCTAAACGCCTTACAAAGACAGTGATTAAAGGTGAGTCTTTGTTTGCGTCTTTCAATGCAGAGTTACAAATTTCACGATATCAAAATATTTTTTCAATACTATAATTTGTTGTCTATGATGTTAGTTGTATATTCGGTACAGGTTTCTATTATAAAATAACCTTAATCATTCATCATTTTTCTCCTCTAGTCTTCCGTCAAAGAGTCCATTCAGAGAGTTCAGAACATCTGTGCAAGATACTGCTTCTATATAGCGCGACGGGATCACGTGACTCCGTACCTCAATCAGTCATTCATCCTAAAAATTGTAGGCCGTAGGAGACTGCATCTTGCCACTATGTTGTTCGGCGTCGTAAAGCATGGAGTTTCCATGTATCTGCACAAAAAACTTCAGTGGACAAGGGACGGGTCAACACTACGCATTGCACAAGACACTCCCGCTACACTCTCATTTTGCCTGCATGCCATGCAGCCGCATTTAGAGGTAGTTTTAAATACGCCGCGAAGAAATGTTGGAACGACCTGCCGCCACCATTACGTAACTTAAGTATCAAAAATAACTTTAAATCTCAATATAAGGCTTATCTCATATTGGCGCAAAGAAATGGAGATTCATGAGTGTAGGAAACGTAAGTATGACGCAGTCATTGTGAAAATATTTATTGGAAATATTTAATGTGTTTGTTAGTAATTTATAACAGTTATCACAACTTCCTTTAGTTTAATATATATTTATTTGTTATTTATCACTAAATTTACCATAATAAGTATATATCAGTTTAGGTGGTAATGTTTTTATGTGAATGATAAGTGTTCCAGTATGTATAATATGTATGAATATTTATATGTGTGTATGAATATGTACCTATAGATGTCTATGTATGCATGAATTATTTAATGTTTGCCTACATAATTAATGTTTGTGAAACCAAACACGTGTTTTGACGTTACCGCCAAAAGAGAAAAACTAAAGGTGGAACTGAAAGCCAGTTTCAGATCGTAAGGTCTGGCTTAAGCTGAGGTCCCGCCATTTTGTGGAACACGCTATTGGCAACCGTTACCTTGCTGTCTGCAAGTGTATCTTTACGTTTCTTTTTTTATGGGTTATTTTTATAATTGCAAGGATGTTATCTTTTAATAATATCTTTAAAATTATGTTGTAGGAACGTCTTTTAGCGAACAGACTATTTTGTTATTATACCTATTTTTTTATTTATGCTGTGTCTCTCACTAATAAAGACTAATATAAAAGACTCAATTCATGTCTTTGGTTTCTGCGTATATGTGAAGTGTAAAAAAAGATAGCATTTAGTATGGACAGTATGAAAGAGCTCAATTTAAAAAATATTTTTAAATTATGCTTTCGCTGGAGATTTATGGCCATATAGTGGACGTGTACAGACTGCTGATGACGATAAATATGTTATGTTTCAAAGGATGTTTAAGCAATTTGTTTAGGAGGCCGTCCCAAGTTTCTGTGGGTACTTCATAAAAACTTTATTTTTCCAAAGGTTTTCATGTTTGTACTATTGTTTTCAGATAAACATAAAATATTTGTGAAGATGAAGAAATAACAAACACTTTAAAGGTAAAGTAACTTTGTTCCGTATACAGCATAGCGTATATAGCGTGAATGACAAATTCTATGCTATAGATGCGTTGTAGCTATTTAAGAACACGAAGGACTGGATTAACAATGTTATACTATTAAGTCTTATTGTAAAAGTGGTATTATATGTACTAAATTGTAAGTAACATATAGATTAATTACTTATAACCGGAACCTGTGAAATAAATTCGTAGTTTGTGCACTACACTGTACCACAATTTAGCTAGACAAACTTGTAATGGACGGGCAAGTGGAACGCAAGTTTTGAAGTGAAAAAAAAAACACAGTTAATTCAGTATAAATATATTTAATCTAATATTATGCATCGATGATTGTAAGCCAAATTTACACTCGTAATGGAACATGAGGAAAGAAAAGTTTACTAGGTGCTAATGCCCGTTCCCGGGGATTAACGCCAGATGAAATTACCGCATTATGGAGTTAAAAAAGAAGCAACCCATGTCAACTTTTACGATACTAAAATACACACATATTGACCGTTTTCGCTTTATTATTGCATATATTATAAAGAGGCCTTTAAGAGACTACCGATGTCATTAACATTTGTGTTGTTCTATCATGGACCTGCTGCGCATCTGCCCTATTCCCGGTACGCGATAGCTAAAGGTACAAAGAGCACGATTAGTATCTTGGGTTGGATCATAATTGAAAAAACAAATTTGCATTATAAGAAGAGAGGGAAGTACACATGAGAGTATTATTAATGGCACTGTAGCAATGAGTTACATCTGCCAGCGCCACGTGTAAGCAGACCACACTTATCGCACCTGACGCCGTACATCCATCAGCACCCATACGACCATCATTCACAGGTCAAGCTATTCTCTGCTCGCTTGGAGAGTGATGAATGGTGATTATGAGGTGTCTATGTGTATGTGAGAACTGTATGTGTCAGTGTTAAGACATATATTTCAGTAAGAGGTAAGGATACAATGAAACTACTTTTATGGATTCTATCGTGGTTTTTTTTAAAGCAGTGTAAAAGAAGTGTTGTAAGGCTTCCGAAACGTTGTGCTAGTTAAATAATTATATAAAGCGCAATAGAATCCGCAAAGTAGTTTTTACTGTAATGCGTAAACATAAGACATGAAGAGGTAGTGCCATGCTGCATTGCATTGGAATTGGATCGCACCGGGGAGGTACCTCTCCCTCACTTGACACCGCCATAAAATGACAGCGACGGCGTTTAGTGCGATTTGTGAGTAGCTTGTGGACCATTGAAGGGTAGCAATATAAGTGGGCAACGCGTCTGCATTATAAGAATGATGCGGACGTCCATGGGCTCCGGTAGTCGCTAAGAGGTAGTTTTAGGAGTTTGTAAAAATTATTTATTTAACAATAATAAATTGTTTTCGATAGCAGAGTTCATACCACCTTTATGGTTTTAGAGCGTAGTTGGTAAATATCCATAAGCCACATTATCTTATATTCTTTTATAGAAACCTCACTGCCCTTCAGCTGTGGCAAGAACAAGTATGTCTTAACTTCTAATTATAAAAATAAAAGAACTTACGGTACAACACGAGCTAAACTAACGCTTGTATAACCTCTCCATTTAAGTTTTTGGAAATATACAAGCAATAAAACGGCATTATCCGGGTTTTACAGGAGTTGAATGAATTGAAACATTATACATTTTGGAGAAAATTACAATTCTAATAGAACTTATTTACTAATAAAATATTTAATAAGTTTTAAAACTTAGTTAATGCACAAGTGAGTACCCTGAAAGTGGAATTTCTATACGTTTCACTATCAAACTATTCTAGGTTCAAGATTTTCATGTTCAACAATTTAATGGAATTTAAACATAATTTCTTATGACGGCCAAAAATGTTTGAAAAGAACTTATTCCATGTAAAGAGTGCAAATTATTAACTTATTACAATTATTTTCTTTCATAAATTTACCACATGGGAAAAAAAATCACGTTTTCATAAACATATTTTGAATAAGGATTTAAATTAACTTGAGGATGCTCAGTATTAATCTATCCATATATAGATTAATATTGAGCTCGCGTACAAAATTGACGCGCCCTACCATATCAGCCAATCAATTTGATTTGCAATTTGAATACCAAAACTTCCTTTGCTGTATATCTTATATGCATATTCTATGAATAAATAAATGTTTTAATTATAACGATACTTTCAGAATTCAGATAACATTTGTCAATAAAACTTAAATTAATTGTCTTGAGTTACTGGTATACTAAATGTTTCCTACCAAATCGATCAAAAACACCGGATTCGGTGAAAGATCATTGGATTGATCCCAACGACTTCAGAGAAATTATACAGATACTTATATCAGTAAACATAAAGGCGAAACTATGAGCCGAGAGCCGCCTTTCATCAGGCTAACGAAATATATTATTAAAACAATGGTTTCGGGCAATCAGCTTTGCCTCACTTCCCCAGTGGTGCCAGCCCAATTCCGCTGCAATGCAGTATGGCACTACCAATTTCTATAAGTTATTGAAGGATTCTCATAAATTTTCAACCTTTTCAACCTCAACACAATTTACGAACATTGCAAGCTTGTAAAAATACGATAAACGTTCTATCATAACAGGCTACTTAGTAGGTACAAAGTGAATTTAATGAACATTTTTATGAAGTGAATATTAATTTCAATACGGTAGTCTGAAAAATGTACTTATAAAATGAAAAGTTTTGAGGGACCCGGTTCAATTGGCTTCGAGGTGACGGACTCCTTTAGTTCATTTTAACGTGATAAAGCACTAAAGACAACTTTAAATTTAAAAATAAAAAAATATTTATTACATCATATTTTCTTTTTAAATTTTTTATGACATTCTATATCATCATAATTAAATAAATTAAGAATTGCTATTTCATGAAGATATTGTTTTTATATATCAATAGTTGTGCGCGTCTACGTGTTTGTTTTTGTATTTTATCAATTTGTGTATTTACTTATATTACCATACTATATGTACTATATATATTTAATTATTATCTATATATATACACACATATTTTGAATTTAAGTATATAATTTGTTTTTTTTACGTCTTTTGTCTTGCTGCCGGAAATTTTATGGATGGCCTCAAAATCAGTGCTAGGAATGTATGCTCCTTACTAAAGTGAGGTCAAACCTTTTTGTGGGATGTACTGCCTCTTAAAATATTTTGTTAATTTTATTTAATTATTGACATACCTTCTTTGTAATTCCTTTTGTGTCATTTGTTACCTTTGTTATTTGTTGGCAGTATCATACGTACAAATACACAAATTTCATTTTCATGATGTCCACTAGTTGGAAATTATCAGAGTTGATAGTACTCGTATTATGTTTAATACATGAGTTCAACACATAACACGAAAATGAACGTATTTACGACGAAAGGCTCTTATGTTGTTACCATTAAAACTTCACAATTTTATAACAAAAGAGCTACATCGTACTGTACCGTAATTATTATGATCTGAATGATATCTCTGCGAGAGGCTGCATCATAATTATTCCTAAACTCCAGTGGTGACTTAAAAGCGTGCTAGATTGTTTGAGAAGGGGCAGGGATCGGTGGTCGGGAGTCTTGGGTCCTAATAGCGGTTCCGAGTGTTTGGAGGTAGGTAACACAAATACACTACCGTCGCTGTCTGATTAATCTAATACGTGCTAAAAATTAACTCTGAAGTATGTCACGTATTCGTAACGGATAATAGGGTCTGCTATATTACGTGTACCACGGTATAAAGAGAGTGCATTATACCTTTAAGTTAATGGAAGCTACGTAAGACTGTCCGGATAATATGTTAAAGTAAAACAATATACTAAAATATTTAAAGATTATTTATTTAACAGTACTAAATTATCTGTGCCAGCTCCGGACACGTGATTGAAGTTTACTTTAGTGAACATTATTTTGTAGACAGGTGCGCATGAGATGTTAGCTTGATAAAGGGTTATTTTTGGACCTAGACTTTACTTCTTCTAGGTCTCAGGTAGCCTATTTTTAGTTTTAATACGATCCCATAGAATGTATCATTTGATTATGTTAACTTAGAGGTACGGTTTTCTCAAGGTTTTGTGACGTTGCGGACTTAGTATTTGACATAAATTTCCTCTTGATTCTTGTTTTACTTATTCTTTAAAGACGGACGGACGGACTCATATAAGTTCAGTTAAGAACAGATTTTTTTAAACCGCGCACCTTGACGCAAATTAATTAGTAAACGCCAAAAATGTGTAAAATGGTTCGGGACCCTTTCATATATACGTCAGGTAAATGTATCCACTCCACTGTAAATATTGTCGTATGAAATGAGCCGAAATTGCGGAACCTCAGAACGTGAAACTGACGTTGCTCGACATGTCGACGCCAAGTATTCCTATGCTAATTGAAGTCATTAGGAAAATTTACCTAAACCGAGACATCGACGAAGGATATTTTGGGGGTAAGAATTTAACCAGCATTCCGAAATTTTTGCTAACAAAGGCTCGACTTGAAACACAAGCTTGTTCAGGTGCTCATTGACTTGTTCCCGCAAAGTCTTGAAGCGAACAATGTATGAAACGTTTTCAGTGCTATAGTTCGCTGCTATTGCTAATTAATGTAAATAGCAACATGTTATTGATATACAAGAAAAATAAGGTAGGAGACAGAGCCGGGATTGGCAGGTTTTAGGTACGATCATGCTCAACCAGCAATCTTCCGGTCTGCCAAATAGCTGGTAATACTGACGGTCAGTAACCAGTTGCTATGCCAATTTATACTAGATGAACTGGATGTTGCTGATGAGAGTAAATTTTTATGACTCGCGCACACTGAAGTTATAATCAACATTTTTGTTTCTCTCTTGCTATACCAAAGTAGTGAGGTATTCCGATGAGGCTCCAACTTAGATGGCGATCAGATTGTCACAAGAATGTTTGGTGCGTGCCCGGCAGCACCAGTTGCGAGGTTGTCAAATGATAAGATTAGGTTCCACACACAGTTTATTCACAGTTACACACTTTACAACTGTTATTAACATTCAGATAGTGTAGTGTACAAATAGCGAAAACATAGGAAAACGAAACGTACAATTTACCTTATTCGATTCATGTTTACAAGGTTACGGGCTACGCATGTAGGAAGTTTCGGTCTGCGTACTTCTAATGAGGGACCGGAACCGCTTACACTTGAAGGGGTATTTGATTGAGTAATTCATATACTTGTTTTTAAATACCCTATCAATCCGGTGAATAAATCGTCTACCTACCCTAGCTAAAGGCTAACCAAATCGACAGAGTTAATTCGGGTAAGCACTAACCGAATTCGAAACCCTATGTACTAATATCTTAACCCTTCATTGGGTTTTTCATAGAAATAGAAAGAAATCATGCGCGGGAAAGGGCTAAACATAAAGGTAATCATGGTAAGTACTGAAATATATATTGTGGTATGTTTGTATATATATATATATATATATATATATATATATATATATACGTTATTGGCTATTTATTACAATTGGGCAAGCGCATCAAATGTACGTGACCTATGATAAGACCTCAAATGGTTTCCACATCGAAAGACTGACATATTGTCAATAGGTTACCTTTTCATTTTGGTAAGAATTCGACAGGGTGTCCCTAAAAATAGGCAAAAAAAGGGGTTTTCCGGGTCCCTGCTTATAATGCGCGTACACATCTAAGAGGTTTTGTTCAAAACTACTTGCAGTTAGTTACGAACGGATTTTCATGTGGTGGTTAACCATAGATATAGTAATTCCCGAGGAAGGTTTTGATCTGTAATGGATCGCTACTGTCAGAAACCACTGTCTTTAAAGCTCGGCCATACTATCGCATGTATTGCAATTTAAAAACTGGGTGGCCCGTAATTATATACAGCGACTGCTCATTTATCATCATTGTAAACAAGTGGAACAGTCAGAACGTAACTAAATCCGTCTAATGTTTTAAATGCAATCATTGTTTAAGGCAAACGATATGAAAATCATTTATATAAAATTAGACACGAATATATATGACACTATGTAATGTTACCAGTTTTAAATTTTTATCCCGAACAGGATGAATGGTTCGCTTGGGATAGATTCTGCGGTGGTATAACTGCCTACAAAATAAAAAAGTGAATGCTTTTAATATTCATAATTCTCGTGGCCCCACTGACCTATAAGTTCGTTAGCAAGATCCTTTCTGCAACAATTATTAAATATATTCCGCTTAAAATTGAGCTTTTTATTCCGAACGTTGGTTCCGCCGTTTCTCTATAATTGATATAACAAGACATTTGATCTGCCTTCCAATAAAAAGTTTTTCTTTCATGATACAGAAACTCTAAGTGGTCAATGCACTTTTTATACTTGTAGACATAGCATGTTGACATTTACTGAGATGTAGATAAGATTTATGACT
This sequence comes from Eumaeus atala, assembly GCA_017140195.1. NCBI lineage: Eukaryota > Metazoa > Arthropoda > Insecta > Lepidoptera > Lycaenidae > Eumaeus > Eumaeus atala. The sequence continues at coordinate 157,972 of JAFELO010000849.1, forward strand.
CCTCCCTCTTTTGGTTTCCAAAGCCGAATTGCAAACTTGGAATCCATATAATTTAGTTATGTACGTCTGTCCTATCGTATGTGATTGACGTTATATTTGAAATTTTAAATTACACTACCTTATACCAAAAACGAGTCACGAATCGGTTAGTACATAAAAATAGAAATTCTGGAAACGTATTATAATATTAGATTTCCAGTAAAATTGAGTATCAAAGAATACTCTCATAATCAGCTCGTAGTAGTAAGTAATAATGAGGCTATAACCAAAGAGTAACTAAAGTTTATCTCTAAAACTATCTCACGATACAAGTATTGGCGGCGCCACACTGTGGTTCCGCTCAACTTAAATACCATTTAAAGTGAAGTCGAGGCTCTACTTAATGTACCCTACTACTTATATATATATATATATATATATATATATATATATATATGTATATGTATATGTATATGTAACATTGAAACCTTCCTCGGGAATCACTCTATCCATGGGTGACCACCGCATGAAAATCCATTCAGGTAGATTAAGAGTCAATTCATACTAGCGCAGAGTCGAAGCGCATCGAAGCGTTAATCCGAAACTTAATATAGCAAATTCACCCTTATTTCCACAATGTAATGCACATATTTCTTCCAAGGAAAAAAAAGACGCGCGAATTCACGCGCACTCGAGGGAATTCGCGCGCCTGTGCGCGAGCAACTCTGATTGGTGCGCGCGCATTCGCGCGAAGCCAAGCGGCTTTTAGGCGAACTACGCGCCATCTGGTCAGTCGGCAATCGGAATCGGACGGGAAAACAGGAGTCTGCAAGCAACTGCAGTGCGTGTCGAACCACTCTGAAGACAATTTTTTGAAGTTGCGGTGCAGAACACCGGCAACTGGACCGCCCGGCGACCGTGAGGACGCCGAAGTGTTCACGCGTATACTGCCCACTTTGAAGATAAGTAGGTGAAGAATTTACACTCCAGTGCAGGCCCTCGAGCCCTGCACGGGGACCATGTCCCCAACCACATCGCCACCAGCAAGCCCGAGGAGGCGAAGAAGCTGCAGCAGTTCCATGGAGTCGTCGAGCAGCGACGAGATGGAGCTGGACAGCACTTCGCAGTTCAACCACAACAACATCGGAAGCGGCATTCGACGAGAGCGACTGCATAGCGGAGTCGGCGGAGGAGACGACGCCGAACCCGCAGACACGTGAGGAGACGAGAGTCCCTCACAAAAGACCCAGGGAGCAGGAGGTAAGTGCGACGTCACCTACCTTGTCGCCGCCCAAGAAGAAGCTGGAAAGGAAGAGAGACGGGGGCTCTCCCCGTCCCGCTCGCACTCTCACGTTCGCCGAAGCGACGGCGGTGCCGGCTCCGAGCGCGCTACCTGCGCATTCCAGTGGCGCCGGGCCGGCGCCGGCCAACGCAGACGCAGACGCAAAAAACGCAGACGCGCAAAAAAAAGGGTGAGTCCAGTTACCCACCGCTCGTCGTCGAGGTGTTGCCCAACTGGGTACAACATTTCAGCAAGCTGCGGCAACTACTCGGCCACAGCCCGAATGCCAAGCCCCTCGGCAAGGGGGTGCGTTTCTCGCCTAAGAGCGAGGCTGAGTTCCGGATCGTACAGAGGTACCTGTGTGACCTCAGGGCTACAGAGGGACTCAGCTGGTTCTCTTACTCCCTCCCGAAGGAGCGGAGTATAAAAGTAGCTATCAGGGGTCTGCTGGAAAACACAGAACCCAAAGACATTATGGAGGAGCTAGAACGCCTGGGGTTCGAGCCCGAGTACGCCAGCCAGATCAAGGCGAGGCAGGGCAGACCCGGCTGCATATTCTTCGCTCTCATTAAGAAAACGGAGGCAGCGATAACAGAGATCTACAAGGTCTCTGAGATGCTCAATTTACCGGGCATCAAGATTGGCGCATGGAGGGGCAAGAAAGGCCCCGCCCAGTGTCACAGGTGCCAGCAGTTTAGGCACACTTCTAAACAATGCTACCGGAGGATCGCCTGCGTTCGCTGCAGCGAACCGCACTTTGCGCGCGATTGTAAGCGCCCCAAGACGGACCCGCCGGTCTGTGCGAATTACACCGGGGCTCACCCGGCCAACAGCACCGCCTGCCCGGTGTTCAAGCGAGAGGCGGGCAACATGCGCGCTGGCCTGGTGGCTATCACCACGGTGAGAGTCCAGCGGCCTCAAGCTCCACAGGTGGAGCTACCACCACCGACAGCCGCGTCTCTAATAGCGGAGGCGAATAACCCCATCCCCAGGGCCTCATCTCAGGCCACAGCTCAGACCCCAGGGCTCAAGCCCAAAAAAAGAAGAAAAAGAAGCAAAAGAAGAATAGGGAGGCCGCCGTCACTCAAGGAGTGACACCCGAGGCAGAAATGGAGGTTGACCCCGTTCTCCCCATCGCTGCACCCGCCCTCCCGAAACCCACCACCTCGTCCGCACCTGCAGCGGCGAAGCCGGCAGCACCCGCACCGGCTCCCAAGCCGAAGCCTTCAAGCGATGTGACCACACCGCATGAAAGGCAAGCGGTGACGCAGACGACGAAGATGGCCGCCTTCATCGGCCACACCTGTTCCGGCCTGATGGAGTTGGCCATGGAAATTTATAACAGCTATGGTAGCGGCTCCAGCCTCCTAGCTACAGCCATGGCCAGCATACCCAAGCTGGTCGAGTTCATCACCGGAACCTTCCAGAAGTGGCAGGAAACAAGGTGAGAATCCTCTTCTGGAACGTGAGGGGCGTCTCGAGTAGACGGGCCCTGTTGACTCAACTCCTGTGCGCACAGGAGATCGACATCGCCTTGATCGGCGAGACCCACTTGAGACCCGAACAGAGATTCTTCATCGCCAGTTACACGTCGTACAGATACGACGATCCCAACGACCGAGCGATGAGAGGAGTGATGGTGTTGGTCAAAAGAAAGATCATACACCAACCACTCCCAGTCCCCGCGATACAATCGTTCCAAGCGATAGGCGTGGAGATAATTGCGGGCAACAAGCCGACCACACTCTCCGCAGCCTACAAGGCTCCGGGTGACGCACTGGACGTCGCCGACATCCACCGGCTCCTCTCAGAAGAGCCGACTGTGATTGCCGGCGACCTCAACTGCAAGAGCCCGTCTTGGAGCTCTCGTCTCACGAACGCGAACGGAAGGAGTCTCCTCGCGGACGCAGACGAGATGCACTACACGGTCCATGGCCCCACGGAACTGACCTACTATCCAGATCCGCAAGCGTTCCAGCCAGACGTACTGGACGTGGCCATCACCAAGAACCTAGAGGGCCACTTCTCAAAAGAAGTGTTGGAGGAACACCTCGATTCTGACCATATGCCAGTGCTGGCGGAATTGCACAACGAGGCGTGCGAAGTGCCACCTCTCCCCCCCAGGCGAAAGGTAAATTGGGAAGGGTTTGCCTCCCGCCTCAACGACTCCACCCCGAACTTCCCCGTCAACAACGCGGAAGACGTGGAGAAACTAGCCGAAGAGATGCAGACTTCAATCTGCCTTAGAGAAGGCCACCGAAACTCTCTCGTGCTCTGGCGCCAATGGTAAGGACAAATTGCCAAAAAGCCTCCAACTCCTTCTCGAAGAGAAGAGAGCCATCCGAAGGAGATGGCAGTCTACTCGCTGCCCCACGATAAAGACTCACCTGAACCGTCTCACTGAGAGGGTCAAATCCGAACTTGCGGCTTTAAGTTCGGACAGATGGTCGAGGAGAATCGAGGAGGCCGGCGAAGACTGGCAGTCACTACGGGTCCTGACGCGCACTCTAACGAAGAGGAAAGCACCAAGTAGGCCATTAATACACGGAGACGACACTACAAAATACAGTGCCCCAGACAGAGCGGAGATATTCGCGGCCCATCTGGAGGCACACTTCACCCCCTTCCCACCGGTCGATTCCGAGCACACCGCCCGGGTCGAAGCCGTGGTCGAAGCTTACCTGGAAGCCGAAGGAGAAATCGCCGCAGCGGCATTTCACTTTTCACCCAACATTGTACGGAACACCATCAAGGGGTTGAAAGCCAGAAAGGCCCCCGGGCATGACGGAATCACCAACATGGCCTTGCGAAACCTTCCATTCAAGACGATGACCGCAGCAACGAGACTGCTAAACGGCATCGTCCGAACTGGACACTTCCCCACTAGCTGGAAGTTGGGCCACATCATCATGTTGCAAAAACAGGGTAAGGACAGCAGGAGAGCGGACAACTATCGCCCGATAGCTCTGCTACCCACTCTGTCGAAGACCCTAGAGTTGCTCATACTGAGACAACTCACCCCCCTTCTACCATTCAGAGACGAGCAATTCGGTTTCCGACCCAACCACGGTATCACTCACCAACTGGTCCGGGTCACCCATTTGATCGCAGTGGCTAGAAACAAGAAAGAAGCTGTAGCCGCCGTATTCCTCGACATGTAAAAAGCATTCTACTCCGTATGGTATAACGGGTTAATATACATATTAATCCAAAGCAATGGGGCCTAAACCTCTCCTAAAAGTGATTGCATCATTACTCTCAGAGAGGACATTCCAGGTGAGAGTGGACGGGGTCTTGTCCGAGAGGAAATGTATTCGTGCAGGTGTACCACAAGGGAACTGTCTCTCGCCAGCCCTCTACAACTTTTACGCCGGGGACGTGCCTGTTTCCCCCGGAGTGACCGCCGTGCTCTACGCGGACGACACCGCCTTCTAACGCGAGGCACGCGGCCAAAAAACTACAGAGAACCCTCGATCTCCTGCCGGAGTGGCTCCAGAAATGGCGGCTGGCGGTCAATCCATCTAAATCACAAGCGATCACCTTTCCCAGACAGCGCACCGCACCAGGTGCGCTCAAGTTACAGGGCGTCGCGATTCCATGGCAGAGGACAGCCAACTACTTGGGAGTCGTGCTAGACTCCGGACTCACGATGGCTCGTCAGGCCGAAACCGCCATCAGAAAGGCCAGATCAGCCACCGCCAGGCTGGCGCCACTCTTGCGGGTGAGTGCCATCCCACGAAAAATGAGTATAGCACTCTACAACGCTCACATAAGATCGAGGCTAACATACGCGACTCCTGCCTGTCATCACTTGCTGAGCGATACGAACAAGCGGAAGTTCCGTGTCGTTCAGAACAAGGTGTTTCGACAACTGGACAAGGCTCCAAGGTTCGTGAGGAACCAAACTATACTCAGGGACCTGCGCGTCGAGCCCCTTGATGACCTTGTCGGCAGGATGTCGAGCAACCTGTTCGAAAAGGCGGACGCGTCGGAGCGCGAGACTCTCAGGGGTCTCGCGCCGTGGCACGCCCGCCCCCGGACAAATATAGCCTGCCGAGGAAGGATAGGAAATAAATTAAAACATTTAAAAAAAATACGGGGAGACGAAAAGGAAAGAACTTTGTCCCCACTATACTATGAAGAAACAAACGTGGCAGGCAGCATAAAATATATCACTCGCGTTATCAAGATGATTGTAATGAAACCTCTAGGCTTTAGTCGGGAACATAGAAATTTATTTAATACAGTTTGAATCTGAATTAAGGGATCGTAATGAAGTTTAATATCTGCGGGGTTTCTTAGTCCCAAAACTTGAGGAATCCATGAAGAATTTTGATGAATTCATCGAGGTTAACTCGTATTGTTTTAATGAGGTCTTGGTATGTTTCAGAATAATCGAAATATTGAATTCCTAAATAACTTAAAACTTTCTTATAAAAATTACGATAAACAAAATCTCAATTTGTTGTGCCGTCAATTCAATTCCAAATAAAATAGGTGTGTGTATTTACATATACGCGCTAGAAGTTATACTTCTATTGCGGAGTTTATTTCTACTTACACAAACACACATATATCTACATACAGTTATACATTCACACTAAATTCCTTTATTACTTCCCATCATCAATATCATCAGTCTATCGTTGTTTAATCTTATCTCTTAGCTATGATACAATTTTACTTACTATGTATATGGACTATATTAGTAAGTACCAATTAGTGTTGCGAAAAGACGTTTTAAAACGAACAGTCACCGCCAATTTGCCGCACTATTGGAGGAGCTACGTGGAGGTGAGAACAGAAGTATTTAGATCTTTTCTTTTATAGCCATGTACATGACTGCACTGAAGTTTACATTTTGTTTTTTTTTTTTTTTTAATTTTTTTAGTGTAATCAATTGAAATTACATAATATCGCTATGATTGTATCGTTAAATTACGGTGGAGTTTTGTTGGTACGACAATGAATGTGAGGTGAGCCTGAGGGGGCTCACATGTTATCGCCGCAGGGCAGCTCCGGGTAGCTGCGCTATCGTAGTTTGTACAGTTCATTCCAGTGTAGTTCATGAGATCTCACTTTTTACGCATAGTAGTATACGTGCCCTTCAACATAACTTTCATACAATTAACATAATATAAAGTATAAAATAATCTCGCGGTCTCATCCACGTAACTCCGGTTCATTTAGCAATAGTGTAATGGTATACAGCCTGAAATCTTCCTCCATAAATATACTATTCAACAAAAGTACTCAGTTTTATATTTTAAGTATTTACTTCAGTCCAGTTACATTTCACAAAAAATATTTTTCAACAGGCCCATTGTGCTTACTCTTTTATCTCGTTTATTCTGTGATTTTTATTTAAAATCGTATAACATCAAGGTCTTGGGCAATGGCCGCCACAAAAATACAAAAACAATTCTGTAATAACCTGACAATCCGGGTTGTCGGATTAAAAAAATTTGTATTCTAATTTTGATAAGCATTTACTGAAAGATGAACTTCTGAAGATAAAATTAAAATATTTTTTCCTTCAAATGTTATTATCATGTATGATAATAACATTTGATTTTTTTCATCATAAAGGAATACTTAACAGCGTGTATTGGTTCAGTGAGACGACAGAAAATATCAAATATCTTCTATAATTGACAGGAGTTTGGAAGTGTGCGCAAGAGACGTAAGTAACGTTGGCATTGTACACGTCACGCGGGAGTTACGCTCATATAACTTGACACCAGCGTATGTATATGTGTTTTTTCTTTGACTTGACACCCGTGTATGTATATGTGTCTTTTTTATCTAAAATAAGTCAGCCTTACATCTACTGAAAGAAATAATTAGATTCTAAATCCCTTATATATAACGAATGGATAACAAAACTTAAGAATCTCTCACAATATTTTAATTTAAAATTAGAACTAACAATACGTATTATGTATAAAAAAGAAAAGTTCAGATTTATTACGTTTAGTGCCATAAATTCTTGTCAAAAAATAAGAAGATGATATAAGTTTCATGTCGGTTGCATTTTGTACAATTAGAGTTGGTCATTTACCCATTAGGAAAGTAAAATTATTCAGTGGAATGTGATTGGAACAACTGCGAAGATAGAGCGTTAAATTTCTGTTGATGTTTTTCGTATTCGAGAACCAGGGTACCTTGGGTGGCCTGTTAACAAAGGTCCTATACCAACTCCCACAGTTCTTTGAAATTTGTTGAAAGTATTTATCCCATTATTCATAAAAAAAATTTTGATAGATCCAACCTACAAAATTATTAAAGCAAGAGTTTATACTGATCACGGTACCCTCGGTTTGTGCTGCACATGCCAAGGCATAAACCACATCATTGCCAATAATACCAACATGTGATGGTACCCATTGTAGACAAACGTTAACCCTATTATGAATTAATTCGTAAATACACTTAATAATGTGGAAAGCCTCAGTCCTAGTCTATTTACCTTTGGCACATGAAATCAGATGAAGCAAGCCACTTTTAGAGTCAGTTACAATAAGGATGTCAGTGCTTCAAGAATGTCTATTACTTCAATGTTCGTAATCGGAATGTTATCATTATCTATACGATATTGAGACTGTATTTTAGACATAGAATCATACAATGCGCATCCCCCATAAGCTAAAGATTCCTCCATTGAACCATCTATATGAATGTGGACGTGGTTACTATACTTATTAGAAATAAATTTTTCGCTAACTGTCTCAAGTTCTCGTGATGTTATTTTTTTTTAACAGTAGGAATATGGATATATGTGTTTATTTTGGAAAGAAACACGGAACCCGATACGAATCTGCTCGTCAGCACGGAAGTCAGCAGAAAAAAGAGCTGGATGGAGACTACTCGTCAACTTGTCCGTGAGGGCTAGAATAGCCGCCGCCTTTGACGAGTTTTTATAATTTATTATAATATTGTAGCATGTGTTTTCTGTTACATTTCTGCATGCGGTTAAATAATGGAACAATACTGCAGGCATATTTTCTTACTCTGTTGTAGGTGTTTATTCAGTGATACACTGTTTCATGTTTCTTGTTATATTGCTTTTTGTGTTATTGTTACAAATGTTTATTGGATGTTACAATGTTGTAAATACTCTTGTTATACAGTTGCAGGTGTTTATTGAATGTAACAATGATGCAAATGTATTTTAATGGTACTGTTACATGTGGTTCTTGTTGCAATACTGCAAGTGACTATTACATAACATTACAACGGTGTGGATGTTGCTTCAAGTGTTTATTATTGGTATATTTTATTGGACATGTTCGTCTGTTGCCGCTTCTTATTGGATTAAATATTGTTGGAGATATTTTTTGTTAAACTTGCATGCATTTATTGAATATAACAATGTTTCAGGTGTTTCTTGCAACATGAGAGCCAAAAAAATTAAACACGGTACTAATTATACCCTCATTTGTATGTAAAAAACAGTGAATTAACTACAATAGTTGTACATATAAGTCTCTCGTAGATCACAAGGCACACATAAATGTAATCGCTGCAACTGTAGATTCTCAGGATGTCAAATCCAAGCTTAAGGTTGTTTTAAGACAGAGAGAGAGGGTGTGTGCTGCGTTCCGAGTTTTGAATGCACGCTAAATAAGTACATCATTAATTGGACAAGTTGGGACAAAACTGCTTATGATTATCAGGTAACGTATATGACAGATATGTGTGGGCAATTAGCTAGTCTCTATATAGCTCTGGGATTTGAATTTGAGTCCCCGGTTGGACCAAAAATTATTGTTGAGATTTTTCAATTTCTAATAACAGACAGATCTCAGCAATTAGGTGGTGTTGCGCCCTCGGGCATTGGTGAGTACGTTTAACCATCAGTCCTGCGACTGACTACTCTCCGGTCGTGTCGAATGCTGTCCCTTCAAAATAGGAGAATGAGGTAATAGGGAGTACACTTTTGCCTTCACACTCATTTGTAATCATCATCATCATCATTATCAGCCCTTATCGGTCCACTGCTCAACATAGGCCTATCTCAATAAACGCCAAGACGACCGATCACCTGCCACTGCATGGCGATCGTCCTCCCACCTGGTGACTGGTCGACCAACACTTCGTTTTCCTAAACGCGGCCTCCAAACCCAGAACCTTACTGGCCCATCTGCCATCTGTTCTATCTGTCCTTCTGAGTGTGTCACCAGCCCATTGCTACTTCAGCGAGCCTATTCGTCGCATGATATCGGATACTTTAGTTCTCTGCCTCGTGACTTCATTACGAATTATGTTGGACAGAAAAATATCCAACATAGCACGTTCAGTAGCCCGCTGAGCTACCGCATAGTTGCGGACCAGTCAAAAATTAAGAGGCCATGTTCCGGCCCCTAAGGTCATCACGGGGAGAACGCATTGGTTGAAGTCTTACGTCTTCAAGCTCTACGGTATAGGCGACATGAGAATGTGACGAAGCTTCCGGGTTGCTGTTCAACCCAACTGAATCGGCATCCTTCTCGAAGTTATATCTACCTAATTTCAAAAGTTGCCTCTACTACGACTTCGAGAACAGCACCATCATCATCATCATCGCTGTGGCCGAAAATCGACTAGAATGACATTATTTAGTAGAGGCCTTAGTCGAAACTCAGCTAAGATGATTAAAAAAATATTAAACATTTACATTTTGTAATAACATAAAAATATCATCTTCTATTCTGTTTAAATAATTAGTATATATATATATATATATAGGTATAGATGTAAACCGAGGAGAACAGGCAGCACAAAACAAACCAGCAATTGTTATTAAGAATTGTTATTAATTCATATTTACCACTCGTTTTGAATAGTTACATTATTCGTAGGATTTGTAACATCATGCAACGTTCAAGATCGCTTTAGCCTTCAGTTACATTTCATGTCACGCGAGTGACGGCCCTCGGGAACAATGCTAGTTCCAGTGTTTCCACAGGATGAACAGTGCACATACCAACCACCAGGTTACTCTAGAGTATTGTCTTTCGGTAAATTTGTTTTTATTTAAAGCTGGAGTTAAATTAAACGACCGGAGCAAATGAGACGCCGGCGTTTTAATAAACTTCGACGTCCATAAATACCGGCAATGCAGTATGACACCACATCTTATTTTCTCAGCGGTATTTAAAAATGTTGGATACAATTTTGTGCATAAAATATTATGAGAAAAATTTCAAGACATAAATATTTATTGTTAAACCCAAAGAAGGCACACAAAAAGTACATGCAGTGGACAACAGAATATAATCTCTAGATAACCGGTGGACCGTGAGGTGTAAATAATATTCTGGCTTCGGGGACTCATCGAGATGAGGACACAGTTGAACTACATACAATGCATCTAGAATCAAAAAAATATATTTTAAGTCATGATTTTAATGTGTTACTGTTAATTATATTATAAGATAATAGAGTAATTGTAATCTGTGTACTTAAACACAGACGTGCACCTAATGTACGACGTGGACTGCATGGTTAACTATAGATAATAGTTATTATAATATAGAATGATGTACAGTATGTTTAAGTGTTGTAAAACAATAAGATATAGTTAAAGATAAGAAAGCGTGTGAAAATAATGTTTTAATCTGTTTGATTAATTAGTTTTAAGATTTGAATAGAAGCAGATGTGGGAATGGTTGAGCGGGTGCTGGTTGGAATATAAGAACAGAGTTAAGATTAATTAAGACAAGTTTGAACTAATCTTTGAAGGCAACGCGTCATAGTCGTTAGTAGCGACTTTGTTATTCACTAAGGACGTGGTATATTGTCGAAGCTAATAGTAATGTAAGTATGACATTACGAGGTTTAGTGAATAAACATTCATTTATATATCTCTGCCCTGTGGTCCCTATAACATGGACAAAATCAAAATCCTTTGTCCTAACAAGAAGTATCAACCCTCACGTAATACGGGATACGAAATGTAGATATTCACTTTATGAATTATTCCTTCAACAATACTGGATATCTGTAACACGTTTTAGCATCTGCGTAACATATATCCATAGAAGTATACCTTTATTTTTCACGGGATAAAATAACTTTTTATAATTACACTTACCGTGTTCATTTAGAATAGTTTGAGTGTACTTTATACCTACTTGCATGCGATGAAAATAATTTTATGGTATATAAATTTTAAGTTACTTTTTAGATATTGTCCTCAAATTATCCCAGACTAAAAAAAAATAATATCAGCCTCGTAAACATATACACTTTACCACATTACAAATATAGTTTCATAATGATCCATAACTTTTTAAATATTATATATAGTCTATGCTCAGCAGCCATAATGTAGGATTCTAATGATACTTTTTTTTTAATCGGAGCAGTAGTTATTTTCAACGCAAACAAACATACAAACAACCAAATGTTTCCTCTTTCTAACATTAATATAGATTATATTTATTATGTCAGGTTTTATCATTCCACTCCAGTATACAGTGCGCTGTAGGTTTATTTCCCTTGAGATACTAAGAATATGTAGCACAGTTCGTAGCAACTTTTGAAGTTGTTTTGCAGCTCCAAGGATTTGCACTTCAGAATATTCAAATCAGCTACAACTTACTTTATTACAAAACTTCAAGACATACAAGAACGACTATCACAATATGTTTCATATAGCATTGAGAAACATTGCGCATGGCTCATGGCTTATTACATTTTAATTTCTATTTCCGAGAGCTTATATATTATTACTTATTTGGCGTTAATTATTAAATATTTATCTATTATCGAGAATAATTAATTTATATTTGAAAATGTATAACGTATTTAATCAGAAGTTAGTCTAACATTTTCCTATACACTAGAGGAACGTCTATGCTATAATGTGAATATATCAACTTTATCATAATAGCAGCGTGCTGCGGGTTTAGACGCGTACCTTTGACCCTATTGGTCGTACAGTTACGGTATATAACTATAACATTCATAATGACTGTACAACTAAACGAAAAATTTATTCACGTTTTTGAGCAAGTTTATTTATTTTAAATCAAAGCATATTAAAAAGGACTTTCATATAATAATTTGGCTCTCATAATTACCCCCTTAGGAGTAGAGATAATGAAAATACCGATATACGCATCATTTATTTGTAATCAAAAAGGCTTTTGAGTCAGGCGACTATAAGGTAAATTCCTAACTTCAAAAGTATCGGACTCAGACTTGTTTGTCGTCGTATGTACGAAATGTCCATTTCTACTTCGTCCCTTTAGAGAAGAATATCGAGACACGCTTTCACACGTTTCTACTCATTTTTAATCAATATCTCAGAAATAAGGTTGCATGTTTCTAACTTAGAAAATAACGGACCCCTTTACAAACTTATTCTTATACCAAACAAATACATTTCAAATTTATTTTTTTAGCTCTGAAACGCTATTTATGTGTGATTTACATTTTTGTTATAGAAAGCGTGTGCACCCTTATAATGTCAGCATGAGATTTCTATTTGCTTAGGAAAACGATTCATTACTACGTGAATATCGAATTCCTTCCCAATCACAAAGTAATATATTCTTGTATGCCAGTAATAAATATAATAAAATACCGTTCTTTTGTGAATTGCAGAAATCCTTTAATTTTATTTTTATTAGCAAATCACAGGCGGGGCAAATATCTTGTAATATTCGAATTGTACCATTCATACCAGACCTAAATTTGTAAGCCACAGTTTACTGTAGCCTGATAGCAATCCCCACTACGGCTCAAGCCCTGTCGTGGCGGTGGGGCTCTGTAGTCTGGGGTGAACCCAGACACCTTGGGCGAAGCTAATTGAGCCGAAGAGGGAGGTGCTCTTATGAGAGGGGTAAGAGGGGGACTTAAGAGCAGGAGAAGAAACCGTCGCCGGAGAGTCTTTTCAAACCGCACCCCATTGCACAGTCTCAAAGTTTGTGGGGTCGACCTGTGGTGCGGAACATCCCCATCTGTGGAGATGGCGTGGGCCCCTTACGGGGCTGACAAGCCATCGAGGTGCCCTGATGATTTGTTATTCCGGGGCACCTCACCAAAGGCGACACTGATGAGTCTCGCGGTGGTTTTCGTGGGTCCACAAGCCCCACACACCACTGGATCCAACCCAGGGCGTGAATGCTTATCTCCGCATCAACAAAAAAAAGCCTGATACCAATATCGTGACCGTGACTGGGACACTCTATGGGGGAGGCCTATTTCCAGCAGTGGACATCGTGCGGCTGATGATAATGATGATTGATGCAACAAAGTAGTTTTGATTTCCACTACGGTCCTATCACCTTAGTCAACAATACTGGTGGGTTTCGTTTGGTGTGAAAAGAAGGACAACGCGTCTGCGTTACATTTGTGATAATCTTTATAAAATAAACAAATAAATAAGCCTTTATTGCTGTTTACAAGTTTCAGAATCACTAAAATTATTTATTACATGTTTTTACCGACTGTTTGTTATTTAATATAGTTATATTCATTTTCCAGCTTAATAGTTATTAACAATAGGATTCACTCACAGCTTGTCCTTCGACAAGGGCCTCCTCTAAAGTCTTTCATGTGTCGTTATCTATTGCGACGCTCATCTACACCGGTCCAACCACTTTTTTAAGGTCGTCTTCTCATCGTTACAGTTATAACTTTTGTCCATTTCTCGTTTGTCTCTCTTAGAATATGCCCATCTCAGTTTCATTGATTTGCATACCTTTTGTGCGTTTCTAAATTTAGTGATGTTTTTAATTTTTGTTAATCCTATTCTATTGTTCCCTTGACACACGCGTCTCTCTATTCCGTTTTGACATATCTTTAGCTTATTCGGTAGTCTTTCTGTCATTGCCCATGTTTGACAGCCGTATGTTAGACATGGTTGTATGCGTACATTATAATTTTTTCTTTAAATTTTGATTGCCATATATTCACTTATCACTACCTCGCTGAGCGAGCGACCAATATCTGTTCCACGAGTTTGCTATTTTTCTTTCAATTTCTTTTCCCATCGTATTTTTGATTGCTATAAGCTGCCCTAAATATATATTTTCTTCTACATATTCAATCTTCTGTGTATCTACCCTAATGTCGTATATCTGTTAGCTGTTAGTTAAAAATTTTGTCTTGGTTGTGTTCATCGGAAGCCCAGCTTTCTCGCTCTCATTTGACAACTGTTGTAACATTTGCTCTAATTTTTTCAGACACTCTGCAAATAAGATAGGATCGTCTGCAAAACGTAGGTGGCTTAACTTATCACCGTTTTTATTAAACCCTTCGCCCTCCCATTGCAGGTTCCTACATATCATCTCCAGATTCCTGGAAAATAACTTTGGTAAGATATATATATGCCTCTCTCTGTAGGGAATTCAGCTCCTGTAGTTTCAAGTCTGGCTTAAGCTGTATCTTTGGAATATATATTTTGGAGTCTTCTGATATATTTCCTTTGTATTCCCTGCTTCCCAAATAAAGTCATGTTCCAAGGAATCGAAAGCTTTATTGTAATCCCAAATAATATATGACTATGGAAATCCGCCTGCTCTGTCGGTTGATTTTCGTCAAGAGTTAAAGTATTTCTATATAGAATGATTTACAAAGACCATCAGATCATGCTCTACTGTAAAAGATACAACATTAAAATATTTATCAGATTTGCCTACTTTCAATTATTCTTTTCCCTTCACTCCTATTAGCGACACAGATGTTAGAGCGGCAATACAAAACAATATAATAAGTAGGCAAATCTGATAAATATTTTAATGTTGTATCTTTTACAGTAGAGCATGATCTGGCAGAAGGTTGGGAAAAGCAATTATTCAAAACGTGAAGATCGAAATCGTCATGTGACAGGTCTTGCGACCATGAAGGGACTAGTAAAAGTATTGACGTTTAGCATCCCGACATAAATGATTACAGTGGTTACGTAACAATTTAAAATTAATAAGATTATTTTCAGTAGGAAACCGTTTATATTTTCTTTTAGCGCGACTCCTAGATGCCATGCACTTCTTGATCTTTCGGATATCCATAGAGCGGGATTTCTTTTAACTTTCTTAAGTAGAGCATGGCTATCACATAAATCTGTAACTTTCATGTTAAATATTTTAACCATATCATTTAAATCACTGCAATCTATGAAATCAGACCAATCAACGTTTTGCCATCACTTACTAGGTCCTCCAGATTAATATTCTTATAGCTACGCAATACAACTTTTTGGGGCTTATATTTTGGGGTTCGTATATAATAGGAAATAAAGACAAGATCGTGATATGAAAAAGAGATAGCAAGTTGATCATAATTCGAAACATTATTAGGAGAGGAAGCAATCATTAGATCTAATAGTGAAGGTACACAGTTTGAAAAATGATGTGTAGTAGTAGTAGGTAGAATGTGAAGGTTAAAAGAGGTTATTATAGATTTTAGCTTGTGAGCACGAAAATTATTTTTTATCCGACAAGTATTAAAATCGCCCATTATGATGACGTGTTGATATGTTGTAGAGTGATTATTAAGAAAAGTATCAAATCCATCAAAATATTCGATACTGAGATTAGGACTATCAAAGACAATTAGTAGTAATCGATTCTGTTTTAAATATAGCCCAATAGCGAGATATTCAGCAGATTCTAAGTAATGAGAAGGAGGTTTGTCAATAACATTGAACTGAATATCCGCACGGAGATATATACCTCTCCACACCCTTTAAAAATCTTATCATTACGTATCAATACAAATCTTGGTACGGCATATTGAGTTGATATTAAAGACGGTTTTAAAATCGATCCGGAAATTATTATCGCATCATTATCAACGCTGTTAAAATATGTCAATTTATCAGGAAAGTGACTGGGTACACTTTGGGCGTTAATGTGAACAACATTTAGGTTATAGCGATGATTTTGAAATATAGTCGAGATTCGGTCTCAAAAAGCCAGTGGGGAAGAAGAAGTTACACTATCAATACTTCGGAAACTGTTGGACGAAGAACAGAAAAAAAATCATCTAAATCATGTAAGATATTTTTATACTTAAGAAATATCAAATGTTAATTAAGTGTGCATATAAATAAATAATATTAAATAAAATATATATAATAAATATATAATAACACAAAATATTAAAGTAAATTCCACCTAAATAATTGTGAAACCCACCATTCCTAAACGATATAAAATTGAAAAAATTAACTTTTTTCTAATAACCATTGTAACAACAGGAGAACAATATACAAAAAAACGACAACAAAAAATACTAGATTAATTTATAATACAAATTCATCACTACAATTACTTAGCTTAGCAAAATAAATTTAGAGTGGCAAAGGTTTAAATGTTTCTCAACTATCTCTTAATGAAACTGGTAAATAAAATGAAACTGTCGTCTGTCACTGTCAATTACAGTTTCGGTAAGTAGAAAGCGTATCGCCACTGATTGACATGTTTGGAACAAAATTTTAACAATTTTGAAACACCGGCTTATTATTAAATAAAACATTTACCTACCACTTCTATATTGTGAATACCGACATAAAGATAAACATTAAATTAAAGTAGTTTGCAAGTAAAGTGATGTATAGACTTAATACATGTAAGTTTAAAAATTTAATACACAATTATTCATGATCACAATCTATGTCGTCCACGATTTGATCGAGAGGGTTTTGCAGCTTTAGATTCACTTACACCTGGAGGGGCACTGATCTCGACGTTGACCGGAAGCTTAGAGATTATTTCTTGTAAAAAAGATCGTCGAGATATATCATGAAGCATTATTATTATTTTACGTTCAGCAGTCTAGCAGTTTTTGACTCCAAAGTGGCTTCAAGCCGATGGGAAAATCTGATGTCATGTTTTAGTTAGAAACTCTGAGATTGTTATACCAGTTCCTTTCAGAAATATCTTAGCTTCCCAAACTTCTTGCCTAGTCACTATAAGCTCAAGATCAAGACTCGTGTTGGTGTTGTTAGATGTACTTTTTCTTGTGAAAAATGTAAGTCCACAGCACCGGTTGCTCAGGTAGTTTTACGAATTAGAGTTGCAATTTACTATGGTCACCAAATTGCTTCCACTACTTATTTTTGCCCTATACTATAAAAAGAAAACATTATACATGAAGTACTCTTTACCTGGATTTTTATCAAACTCCATACACTTTAGCCAAAGATTTTGCGGATTAATGGATGGAATTCTCGGAAGATATAAGTAAATACCATATTCATTTTTTGAATGAGGCTTCCTTTAGCTTATATAACGCCTCACTGCGCCCAGCAAGAGCGTCCCGCGGATGAAACCGTGTGCTAGTATCCATTAAACTACAAAGATTAAATTTTTTATTAAACGTGAACTATTAACATGGGTTAGGAAGAAGTGGAAGGTGTTTTCCGTTGAGTGAACACCGACCCTATAGGTAAGTTTCGCAAGTTGTAGTGCTGCAAACTTCCGTTCGACAGAAACCACCGACAATAGAATACTGCGGTACCAATTGGTGAATATTTTGCTAAGTCCAGGAGCGGTAATGTTTAGCAGTGATTCTTTATACAACGTGAACTGTAAGAGATTGTACATTTTGAAGACATGGTAAATAATGTCACCAACGCAAAAATAACAGTACATGTTAAACTTCGCTGAATTTAGTGTCGTTATTAAATATGTCCACCGCGTGAAACTGATAGAAACTTGAGCGCCCAAATGTCAAGGTATGGGGTCTTCATGTCAGTTGTGCGGGCGCGTCTAAATAAACGTACTGTTATGTCCAGAGGTCGGAGGCTTTAATGCTGAATACGCCTGATTATGGGCCCATCAGCATTACACTCTCGGAACCTGAGCATTACTCTTATCCCGGCAGCTCAGTCTCTATCCATACATCAGACCTGACGGTCGCGTACAATTTCTATATCCATTTGTCATAAGTTAATTATAATATTTTACTATTTGTTCCTATCAGTAATAAAATTTATTTTTAGGCAGCAACCTTCACATCGTGTCCTGAGAAACTCGAAACCGACATGCGAAGAGTCATCGCCGTGCTTATCTGCGTACTGTGAGTCCTTAGTCATTGTTATAAATCAGGGTTGTACAACACATTGTTTTAATTTTAATATTTTATTCTATATCGATGTCGAAATCAGAAAAATTACAATTAGATATTCAAATGTCGAATAGCTCTAAACCACCGACTCCAGTTCCTGCACCTACACCTACTCCTGCGGCAAAGTCATCGCCCTTAGTGGTCGAAATGGACCTTAACATATTGTTTAAATTTATTACACCCTTCGATGGAAGTAGGGATACCCTTAATTCATTTTTAGTTAATTGTAATAACGCCTATGAGCTTGCCAGTGAGATACAGAAACCTATTCTATTTAAATACATAATTAGTCAACTGAGCGGTAAAGCGGAAGTAGCCTGCTCAATCAAAGAATTCCCGAGCTGGGACCAGTTAAAAGAGTTTCTAAAGAACCAATTCAGTAACCGCAAACACTATGCCCACTTACTCACAGAATTACAGGAGAGTAAACAAGGGGCATTAGACAGTGTAAGCCAATTTGCTCTTCGAGTTGAAACATTGTTATCACAACTGTTATTAGAGGAGTCAACATCCACATCTAAAGCTGAGGAATTGCCTGGCCGCGCGGCGGCTATGGATGACTTAGCTCTCCATCATTTTCTCATGGGACTGTATCCTAGAATATCAAATATTGTGAGGTGTAGGTCACCAAAGAACCTAAATGAGGCTATTAACTTGGCCATATCGGAAGAACGTATTCAGCAGACTTTATATAAGAAAGCGCCAAACGAAACCAAGCCCAATAATTCTATCAGAAATAATAATTATAATAGACCGGGTCCCTCTCGAAGTAGCATAAATCCGAGCTTTAATACCAACGCATCTACTCACAATACAAGGCCATCTAATTCGCAAATGTCACAATTCTGTAGATACTGTAAAATGCCGGGCCATGATATTTTAAACTGTAAAAAACGAGAGTATAATAATAATAGATTTAAGATATCACAACCCACACAATTTAATTTTCCTACTAGACATCCTGCGAGGGTGAACTATTTAACAGATACTCTCGAAAAAGATTATGAGCAGCAAGATGAAGCAGACATTGCTGTAGATGATGACAACAATGATAATTTAAACGCTTAGATGTCCCGTATAGGTATCGCACGGGGCAAGTTCCTCTCGCTCAAGACCATCGTTATCGCTAGTAGGACCACACCACAGGGTAACCAGCCCCAAAAGGGAGGTCTTATCTCGCGTAACATTAGGACCACACCACAGGGTAACCAGCCCAAAAAGGGAGGTCTCATCCCTCATAACATTAGGACCACATCACTGGGTAACCAGCCCCAAAAGGGAGGTCTCATCTCTCATAACATTAGGTCCACACCACAGGGTAACCAGCCCCAAAAGGGAGGTCTCATCTCTCTTAATATTAGGACCACACCACAGGGTAACCAGCCCCAAAAGGGAGGTCTCATCTCTCATAACATTAGGACCACACCGCAGGGTAACCAGCACCAAAAGGGAGGTCTCGTCGCACTTGACACATCAACGTTTCTAAATCAAGAACCCAATCTCAAAATCTATGAAATCAATATAGATACGTCTAAACGATTATTACCTGATATCCTGTTACAAACTAATGTATCCGACATCCCTCTTTCACTCCTAGTAGACTCAGGGTCTTCTATAAGCCTGCTTAAACCATCCTGCATTTCTAAAACTCAAAAGCTCATAAGAGAATCAGTAAAAATTAAAGGAATAGACCCAGGCGATGAGCCCACATTAACTGAGGGCCATTTCCAACTTAAAATAGAACTAGAAGAAAGTAAACAAATAAAGTATAAATTCCATGTCATAAAAGAATTAATTTACAATACGACGGCACTATTGGTTCCGATTTTCTAACAGATCACGGCTGTACAATTGATTACACCAAGGATATTCTTAAAATAGGTAAGATCAATATTCAGTTACATTTTATTAATCCTTCCTACGTCGTTCCGTCTCGCTCGGAAACAGTTATTGAATGTTCCGTTAAAAATAATGGTCTCAAAGAAGGTATAATCCTGGACCAACAAATTACCGATCACCTATTAGTATCCAATTGTATAGTAAAAGTTAAAGACAATGACAGAATTAACCTCACTGTAGCAATTACTTCAGAATTTCCTATTAATGTGAATCCAAATTTAAACCTAAAACTGGAACCTTTACATCCGACATCGTTTAAAATAAATCTAAATACTCGAAATTCCACTGACAGAGCTAATAAAGTTATACAATCCCTGAGATTAGACCATTTGAACACGGAGGAATCTGACGCTTTAATAGATGTGTGCAAGGACTACTCTGACGTTTTTCACTTACCGGAAGACCGCCTCTCATACACCTCCATCCTAAATCACAAAATTAGAACGACTACGGATATCCCTATACATACCAATTCTTATAGATTCCCGGAATGTCACAAAAAGGAAGTGGAAACTCAAATAAACAAAATGCTCCAACAGAATATATTTGAACCTTCCATCTCACCCTGGAGTTCGCCAATCTGGATAGTCCCTAAAAAGTTAGATACCCAAGGTCAAAGGAAATGGCGTGTAGTCATTGACTATCGTAAACTCAATGATATAACTATAGGAGAAACCTATCCGATTCCTCAAATTTCGGAAATCCTTGATCAATCAGGTAAAAGTAAATACTTCTCCACACTAGACCTGGCTTCCTGTTTCCATCAATTATTAATTTCTCCCGAGGAAGCAGAGAAAACAGCGTTTTCAGTCCCTCAGGGACATTACCAATTTAATAGAATGCCATTTGGCCTAAAGAATGCACCTGCTACATTCCAAAAACTCATGAACAATTGTCCCACCGTGTACAAAGCACCGGTTCCCTTGTAGCCCACAAGGGAACCGGTGCTTTGTATACCTAGATGACATTGTTATTTATTCTTTTGACTTAAACTCTCACGTTGACAGCCTACGAGCAGTGTTTGATAGACTCAGGCGCTTTAATTTAAAACTACAGCCGGACAAGTGCGAATTCCTACGGAAAGAAGTAGCCTACCTTGGTCATGTAATCGGAAAGGACAGCGTAAAACCAAACCCCGAAAAGACTAAAGCAGTATCC
>JAFELO010000851.1:13768-26275 GCA_017140195.1 Eumaeus atala
TATATACATACATACTCTGTTACAATAAAATAGGATTTAACACACAAGTTCACTTGTGGCATATACTATTCAAACTTTCACAATAGTGGTATCACCATTTATAGATGACCGTATTGTCTATCAAATTTATAGTGATACAGATTATGTAAATAACCATATCGTAATGCACACATTAGGGAATTAAGAAATTTTAACATTAATAGAGATTTTTCAGAACATAAGATATGAAACATGGTGTCGGCAAGAAATCATGGACTCACCCTTTTATATGAAATATAAATTTTGGAAAAGAAAAAACTATTTAATTATCCTATGGTTATGGCAGATAGTATCTGCCAACATTCCATCCTCCATGTTTAACAAAAGAAAATGGTGTCATCTCTTTGACACAGAGCACACCTTTAGTCTAACAGTTAAAGATGACAGATATACTTTTTTATAAAATGTTTAAACATTATACTGACAACATTGCATTTATTACTATAATACAAATATTTGAATCAATTAAAAAAGATAAAAATGACGGAACTCCTATAATGTACACAAGTAGCCGTCCACTCGGCTGTACCTGAAACTGACTTGTCATCCATTCACTGGATGTGTAACACGGATGACATACAGTCTTTGGGCCTTTACACTAGTGAACGTCAAGGAACCGAGCATTTTTTACTGTTTCAGAGTTTAGTTTATATGGAGCGAGGAAAATAACAATAAAATACTACCATTGTCTGTGATAAAAATTAGCAATGTAGATTTATCAGATTGTTACATTTAACAAGTCTGTGTTTTGTTATACCAGTACTTGTTTGGTTTCATCTAGAATAATTGATATCATGCAGGTGGAATTGTTGTGGTATTCAACAATTTTTTTACTATCGAGACCTCTTGCTATATGCCATGTAAGTGGTGAATCGGAGTCCTCTTAATCATCTTCATTGTTCAGGTTATTCTGACTTCTCGACACTAAACAATTTGTTATTCTGTAAGGCTACAATCAGACTGGACTTTGTCTCCGCTACTGCATGGTCGACTATGTCAATATGTATAAGGTCTTAAATATAAAAAGCAATCAAATTGTGCTGATTTCTACATCATAGAAGTTTTTAAATATTAATAATAATAATATAAAAATATACAATTTAATAAGTGATTGGTGTCAATGTAATACCTTCACAGGTGTAAAGTAAGTACATAGCCACATTTGCAGGCAAGTTTATCAGGCTGCAAGCAGCAATATGTTATCACTAGATATTCTGACATAATCTCAACAGCTATGATAATGTTTACGCAAATAACGATATTTTTGTGTAAACTTAAACATTCATATCCGTTTTCTTCTTCATCATCTTTCTTTTGATGGAGATCAATTATTTAACATCAGAGGCAACTAGCAATCATCTGAGCAATACATTTGTGTACACATTATATATATATATATATATATATATATATATAATGTGTACACAACTAATAATCTATATATATATATATAGATTATTAGTAGTGTATTAAATAAAATATTATTTAACAAATAAGTTGCTTCAGGCCATGAAATAATGTTCCACACCTTCATAAGTGTGGACTACTGTCATTAGTAACACTTTGACTGCAGATGCTAATGACCCGCGGAAGGTGATTGTGAAGAAGCTGGCATTGTGTGTGACGGACCGAGACGATGTGGAGCTGGACCTGTCAGGAGATCTCACAAATCTTAAGAAGCAGGTAATATTTATGAGTGCATCATCATTCTTGCATATTGTGTTCGATGTGATCCTTATAAATGCTTACTGAGTGTACGTGCATTTAAGTCCAAGTACAGGTCAGTGGTTACATCTTGTAACTGCTGCGTGCTGCTGAAAAAACTGAAATTAGTCGGTCTGCCGCCTTAGCGCAACAGAGGGTGCCGGGAGTGTACTCTATGTGCTCTGCGCTAGTCTCTATGGAGAATTACTCTACACAGTATCCGATAAGTCGGCCCGCGCGGATCTGGTGGTCAGTGTGGTCAGTCACAGACCGTGAGGTCCCGGGTTGGCATCCCGGGCGGACTAAACAAGTGTTAAAACGATTTTTCTCTTTCTATTAACAGTCCAGAGTGTGAAAGTTGGTGGCGGTCACACTAACGACTCCTTCCCGTCGGAATGAGAGGATAGAGAGCGCACTTGTGTCTGCGCAAACACTTGTGCACTAGCCGTTATGTCCGGTGTTGATGGCATTACTTCGTTAATTAGCACTCAATTGTGAGCTTAACAATATTGCTGCCATTTTCCTGTCATTGTCACTGTACACCACACCGGTTACGATGTGGTATTTTCCTGTTCGCACATTTTCGCGTTCGCGTGGCGCACGTATGGGACAGGGAGCAGGTTGTGGCCTGTGACACACGCAGTCCCCCGCCGTAGGTGACGAGTGCGCTGTCGTCTTCAAACTCTTTAGGAACACGCATTTGTTACTAAATGAAAATTATTTATAGTGAAAGTTGTGATGTATAACAGGGCGCTGTTATACATCACAACAACCGGACACGTTGCGGGAGAGATGGCACTCGTGTGGAAGGAGGGCATCGGCTGTAAAACTGTTTTATTGTTATCTGAGCGACTTCCGCAGTCGTAGGCGGCCGCTGCTTGATAACATTTGTGTTTACTGTTTATTTGTTAGCTTTCAAATATTTTCAGGGCTATTGCTAAATGCTGCTAAAATGCAGGGAAATGATAAAGGCCTTTGCTTAACTGTGGGAAATGGGAGCGTAACACATTATTTATAAATATTTATCCGATTGTAAAATTACCTCAATATTTGGGTTTTTTGCTAATTTGGTGCATTGCGTCAATGATCCTCGTATATAAAATAAACAAGTGCGGCGAAGAAAAATATTCCTTTGTTGTGGCCAGTTGGTGTACGTTGCTGTCTCGCGTAGGCGGCGCCGCCCCTGCAGGGTGCGGGCTGTCGAGTGCCGACATACACGTGTGAAGTACGCGGTGCGGGCTCTCGGTCGTGTGTTGGGTCCCGTTGCCTACTGCTTTCATTTGAGTAAATGAGTTAGAAGTGAAAATAAAAAGCCAAATTATAAATTCACTCATAAAAAAAACTATACATAATTACACTAGATGGAGAGATATAAAATTTTATTTGCAATCACAAAACAGCACACTTATTGTAAGCTAGCTAAATGTAAGTAGCTAAATAAAATTGTACTGTTTGTGCTGTGGCATCACATTTTATATTATTTAATTTTTATTTGTTATTGTACATCTAAAATGTTTATAAAAGCTACGTATTCAATATGACGTAATGATGGTTAATTATTGTGTTATTAGTAAGATTGTTTATAATATTTCCAAAGCTGCGGCTTAATGATTAACCTGACCGTTATTGAGGGATACCTTGGGCGAAGCCAATGGAACCGAGGAGGTGCCGCTTTTTGTACCCCTCTTATAAGAAGAGGGGACAAAAGAGAAAAGTGGCGGCGCTTTTACGCACGGGGCAAGGGACGAGGATGGGAACCTCACCCCACTGCACTGTCCCAAGGTCGGTGGGGTTGTCATGTGGTGCCGGACAACCCCATCTGTGGAGAGGAGAGAGTGTGTGCGTCGGTCCCTTCGGGGGATGACTGGCCGTCGAGGGGCCCTGATGATTTGCTGTTCCGGGGCACCTCTGGATTTTGTGGGCATTCGGCACTATCATGTGCCCCGAGCCCCACACACCACTGTGCCTCACCCAGGGCCATTGAAGGCGCGTAAATGCGTTTCCCCGCGTCACCAATAAAAAAAGATAAAGAGGCCCATGATGTCAAGCCTATGGCCACTTCGGGCACATTTAATAACAGTTGCCCGACCTAGGTATTGAACCCAAGACCCCACGCGGCTAACGGTCTTAACAGGCGACACCCACACCATTACACCACAGAGTCGATTAAAAATATGTAGCAATTAATAAAATACACTTGACTTCTAAATTTCAAACATACAGTGCCCATATACTCCGAATAATAACTCTGTGACATACGGACGGACAGACGGACATGAGACTTATTTATAAGGATTTTCTACGCTTAGGTTATTAAGAGGCCTTTCGATGTTTAACTACGGGATATTAAAAGCGGTAAAAACACGTTTGTGTTCCCCTACTCCATCAGGATGGAGCCACTTTAATAACTAATTGATTGTATTTTTATCATTTAATTTTCATAGAACAACAAATACTAAAAATATATGCTATTAGCATAATACATGTTCTGTGGACATTTCAACTGTCTAGGTGTCGCGGTTTCCGAGCTACAGTCTGCTGGCACACAGACAAACAAACGGAAATCGGGGTCTAGCTAACAGGGTTCCGTTTTTATTCCTGGAGCCCCTGCCCAGAGTAACAACATGCATATGAGAAAGCAATTTATTAATGCAGTGGAGTGTGACGTCTCTGTCCAATGTGCGGGGATAATCGTGTTGAGATTGGACTACTGCGAGTGACGTCACTGCTCCACCCTGCCCAGAGTAACAACATGCATATGAGAAAGCAATTTATTAATGCAGTGGAGTGTGACGTCTCTGTCCAATGTGCGGGGATAATCGTGTTGAGATTGGACTACTGCGAGTGACGTCACTGCTCCACCCTGTCCAGAGTAACAACATGCATATGTGAAAGCAATTTATTAATGCAGTGCAGTGTGACGTCTCTGTCCAGTGTGCGGGGACAATCGTGTTGAGATTGGACTACTGCGAGTGACGTCACTGCTCTATATATGCGGCCTACTTCCTTCTCTTGTTACACTTTACAGAGGTGTTATTTTTATTATTAAGAGCTAGTGCATTGCTACTTTGGCCGAATAAGGTACTAAAATAAATAATAAGAGAACGCTTCACTGCGTCTTGCTCGATCTTCCCACCACTTTAGCAAACATGGAGACATCCCTCTTAAAGCGCAGCATCGTTATTCCGTTAGTATAGTTATGCACATGTGATAATAATTCCTTGCTATAATTCTAGTCTATACTTTACTTAATCAATACATTTATTATTTAATCATTAACTATCACATTATCATTTTAGACTAGGCAATTATAACATCAATATACATGCGCCACTACCACTTCACGTCCACAATAATCACAGGATTGGCCAGTCCGATATTCCTAATACATACATTTTCCCTCGTTTTATGGATTCCGGTGGCCCAGAAAAGTGGGTGGAATTGATAGTGGACACGCACTGCGTCATCTTGGGTGCGCACGTCTTTGGGTCCGACATATCGTCGTTCTATGCTCTTGCTAGTCGTGCTCTAGGTACACTGACTAGTAATAGTTTACCCCGTGATAGTCGTTGACTGTTATGACTTTTTATTCCAGGTGTTCACCATCAAAGAGGGCGTGCAATATCGGATAAGGATCGACTTCATCGTGCAGAGGGAGATCGTGCACGGCCTAAAGTACGTGCAGAAGACGTACCGGCTCGGCGTACCGGGTACGTGCCTGCACATGCGAGCTTGGCGCCTTACACTGCCTGTCACAGATATATTTCTTGTCGATTAAGAGGCTTATCCGTTCACTCAATACAGGTGCTCATGACATATCGGTCTCAACAATATTAATTGTGTATTGTGTAGACATAAATATGTTCCCTCCTACAGCCCCAAGGATTTGGATTTTTACGTAAAAGGACACATTTTGTACCCAAGCTCATGTAAAGTCATGATTTTACATGTATCGTGTTCCGACTATTTTGCGATGGCAAATGTACAGCACAAATGAAGGGGCCGGACGGCAGAAGCGGCTACTAACTAGCATTACTTTTTATTTTCAGCCTGCACTTCAGTGTTCTAATTATTTTTTGTTGGTCCTATATCTAAATATTGTGGTGAGAAATTAATAATTACTCTTTAACCCTTAATGTGTGTACGTAATAATGTGTTTATATGTTTGAATGCACGCCTGGACAGTGCCCGGTACGTACCTAGGAATCGTTCTCATTTGTATTCTCGTCGCGTGGCTGCTCGCGCCGCACGTGTGACGGCAGACGGGGCCGGTGGCGCGCCCGTCAGTGCCTGCGTGTGTCATTGTCACTGGTCTCTGAATATGGGCTTAACATTGGGTGACAATCAACGCCTGAACTTTATCATCATTGATTTACAAAAGTACCAAGATACAAAATCAGCGCCTCAAAACCGTCCGTATAAAGGATTGTACACTTTATAAAAACAACTTATAAACATGCACGTAAGGTTGACTTTAAAAAAGTATGTTTAAATTATTCACTTTTTTCAAATATAATCTGCCTTGTAAAAACAACTCAAATCATGCCTGTACAATTGACCTTGCAAAAATGTATGCTTAATTACAATCACAGACGCTTTAGACTGGCGATTCATTATCAAATCGTGTATCTTGTATTTTTGTAAATCAATCAATCAACAGTTTGTGCATGTACAATTACACCATTGTAAATGCACAAGCTGACGGACGTAGACTTATTTGATTACATTTCAGTTCTATCGTGTCCGATGTAAAGGTAGCGCTGGTGTTTGTACAAATGGCGTCAATGGCGGTATACACAATGTGTAACAAAAGCCCTGTTGTTTCTTTTAAACATGTACACGTATACTTACAGGTAAATCGTTACCGCAAATAATAGTTCGGTAAAATAAAATATTGGCCAGTTAGCTATAATAATTAAATAAAGAAATGTTCAAAAAATGTTCAGGGTTACGTAAATTTCTGTTCAAACGTGGCGAGTTCGTGACCTTTAGTACACTTGCAGTCAAGAGTTGTTCCAAACCCATCAGGCCAGCTTATTTTGTATTTTTATGTTGACAGTACTGCATTTTTAGAATTGAATTTGTCGTTTCCGATTATGCCCCTGGTAGGAGCAACAGGGGTTTTGTTACAATTTGTAGAATCAGCAGTACCTAGTTATTGAGGTGATTGATAACAAACAGTCAATAGTTAAGATCGTCTAAATATTTATCTAGTCTTGTCATAAATATTGTAACAAAGAAACAACATATTGATGTCTTAAGTTTACGCGAATGTTACTCATTACAATAAAACTACGTTAACGGATTTTGTCGCGGTTTATTTAATTATTTAACTAGCGGTTTATTAATAGCACATAACATTTATTACTGTTACGGTGTATACATATGACATAAAAAGCTTATTCGAAGTAGTCTCCATTGATTGCATTACAGTCCTTTAATCGTTGAGGCCAGTTATACATATAGGCACGCACTCTTTCCATGGGGATTTTTTCACTGCCAATCGTATGGATTGTTTTGGCATGTCATGGCATTTAGAGCAAGCTGTACTTGCCAAAACTGACCATAAATCATAATCCAGCGGATCAAGGTCGGGACCAGGCTAAGGGTAGTCTTTAGCTGTGATCAAGTCCGGAAAGTTCGTTATGGTCAAGATTGGGTGGAACGAAATTTATGATCGGGTCCCTAGTCTTGCTGAAAGGACCATACCTGTTTATTGCACATGTTGTTATTAAGGGTCTTAAGTATCTTTATACCTTTTTCACAATAATATGGCTCAGTCACTCATTCATGGCTAACAACACTGCGATTCCGTTCTCTTCATCACCCTACTGCATTTTAATATTGCAAAAGTATTGTACAATGCATTGGCGCTACAATGAGAAAACACAAAGAAAAATCATATAAAAATGACAGATTCCAAATTCAAATGTAATAATTTTTATTATATCTATTTGTATTTATGGCCAAACCTAGTATATTTATAAACAATAACAACAAAATGACTGGTTGAGTTTGGTGGATTTTGCAGAACCTTCATAGTAAGAATAGCATAGAAGTTCGTTTTTTAATGGGTGTCCGCTGTAGAGTCATACTTGAATGAGTCAAGGAACTTCACAGGCGAGACGAGCTATGTCCAGCTGCAGCCGTTCAAAGTTATGTACAGAATGAATTTGTCTCTTAAAAAAATACAGATAAAGTAAATAGGATATAAGATACTATGATGATGACGAAAGAAGTACTAGAGAGTGAGTACCTTCACGCCTGTTATCCCCGAAGAGGTAGGCAGAGGTGTGCTGGTACGTCCACAACTCGTAGTAGATATACTAACCCACGATTAGCCAAGGCACTGAGGACCCCCCACCATGGTTCAAGCCTTATCGTGGCGGTGGGGCTTAGTAGCCTGGCGAAGCCAATTGAACCTAGAGGGATCTTTGCACCCCTCTTATAAGAAGAGGGGGCTTAAAGATCAGGAAGAGGAATCGCTCTCGTTACCCCTCTTATAAGAAGAGGGGACCTAAGAGCAACAGCAAGGGGCGAGGATGGGAACCTCACCCCATTGCACTGTCCCAAAGTTGGTGAGGTTGTCCTATAGTGCTGGGCAATCCCATCTGTGGAGGTGGAGTTGGTCCCTTAGGGGGCTGACTAGCCGTCGAGGTGCCCTGATAAATTGCTGTTCCGGGGCACCTCACCAAGGGCGGCACTGATGGCACTCGCGGTAGTTTTTGTGGGTATTCGGCACTATCATATGCCGCGAGTCCCACACACCACTGGACCTCACCCAGGGCCAGTGAATATAGTCATAGGTGTCAAGCCTATGGCCACTTCGGGTACATTCCAATCCCGGACAATGTAATGCGTGTTCAGAATTATCTGAGAAACATTTAATAACAGTAGCCCGACCTGGGGATCGAACCCAGACCCCACGCGGCTTACGGTCTTAACAGGTGACACCCGCACCGTAACACCACATAGGCGATAATAATAAGAAGTACAATTTGTAAATA
This sequence comes from Eumaeus atala, assembly GCA_017140195.1. Lineage (NCBI taxonomy): Eukaryota > Metazoa > Arthropoda > Insecta > Lepidoptera > Lycaenidae > Eumaeus > Eumaeus atala. The sequence goes on from JAFELO010000851.1 coordinate 22,519, forward strand.
CGTTAATATAATATTTTGATTTCAGTGGACAAAATGACCCACATGGTCGGGTCGTACCCCCCCAAGAGCGAGATCCAGTCGTACACGACCCCGCCGGAGGACGCGCCGTCCGGCATGATGGCGCGCGGCGCCTACACCGTCAACAGCCTGTTCACCGACGACGACAAGAACATCCACCTGCAGTGGGAGTGGAGCTTCGAGATCAAGAAGGACTGGAAGGACTAGGCCTCGCGGCGGACTGGACGCTCAGAGACTACCGGCTGGGGCGCGCCTGCCTTACGAGAGTACAAAATACAAGGGGCCTTCACAACTTCAACGTCACAGGACCGCCCCCGCCGCCCCCACTCGAACTTTATATAAACTGTGGTGTCGCTATGAAACTACTTAATCGGATTTTATCGTAAATGTACGAAAGCGATATAGAATATTTTTATATGTATAAAGTGTACCAAGAAGTTCCATAACGAACTACCTTACAAGTATTTATAGCACATGTACACGTAGCGAGTAACTTTGTGTTTATACTGGTGTTGATAATCTAGTATATGGAGCGTATTCGACGACACACATATGGAAGCCGTGGGCAAGTTATCACTGAGACGATTGAGTTGTAACATTAGAATATGTAAACGATCTGTTGTTCTGCGCCGGAGTGCGAGTCCAAACGCGCACAGTCCAGTCGGACGTCGGTGGCTGATGTATGAACAACACCCGCCCAACTTCTCTCGTCAGTCGTGGAGAAGTTCCAGTGATATGCTACAAACATTGGGGCTGTGACAAAACATCATAACATTGTATAACAACCACGTACAGTAACACACTTATTCACTCATCTTATGCAGGTCTGTGTCACGTACCAGTGCGTCCCATGCAACATGCAAGCGGCGGTGGAGCCGAGGCCAGCTCTCCTTACTCATTAACTAACATTAAACTAAATTTCTGTCTAGGGCAGCGAGCTCCATTATATCGATAGACATTCGCTATCGATTTAGTACAAGATATTTTTGTATGCCGTCTTTATGTGATTTTTAAATTTCTCTTTACAATGTTATTATGAAATTCTTTACAGACTGTAACCTGTCCATTGTTCTTTACTTAAATAATGTTTATACTTCAACATGACTCGTCTAATATAAAACTCGTTTCAGTGTACTCATTATATCAATAATTAATATCGGTCTTCATATCGACATTGCGGCTTCACCAGCCAGCACCAGCACGTCTTGTGCCAAGCGGGGCTGTAGAGCTTGTGTCGTATTCGTTGATAGAATACCACGAGTTAATTATTTGAATATGTAAATCAAGCTACTTCACCAGTAGAAGCGAGATGAATATATTTCTAACATTCTCATATTGCGGAACTCTTAGGCCATGATATGTCGAGGAACTAAATGTGAAAAATCTATTTTTAATACTATATTACAAAACGCAGTGCCAGGAATACAGTGGCAATAAGATAAAGTATTATTTCTCCACTTAGTGTAAATTAGACGGTAAGTGTTTGCAATAAACTGCATTTTCCTTCCGATTCTCATGCGATGTATTGCAGCTTTGGACGGAAAATGCAGGAAACGATGGGGCTTAACAGGCGAGGGGGTTATTGGGTGCTTCAGTGTTATACTGGTGCTCGAGGTACAATGTGTGGCGTTTTATTTTATAAATGCTGTTTGAAAATGAACTCAAATGTTAACAATGGAAAACATTTCAAACGACTAACATGTAAAGCGTCAGTGCATTTTATTAGAGTAAGTACTAAAGCTTCCTTTTATAAATTTTAGATTTCCCGTTTATAGTATTTTTAAATGTAACGGTTGTAGGTAGTTAAATCACACTGATGGGCCAATCACGAAGCGTTGGATATTGACAGATGTTCGTCAGACTTGAATTTAGAATCCGGTCAACGGAACTATTTGAAATGAGGTGAGCGGTCCACTTGGATAACTACAGCCCTTTATAGGCTACACGTGAAGTTCATGTAGGATGTTAATTTTCTTAACATTATCAGGTAAGGTAGGGATAGTAATTTTTTTAATAGTAATTTACTTATATTATAAATATAAGCTTAATTGTGTTTTGAATTGACTCCAACATGTAAAACTAATCGTTTTCGTGCTATTTTATACGAATTTGTATGTTACAGTAGCAATTATTTTATTTCAATGAATGTGTAAAATTGTATGCAATGTAATATTTTGGCCAAAAATAAAGCTTATTTATTCAGTTATGTTTGTTTTATTTCGAACTAGCTGCTGCCCGCGAGTTTGTTCGCGTACTTCTTCAATTTCATGTCTCACAGCTGATCCTTCACGGTTCTACACCAGATGTCAGCAGATGCTTCAGATCTTTAATTTTTATATGTCAACAGAAACTGCTGCTTATCACCCTGAACAACTTTTGTTGAGGCGTCTAGTCGTATGTTTCTTATGGTTTAGCTAGTCCCTGTAGGCTCTACATAAAAAGAAGGTTAAGTTTAGAATATGCATTTTTGGCATGTTACGCGGAGGAATACTATATACTGCAGAAGACCGCCGACGCCCGTGAACAACTCGCCCAGACGATGCTCCTGCACTATCACTGCAGGCCAGTGGTACGTGTGAGATATATATTTTTCCTGTGTGCCTCGTGGTCTGATGGTAAGCTTGTAGGAGCACAGCCGTGAGGTCCTGGTTTCGAGTCCCGGGTCGGACCAAAGTATTATTGGGATTTTTCAATTTCAAATATCAGCCCGAAGTCAGGAAGTTGGCGGTGTTACACCCGTGCCTCGGAGAGTATGTTAAACCTCGTCTTTTACCTCGGTAATGTCGAACTGCCGTCCCATCAGAATAGGAGAATGAGGGAACAGGGAGTGCACTTGATGAACAGTGTCTGCGCACAGACTATAATCTGACCTTGGCACCCGCATGGACAGTTCAGCAACCAACGGCGTATTTACGGAACATACAGCAACACATCACGCTAGTTTCCTAATGGGAAGGTACTGATAATCAAAACTGTTCAATCAACCCATATGTTAGGCGTATATATGTTACATTTATTTTAAACTAAAATGTCAGTCTTATGCCTTAATACATCATCCAATTTGATTTCGTGGCTCCTGCTCATGAGTTTCAACGCGTTGTCCACTTTCTTGAGCGCGATGGTGACCCGCCTGTCGGTCCTCTGCGCCGGACAGACGGCGGTCAGCCGCGTCGGCAGGAGCTTCGCCTCCAATATCATCATCGGCATAGCAATTGCCATGCAGCCCCGCTCTGAAAAAGTTCTCATAATTACGTCGTGGGGTTTATGATCGAATTCACCCCAAATGGCTTTAATTGTTTTTTTATACATGTACCCCGATTTAATTGTTTTTTTAGACATGCGCAAGAGAAAAGTGAGCATTGCAACGAAGTTGTTTGTCACGCAATAAAGGGAATGGGAGCGAATTGGTGAAAAGTGTAACAAGAACCGCGCACGGCTCGAGTCGTACCCGAGCGGTACGCCGCGGCTGCTGGCGTGGTGTGTCAGACTCGACGGTGAAGTTGCTACTTATTTAGTTCGTAAATAGTAATAACCTTATCCAACATGTTATTACAAATTTTTCGATTTCACTCAGCAAATTTGATATTTTTCGATATAACTTAAACGTCGTCCAAAGACCATGCCATTTATAACACGCGTCTTTCCTTTCGATTAGGTTAAGCTGTAATGAATTAACTTAGTAACTCAGTAATAAAATCTAAAAATATGGATTACCTAAACGCTCTTGTATCTGTTGTAT
>JAFELO010000851.1:26572-62232 GCA_017140195.1 Eumaeus atala
ATTTATAATGCATACAGAAAGAGTCATCGAATTAAACGATCTAGAAAATCATCTGTCCCAGCGAAGCCGTGATACAATTAAGCATCGGAACATCGCGAGTCAAGTATCTGATGGAAGACGAGAAGAGCGCCGTGTTAGTATGGAACAAAGAAGGGCTTTGATTCGTGGTTCTTAAACACAAGAGGAAATTGAGGCGTTTAACGGCTAGGTTAGAAACGAAAAATCAGCTCGTCGTACAGATAAACAGGTATAATCTTCGAAATGCAACAAGAAATGGTTCGACTGATGATTTGAGTAGAGCAGCGTTTCTATAGGTATATGATTGCACGATAGACTGGAGCTTGTATCGTTTAGTTTGGTCCGATAGACGATGTTTGCCAGCATTGTGGCGCTTGAAGTTAGCAGGTGAAACGCCTGGTTTGGTGGAGCTGCCCTAGTGGAAAAGTGAAATTGCCATTATGGGTGTCGGCACCAGAATCATTGTATTCCATGCTTTATCGCGAAACACCAGAATCACATCACTTTCTAGCAAACACTCTAATATAAATGTCTGTTTTCAAATGACTTCATTAGGGGTGGAAATTTTTCGAAAGTTATCGAAGATATTTAAGGTAAATTATGTTAAAGACTTCACTTTCTATGATGGAGAAAAAATGCTGGAATGTTAGATTTCTGTATTCGTCTCTAAAATAAAAATGACATGTTATTCTTTAAAAAAAAGTGATCGTGGCTAACTATGCCTTCGATTATAATTCAATACCAGATAAATTCTTGCAAGCATATTTCATGGGCAATATGGAAAACAACTTGACCAGTGTCAAGGGATGAACACAGCTAGGAAAAGAGCAGTTCTCCAAGATCTATAGCAACTGCTTCATGAATTATGCATTGGTCTAGCAATTCAAGACTGCGTTAGAGCGAATGCAAAGTGATGACTATATTGTTGTGATCAGAGCAGATACACGACCAGCTGGAACAGGCGAACACACATTATTTAATGTGGGGGATTGCAGTTCGGTGAATTCAATTAAATACATTTGCAAATACGAGTATGTCACGAAAGGCAGTAACATGGCGATTTTTACGCACATTATTTGCTATCATCATTTCGACATACTTCCCATTGAACCCACGTGACCTGTGGAACAAATATGTCAGAAGACATTTTACACCGAATTCGTGTCAGCACAAGAAATCCCGATCTTAGGCGAATGAGGAGATCCATAACCAACCTTCGCGCCTGATCATATGTGTTACCTCATGTGCAGCAGTTTGTTAATTAGATTAGGAATGCCAGCGCCAGATCGCGGAATGAATGACGCGGAACAAACGCGAACGTGTGAATATGATACACAAGAATTAGACCAATAAGTTCAAACGAATTTACCACTGACGTATTCTAAACAGATGAAATTCTATGATACACTGATTAATGAAATAGATGATGAAAATGGTGGCTTACTTTTTCAGGATGCCCCCAGTAGAACTGGAGAGACATTTCTCATGTCATACAGTGAGCACGTGCGAAATTGGTAATAACGCTACCGTAATTTCCAATCTCGCACGTACAGTGACTTTTTCTGAGATAGTGACCACATCAGCGTTAACATTGCCATTAAACCTTCAAACTATTGAATAACCGACATGTAACAATTCGAAATATTCCGCAATAGCCAAAATCCTTTGTTGGAAAGTAGGATCAAAAAATCATCATTTGGCACGAATTCAAAATTGCCCTTAAACCTGCAAACTTTTGAACAACAGACATGTAACATTTCGGAACACTCGGCAATGGCCAAAATCTTACGTAAGTAGGATCAAAAAATCATCATATGGGACGAATTGACATTCGCAAAATATGCGCATTGGAAGAACTTACCGATCATGAAAAGATCGGCGCAATGACTAGAGATGTTTTGGTGGTGCAATGATTTTACTATCTGGCGATTTCCGATAAACACTGCCAGAATTTCCAAGATCTACTGCTGATTCTGCTGCCGACAAAATAAAAGCTTGCCTCAAAGCATCAAATCTGTGGCGATGTGTGAAGAAACTTCAACTGTCTGTAAATAAGAGGGTTGCACTGTTGAACGATCTATCTGCTGATGATTTGTCCAAGCATTGGCTGGCTATCGGTAATGGCCGTGTCCCTGTTGACGAATCGAGCGCGTTGATTTCATTTTCTTCAAAATTTTTGCAGTTTCGCTTAATCGAAAGACGAGTTTATTAGCAAAATATTCCGGAATATCAATGGTAACTATAAAAGTACTGAACGGTTAAGTGAGCGAGAAATTATGGCGGCAGAAAATAAAGATGTAGATAAACATAATATTATAATTCAGAATCAAATCGTAGGTACTCTGTATTCATTCAAATCCATCGACAGTGTAACAAACGAAGATGAAGCCACTAATTTTCTAACTGAATGTTTAGACTCCTTAGGTGTGCCTGGTTTAACACCACATAATTCAAGGTTGACTCGGTAGTCATCGTGCTTAGAAATTTAAACCAACCAAAACTGTGCAATGGAACCCGTGGGGTGATAAGGAAACCGATGAGCAATGTGATTCGCACGTCGATACTCGAAGGAATATTTAATCGCAACGGATATGCCCTCTGAATTTAATCGCAACGGATATGCCCTCTGAATTTAATCGCAACGGATATGCCCTCTGAATTTAATCGCAACGGATATGCTCTCTGAATTTAATCGCAACGGATATGCCCTCTGAATTTAATCGCAACGGATATGCCCTCTGAATTTAATCGTAACGGATATGCCCTCTGAATTTAATCGCAACGGATATGCCCTCTGAACTTAATCGCAACGGATATGCCCTCTGAATTTAATCGCAACGGATATGCCCTCTGAATTTAATCGCAACGGATATACCCTCTGAATTTAATCGCAACGGATGTGCCCTCTGAATTTAATCGCAACGGATATGCCCTCTGAACTTAATCGCAACGGATATGCCCTCTGAATTTAATCGCAACGGATATGCCCTCTGAATTTAATCGCAACGGATATGCCCTCTGAATTTAATCGCAACGGATATGCCCTCTGAATTTAATCGGAACGGATATGTCCTCTGAATTTAATCGCAACGGATATGCCCTCTGAATTTAATCGCAACGGATATGCCCTCTGAATTTAATCGCAACGGATATGCCCTCTGAATTTAATCGTAACGGATATGCTCTCTGAATTTAAGCGAATTCAATTCCCGATTCGTCTTGCCTTCGTCGTGATGATCACTCGATCGTAATATGTAAAGAAAAGATCCGGCTGCTACGCAGGTTATAAAACTAATAAAAAGTAGGGATGAAATTGGGTTTTTTGTTCTCTCAATTAATTTATCTTTTAAGTTTTTAGTTTCTGTTAAATTTATTTCTGGAATCGTCGTAAAAAACTCTAATTTTTGGTAGTCACATACTTCACGAATTCACGCCCAAAGCCTGCTACGTTTATTTTTAAAATGCCTTTTTTGACTGCTGCAGTGCAGATTAGTCCGTTACTATAAGACACGTCGGGCAACGGTTTATGTCATATTGCGGCCGATAGGGGGATCCGTCCTTTCTCTCCGATGGGACGGATGCATCCTGATAACAAAATAAGCTAAAGTAACTATTATAATATTATAATAATGAATTAAATTAAAAAGTGTTTTCAGAAACCTAATAAATACTTTAAATTTTATATATTTATACCGCACATGATATTGTCTGACTGACAGACTGTAATTTTTTATTTTTAACAATACGGCACGTTATCGGTGAAATTTTTTGCGTTAATCGGAATAATTCAAAATTAAAAAAAATCGGTTACTTTTAATATCTTATGATATCAGGACATCTGTCATCTCAGTCAACACGTGACCATGGTAGCTGTAAAGCTTCTGAAACGTCGGGATCGTAAAATACTTAATAAGCCGCGATAAAATTCATTAAAGTAGTTTTATTATAATGTCCAACATTCGCGTAAACCTAAGAAGTAAGTAAGTAAAAGGGCAGCAAAATTGCAGCGAAATTTGGCCTCCTCGACCGGGGAGGTACCTCTCGCTTACATGATACCTACGTAAGGTGACATCCACGGTGTCGCGTATCGTGCGGTTTGTGAGTAGCCGATGGCCCATTTAGGGAAGCAAGAAAGGATGGCAACGCATCGGAGTAGCAATTATGGGGATGTTCATGGGCGTCGGTAGTCGTCAAGAAGCTCCAATTGCTCGTTTACCCTCCAAACTATATAAAAATGAAAGCCATTAAAGCCTCAGTGACCTTATTCGAATGACAATACAATATTATGGTACCATCGAGCCGGGAATACCATGGAGTTGGAAGGTGGCTGAAGGAAACTGACAACTAGTAAACATAAAGCATGTTTTAGTTTTTTAAACGATTAATTAGCTTACGTATAGCACGGACAGCAAGCGAGCAGACGCGTTAACCGAGAAGTGATTACCGACGCGCGGCGCCCACAGACCTGCCGTCTGTGTTGTAACTTTGTATTCCGATATTTCAACGGAATTGAATCTTCCTCGGGTGACGAGCGACAGAAGAGAGTCCATTGCCGACTAGTTCCGGCTCGACACTGGTTTTACGAGCGACGCTTAGGTATTCTAGGAGTGTAGTTGAAGGAATAATATAATGTAAAGGAAATGCTCGGTGTGTACGGTACGCACCGGGTATCCGCCTGTGCAGGTCGACGTTCTCTATCATGTAGACCCCGCTGAGGCCGAGCACGTTGGCGACGGTGCGCGCCGTCTGCTGCCGCGTCTCGGCCGACTCCAGGGTGGGCGCGTCGGTGGCGACTCCGACCACGTGCGTCAGGTTGCTAGCTATCCACTCCGCGAGTTCGTAACTCAGACCTGAGGGAAGGGTAGTGAATAGTTTATAGTTAGGCACCTACTCAGCGGTAGCATGCATTTACGCAGGATACCTGGGTGCCCGGGTATGCCCCCAGACCTATGTTAGACTCGTCAATTCGGTAGCAATACCAACTAAACCCTTATGGGAGCCTTAGCGACTGTTAGTGGTGGGTCCCGGATCTGCAGGCAACAGGACCCCGCCAGCGATAGGCTAGCCTCGGCGAAAAGGCCAGACTTCACCTCCTCCCCACGACGTCGTGTTTTGATGAAGTGGACCGGGTTCCCATCCCGGCCCGACACGGAACGCAGGGGCACTAATGAAGGCGCTGCAGATAGCGCCTCCTTCATATCCCCATTCGTCGTCGGCGGGAGGAGGCCACGTCGGCAGCCTCCACTCTCACCCGCTCGTCAGCTTCCTTCTGGGACATGAGGGTCTCGCAGAAGGAAGCCATCGTCTGGTAGGAGCTACGTAGGCACCTACTTAGCGGTAGCTAGGCATGCATCTACTTAGCGGTAGCTAGGTAGGCACCTACTTATCGGTTTCAAACGACACATTTCCTTACATGTACCTACTTCACCAACATGATTCAACCCTTGCCGTGGCGGTAGAGTTTAGTAGCCTGGGATGAACCCAGGCGAAGCCAATTGAACCGCGAGGGATCTTTGCATCCCTCTTATAAGAAGGTTAGGTCGAGTAATCACTCTCGGTACCCCTCTTATAAGTAGAGGGGATCTAAGAGGAATAGGAGGAGGCGCTTTTGCGCAAGGGGCAAGGGGCGATGAAGAGAACCTCACCCCATTGCACTGTCCCAAAGTGGGTGGGGTTGTCTTGTAGTAGGGAGCAACCCCATCTGTGGAGGTGTAGTTGGTCGCTTAGAATGCTGACTAGCCGTCGAGGTGCCCTGATAAGTAAGGGATCTCGAGATGGATCCCTGGGGCCGACCGTACAAGTGGGAGCCGGCGCAAATTTTCGACCGCTGCCTGCGGTCCGGCCAATTCCCGGGGGCAAGGAAGGAGGGTCGCCTCTGCCTGCTTCCAAAGGCAGGGCGGCCCATGGACTCGGTATCGTTGGTTCGACCGGTGGTGCTGCTGAACGAGACTGGGAAGGCTTTAGAACGGATCGTGGCCTCCCGTCTCGTTCAGCGTCTGGAGGAGGGCACGGGACCCGGACTCTCGGAGTCGCAGTTCGGGTTCCGAGCACACCGGTCGACGATCGACGCCCTCTAGCGCCTGCGGTTGGTGACGGTTGAGGCGGAACACAGGGGGGAGGTGCTGGTCGCGGTGTCCTTGGATGGACTTGGTGATACGGGAGGCACTGAAATTCTTCGTGAGCGCTGGGCAGACTCCTCCCGAACCTCGGAGGACCCATCGCCGCCTGCAGGCAGCTATACTCCGGTGTCTGTCGAAGTATGGCGACGTACGGTGCTCCGGTTTGGGGGGATCGTCTTGCTGCGAGAAAATAAGGCCCATTTGAGCGCCGCGCAGAGGGCCGTCGCAGTGAGGTCGATTCGGGGGTACAGTACGGTTTCGTGGGCTGCAGCTACGGCCCTAGCTGGCGATCCCCTGTGGGAACTCGTGGCGGAGGTTCTTGCCAAGAGCTACTCCTATGTCTCAGATGGGAGGGCACTCGGCTTGAGCCCCACGCATGACGAGTTCCTACGGATTCGCGGATTAGGGCATGTGGCGTTAATGCAGAGGTGGGAGGGGGGAGGACCTGGCGCGGCAGCCGCACGGTAGTGAGATACCTTGCGCCCGATCCACGAGAGGTGCATGCGCCGTAGGCGCAAACCCCTCACCTTCCGTCTGACGCAGATGCTCACCGGGCACGGTTGCTTCGGTGAGTATCTGTGTCGGACGGCCCACAGAGAGACGACGACTCGATGTCACGATTGTGACGCGGCGGTGGACTCGGCCTAGCACACCCTCGAGGTGTGCGCGAGATGGGCGGCGCTGCGTCACGATCTGACATCAGTTGTCGGAGGGGACTTGTCATAGTCGAGCATCATCGTCGCGATGCTCGGCAGCGACGAGTCCTACCAGGCGGTGGCTTCCTTCTGCGAGACCGTCATGTCCCAGACGGAAGCCGACGAGCGGGTGAGAGAGGAGGCTGCCGACGCGGCCTCCCCCCGCCGACGACGAATGGGGGTAAGTAGGAGGCGCCATCTGCAGCGCCTTCAGTATTGCCCCTGTGTTCCTTGTCGGGCCGGGATGGGAACCCGGTCCACTTCCAAAGACACGGCGTCATGGGAACTGTCATAGCGTAGCCGGACAGTCCCCGAGGAGGTGAAGTCTAGCCTTTTCGCCGAGGCCAGCCTGTCGCTGGAGGGGTCCAGTTGCCTGCAGATCCGGGACCCTCCACTAACAGTGGCTGAAGGCTCCCGTAGGGGTTTAGTTGCTATTGCTACCCAATGGCCGAGTCCAACGTAAGTCTGGGGATCTACCCGGGCTCCCAGGTATCATGCGTAAATGCATTCCCCTTCGTCACCAAAAAAAAAAAAAAGGTCTATGAGTGAGTTCTCCTCGCACGCAGGCTGAGGCACGCAAGCTCACATATGTCCGTTACAAGTACACGCCGCACAAAATATGCACTGAATGGTTTAAACATTAAAAATAAACACCCGAGATGTGCCGTCTTTTTCGGCGTGTCTCGGGTGCGTTTGGCAAAATCTGCTAAGAACGTCTAATTTGCATACTATACTGTCGAGTAGTGCCAGGTAGCAGGTAGAAGGCACACTGTCCGCCTGGCGCCCCCTCGAAGCCCTTCGGTGGACCGGCCATCAGCGGCACTAGGCATAACTATGTTAGATGCATCATAGCCCCCATAACACTCTATGACACAGAAATCCTCCGAGTAAGCTGTGAAGTATCACGGAGTCACCCTTGATCGTGCTCTCCTTCAAAAGGCTTTCCAAAAGCTCATAACTAAAGTCAGTAATAAAGCATGGTACGTACATAAGCTGATAAATATTAATATGTCCCTCAGGAAGAAGCTCACTCTCTACAAAGTCTGTGTCCGCCCGATACTGTATTCAAGTATTCGTTCACGTCAGACTCTCTCACATAGACATTTTGCAAAAATCGTCTCCTGCGAATGGCCGCCGGCAGTCCGTCGTACGTTCGAAATCTCGAATTGCCCGATACCAGAGGTCCTTGCAATGACATCTCCACAGAGTATTTCGATCGGGTGCGTCGTCGCTCCAACCCTCGATTACAGAAGCAGGGGGAGGTTGGACCCCATTTCGATCGCAAACCTAGTCTCGTCGCTCGACCAACCCTCATAGCAATCCGGTGAAGTTTTCTTAGACTTTTCTTCGCTTCCACAGCACAAGTTCAGGTCCGAAAAGCAATATTGTGGAATGCAGCTAAAGAGGGGCCCAAATTATTGAGAAAAGAAAACATTACATAATAAAATCATCTACTTTTGGTAAATTTACCTGAAAACACGCGTAAAAAAATTCAAATTTGTTTTATCTTTAAGCTATTATTTTCAATTCTTCAGACTACAGGCTGTGGCCGACAAGATTGTGGGTATTCTGCAGGCTTCAAGAGTCAATTTTTGATTTGAAAATTACGTGATCTTCACCTCTTACATTTTTAGGTTGTGTAGGGGGTTTAAATGTGTATGTAAGCGAGTAAGCCTTGACCCCCACTTCCCTAACGCAATTAATAGACGAGCTCTTACCTGGTATATTGCACACGCATTGTTGCATGTAAACGTTAGTTTCCATCCAATTGAATTTAAAAAGAAGCAGCGTGGGCTCAGGTGGATCCCACCGCAGACTTCTCCACTGCAGCGCCATCTTGAGCGTCAAAACGAATCCTTCAGATCGATTGGGCAAGTATGTAGTGTCTATTAACACCACTGAAAATAAATAATTAGTACAGTACACGTAACAGCCGTACGAGTCCACTGAGCCGTTTAGATAGGTACATTAGCCACCCCCACCGGCACTGATACCGCCACCGGCACTTACACTGCCACCGGTACTGATACCGGCTGCTCGGACACGCATGCGCACCAGTCAGTAGTGTAACTATATCGGATGGGATTGAGATTAGAGAAATTAAATAATGAGTATTATGTCTCCTGACCCGAGGAATGATGCCGACAATGCTTACAACTTGTACAGTAAGTGTTAAGCTACTAGCTCATATGTGGACTTATCATTCTATTAATAGGTATAAGCAGTGACAATTTGTCGAGATAGTACCTTGAGCTGGGAGCTATCAGCGTATCTAGCAGGCAGGTACAGGAGCAGCATGATGGCTGGCTCCGTATAGCTGCTGATGGGGGCTTGTTCCTGATGTAAACTTATAGATGTTCTTACATCTGGTCACGAGATACTCCGGCGGCATGACGGCTGGCTCCGGAGAGCTGCCGATGGAGCCTTGTTCCACACGTAAACTTGTAGATGTACTTACATCTAGTCACGAGATACTCTGGCGGCATGACGGCTGACTCCGTAGAGATGCTGATGGGGCCTTGTTCCTGATGTAAATTTGTAGATGTACTTACATCTGGTCACGAGATACTCTGGCGGCATGACGGCTGACTCCGTAGAGCTGCTGATGGGGCCTTGTTCCTGATGTAAACTTGTAGATGTACTTACATCTGGTCACGAGATACTCCGGCGGCATGACGGCTGGCTCCGGAGAGCTGCTGATGGAGCCTTGTTCCACATGTAAACTCGTAGATGTACTTACATCTGGTCACGAGATACTCCGGCGGCATGGCGGCTGACTCCGGAGAGCTGCTAATGGAGCCTTGTTTCACATGTAAACTTGTAGATGCACTCACACCTGGTCACGAGATACTCCGGCGGCATGACGGCTGGTTTCATAGAGCTGCTGACGGAGCCTTGTTCCAGATGTATACTTGTACCGAGACTTGGGACACCACAATTTACACAAATCTTCCTTTGAAGTGAAACAAATAGAATATCATTTACTTTTTTTATATAATAGGGGGCAAACGAGTAGTCTGGACTACGTGATGCTAAGTATTCGCCAACGCCCACAAACACCTGCCGCATCGGAAGTCTCAGTCTCGTAGATGCGTGACCGGCCTTTCAGAGATTGAAATCTCTCTTTTCTTGAAAATTATTATTGACTACTAAAACTATTCTAATGATTCTTCAGCTCAGGTACAAATTACAACTTTGTACCGAGTCAGACAGTAGATCTGCTTTTGGTTACTACAATAATAATAATAAGTGTTGTGTGTGGACAATCAGTCGCTTAAAACAGTTGTAGTGTGTGTATGTGTCTTTTGTTTTAAGGCAACTTTTAGTGACGTCGACTCCCTAGGGTAGCACCACAGAGTAGAGAAACGGAACAGAGGATCAGCTTCTATAGCACGTTTATGGGCATCGGCAGTCGTCAAAAGGTCGCAAAATAACCATATTAAATAAAACTATAATATTTTTTTTTGTCAAGGTGTTTTTTTATAGGATAAGGGGAAAACGAGCAGGTGGTAGGTAGCTACAACCGCCCATAGACATCTGCATGGCCCGAGTTATGCAGGCGCGTTGCCGTCCTTTAAGATGGGAGTAAGCTCTTTTCTTGAAGAACCCCATATCGTATCAGTTCGGAAATAGCAACGGTGGCAGCTGGTTCCACATCGAAGTTGTGCGCGGTAGGAAATTGCGCATGAAACACACTTGTGTGATATTGAAACTAAACTTTGAACCGGTTGAAACTAAATCTTTAACGGATTGAGCTGAAATTTGGTGCACATATGTAGGTAAGTTAGATACCAGTGCACCATCACCATGGAGCTGATCTGAAGATGTAGACGGAAGGTGGCTATGGGAACTCTGCAAAAAAATATCGAAATCACATTGTGTTTGTCTATGTTTTGACAAGGACTTTACGTCGAGATAATAATCAGGTTCTGGTGATGGAGCTAGTAGGTGGTCATGGTCGTAGACTAGGTACCTAATAATGAGTGGGCAGGTTTGATTTGTCTTGTCAAGGTTTAGCACCTACATCATCATAGTAACATATGCAAAAAGTTTCAGCGTAAAATTGTTAATTATGAGCGGGACAGGTGGCTATAGTCACACATATATGATATGATGTTCATGGAGTGTTCCTAAGAACCACGTAAAAAAACGACACTTAAGGTGTTGTAACCTTACGAAATCGATTACATAAATAAAAAGCATTGGAGCCGAAATGGAAAATTTTTCAATTGTTATGGATGATGAGAACAAGCTGCTGCAGGAACCGCATGAATTTCTAATGGAGAAGAATAATCGGATGTACAGACAAATGTTACAACAAATATGAATCACTTCATAAGACTGAAACGAAACTGCGCGAGCTCCTTTTGAGTGTTGTAACCTGGACAACAAGTTTACTTTGTTGAAAAACTCTTTAAGGACAAAAATCGGCAGTTAGCGGCCGAGCATACGATCATACTGTCAAAAGTGCCTTTACAAAGAGCAATAAAGACAAGATATATTCATTATAAGTTTGAAGAATGGTTGAAAAAGTCATTAACAGATGATAAATAAAGAGACTGCAGCCCAGAAAACAAAAGCAGTTATAGTCAATCATGAAGAAAACTCGGAAATCGGCTATGTTTGGGAAATCAAACTCATGCAGAATGCTATGAGCATTCTAAAAAATCTGCAGATATTCTGTTATACTATCAGAATGTGTGAGGATAAAGTTAGAGACGCATTAACATATAATAATGACAGGAACAGGCTGCAATGAACTGACCTTTTTTTTTGACTCGGGGAAATGCATTAACGCGCCTTCACCGGCCCTGGGTGGAGTCCAGTGGTGTGTGGGACTCGCGGCACATGATAGTGCCGAATACACACAAAATCCACCGCGAGTGCCATCAGTGCCGCTCTTGGTGACGTGCCCCGGAACAACAATCATCAGGGCACCTCGACGGCTAGTCAGCCCCCTAAGGGATCAACTCCACCTCCACAGATGAGGAGCAATAGGGTGAGGTTCCCATCCTCGCCCCCTGCCCCATGCGCAAAAGCGCCACCTCCTGTTGCTCTTTGGTCCTCTCTTCTTAAAAGAGGGCAGAGGGGTACCGAGAGCGATCAGGAGGAGGCTCCTGATCTTTAAGCCCCCTCTTCTTATAAGAGGGGTGCAAAGGTCCCACTCGGTTCAATTGGCTTCGCCTGGGTTCACCCCAGGCTACTAAGCCCCACCGCCACGACAAGGTTCGAACCATGGTGGGGTTCGGGAGTGACCTGTCGTAATTCAATCAGGAATATTTTATTATGTCGAAGTATCTCGGCAGATCCGACTGTAAGAATGCAGAAGCTTGCTGGGTTTATCAACAGGACCCACATGCTGTTCCAACGTGAACGTGGCGTTGCAGACGGTGATGGCATTCAAATGTTAGCCTAGTCAAGACTCCCTGAGCCGCGTCCTGTTCATTGAAGAGTGTTCTTTCATAAGAATGGGTGTTTTCAATACATAAAATGAACATATGTGTTTGGCTGACAACGCCCATGCTCCATGCTATAAAACCGCTCGCTCGAAATGTTATTCGTTGTTGTGGAGTGTGTGTAATGAAGTAGCCGTGAATATTGAACAGATTTACGCAAAGTAGATGCTACGATTAACCAAGTTAGTAGAAAAGTGAAAAATTTCATTCAATGTATAATTTCTTAGCGATTCACGTAAAATTCATTCCGCAGATGGGACCGCGTGACCAGTTCATGAGCCGATCTGCTGTAGGCAACGCCAGCGAACGCGCCGGTTTTTGTAGTCTCATATAAATAACACCGCAACATGGGTAACACTCCTTTTATTATTTATAACATTTCAGAGAATTTACATTTATTTAGATTTTTTTTAATTCTAAATTTTTTTTTTAAAGTAGTACTAAATGAGATGAATTATTATAATTGAATATCGATTTTGATCATGCCCTTACCAGGTTACCCTGCAAGAACACCGGGTTTCTTCTCAAATAGTGAATGTACCTACTAGGCATGCACTATAAATATAGTTATAAGTTGTGGAAGTGTTGGAGAAGGCTACTCAACAGAACAACAAAATTTATTTTTAAAATATTAAATTATTTTTTTACTTTATTATAAGCAATGAAAGCAGTTTAGTTCTATTTAAAAAACGAACGCTATCAACTATACTACTTATGTCATTCCGTTATGTCCCTGGACAGGACCACGAAACGATCCGCTTTTAACTGGATTTTCCTCGTACGCGACGAGCCAAAAGTGCGTTTATAGCAGTGTACCTATGGCAGCGCGAAACTTTCCCGCTGTTCCGTTTTATTACTCCAGTATCCATTATACCTTCCAAAAAACTGGAGTTTAATAAAATCGTGTGGGTAAAAAGTAGGCACACAAATAATTTATATTGGTAATATTTGACAATCGAAATAACACACACCTAATAGCGGCGTGACATAGCATTAATGTTAATAATAATAATCCTTAGGTATTATTATTTTCGGCTTAGCAACTGAAATACAACGTAAATAGGTAGGCATCGTCTTCTTAATACAGATCTACAATGATCCAGATACACCGCGGTCCTGGACGAGCTTCTAATATAATAAATAATGACATACCAATTGCCTTTGACAGCGCTGTAATACTTCACCAGAGCCTCCCACGTGGTCGGGCGCGTGAGGTCGAATATTTCTATCGCAGGCTGCTCATTGTTCCCTCCTGCCACGGCCATTCCTTGAATGATCACAAATATAAGTAGGCTCTTCGCGGTCATTTCCCTTAGAGAGCGCGAACGGAATTTAATGAGTGGAGGACGCGTGTGCATATATGTGCTGGGTTTGTTTATGTTGTTGTGTCGCTCTCTATTGTATGCTCGAACAAAGCTTAGGAGACAGGCACCGCAATAGATCTATGAGATAATCTGGGATTGCGTCACATTACTTACTAGATGACACTAGAAAACAAATAATTTTTGAGAAATATTTTGAAAAACCTTAGTTACGATCAATTTAATTATATATGACGCCGCGTTTGAAACTGGGATCAAATGGTAACGCCGGCGACGGTACCGCTGTGCTCCGACACCGGCGCGTCGATACTACTGTGTTCCGACACCAGCGGCGGTGCCATTGTGATTATACACCGGCGTCTACCCTGACACAACCCCGAGCGCTAGCTTGTAAGAAACTATGGGGGACATGGGACATTATAAAGGTAAATACATACCAGTCAATACATCGAAGCGCATCGAAGCGTCAATCTGAAACTTAATATAGCAAATTCACCCTTACTTCCACAATGTAATGCACATATTTCTTCCAAGGAAAAAAAAGACGCGCGAATTCACGCGCATTTGAGGGAATTCGCGCGCCTGCGCGCGAGCAACTCTGATTGGTGCGCGCGCATTCACGCTAGGCCAAGCTGCTATTAGGCGAACTACGCGCCGTCTGGTCAGTCGGCAATCGGAATCAGACGGAAACTGTCTTGTGTCGAAGTGAATCACAATGGAAAACGACGAGAAATTAATTTATTTGATCCAAAAATACGAATGTTTATTTAATTCGAAGTCCAAACATTATAGCGACAAAAATTCAAAAAGTAATGCGTGGGAAAAAGTTAGCAGTGAATTGAAACTACCTGGTAAGTACTAAGTATTTATTATTATTACACATGTTTTCACAAAAACAAACCATTTACGTCAAGAAGTAACATGTAATTTCACACATTTACTATATATAATATTTTATAATCTTGTCCTATTACTTAAATTCGTGTTATCTTTTCATTTTGCCATGATACTGCCCCATGCTCAGAAATGAAATAGGACTTAAAGATCTCTCTAATCTCCATGGCATCCACGTATTGATTACCGGTTATGTCCATGTTTTGACTGTCAACGGAATAATTTTGTAAAATGCTGTTATTGGGCACGGCAATGTCTTCCAACACAAAATCTTCCATAATATAATTATGCAGACACGTGCATGCAAGAATCATGGTATCTAAATACGTTGGTTGCATTCTTATATGTTTTTGAAATACTTCAAATTTTTATTGTAATATTCCGAAGGCACTTTCCACAATACGCCTTGCTCGGCTTAAACGATAATTATAGATTTTCTTCTGGCTATTGTTTAACAGCTCACTACCAGGATAAGGTCTCATAATATGTTCAGACAAAGGGAATGCTTCGTCGACAACAAAAACATAAGGAACTGTGTTTGTCATACCTGGCAAGTTTTTATTAGGCGGTATACTAATCATATTATTTTGTAATAGTTGGCCGAATTTGGAACTGCTCAATATGCCACTATCGTGATTACGTCCATATGCTCCAATGTCTACTATAATGAATTTATATTTAGTTAATTTATATTTAGTTTGGACTTCGAATTAAATAAACATTCGTATTTTTGGATCAAATAAATTAATTTCTCGTCGTTTTCCATTGTGATTCACTTCGACACAAGACAGTTTCCGTCCGATTCCGATTGCCGACTGACCAGACGGCGCGTAGTTGGCCTAATAGCAGCTTGGCTTCGTGTGAATGCGCGCGCACCAATGAGAGTTGCTCGCGCGCAGGCGCGCGAATTCCCTCGAATGCGCGTGAATTCGCGCGTCTTTTTTTTTCCTTCGAAGAAATATGTGCATTANTGTGGAAATAAGGGTGAATTTGCTATATTAAGTTTCGGATTGACGCTTCGATGTGCTTCGACTCTGCGCTAGTATGAATTGACCCTAAGTCAGAGCGGCGAAGCGTTCACATGGTCGGAAGAGAGAGAGAGATGTTCGGTGGAGTGTCTTGTGAAGTAGTGTTGATCTTTAATTAAACGGACCAGACACAGCTATTGTAAAACTAATGTGCGAGTTGTAGACTGCGTAGCTGTGTGTAAATGTAAGACTGTATGACTTATTACAAGACTTGTAAAGCTACGTGCGTTACATTACTTCTCTCGCCTGAATACTCAAGCCTATATATATGTACTATAAATAGAACATGGACCAGGATAGGAAAGAAGACCGCCATGCCGTCATTTTATAAAATAAGTCAACAGGTATTTTGCCAATGCTAATATCAACAATTTTTGGGAAAAAAATATTGAACTTGATTGATCGTTCAGTAATTGTCAAATTAATGGTCTCATGTTCATATTTAATTTTATTATCTCAACGCATGTTAATGTCAATAACTTAGTTGCACCGATGAAACCGTGTAGGTACTTTTGTAAACATTACGACGTCCTGTTTAACGTTTCCAAATATATGCGTGCGCCATCGCGCACTCATCCCAGCTTATTCCTTTGACTCACTGTAACTCTTTGGTCATTGCAGAGTTTCTGGAATGTTGACAATTTTAGTTTCATTTATTTTTATGTTCATTGGCATCTTGGTTACGGAATAAACCGTTCGAACTCCTTCAAACAGCGTAAATGGATTCTCCCCTTTAGGGATATATAGGGGCCTGAGTTGCCCCTAGATCGTACGTCGGACTCTTCACTCGGGGGTGCAATACCGACTGTAACAATTATGTTTTGAAACCTAAATATTTTATAAAAAAAAAATTAATTCGTGCATTGTGACACGAATATGTAGGTTCCCGGCTGAAGAGAAAAAACTATTTAATTATAGTTTGGCGATGGCAGATAGCGCCAGCCATCGCAATTATATCCATCCTCGCCATCGCCAAAAGGAAAAAAAACGACATTTCTTCAACACAGAGCACATTAAGCCTTACAGTCAAATGACAGATATACTTTTTTTTGTTTAAGTCAAACAAAGGTAACATCTACTAAGCAGATACAAAACTATAGGATACTAATACATATTTTTTTTCTTCATAATATATCAAAGATGTAATACAGATGAATATTCTCAAAATAATGCACCTATGTGTCTAACTACTAAACCCCCGCCGCTATAATTGAGGGTCCCGGATCAGTAGGCGACAGGGTTGTAGTCGCAGCACCTGACGAAGCAAGTACAAGTACGAAAGTGTGCAACTATTTTGTCACCTAATCATTGCTGAAATCAATCGTTTGAAATACGTTTTCTCTATTAGTGAGTATTAAGTAATAAGTGTAGTCTAAAGTGTATACTTATTAGTAACAATTGTGTCATAAAAAGTGTTAGTGGTGATTTGATCGGCACCGTCCTCCTACTACTAGTTGTAATCTGATCTTCCCCGACCTCCCCGGCGAGACTACTAGTTGTAATCTGATCTTCCCCGACCGCCCGCGGCAAGACTAATAGTTGTGATGTTATCGGCACCGACCTCCCGCGGCAAGACTACTAGTTGTGACCTGATAGGCACCGACCTTCCCCGGCAAGACTACTAGTTGTGATCTGATCGGCACCGACCGACCGCGGCAAGACTACTAGTTGTGATCTGATCGGCACCGACCTCCCGCGGCAAGACTACTAGTTGTGACCTGATCGGCACCGACCCTCCCCGGCAAGACTACTAGTTGTGATCTGATCGGCACCGACCGACCGCGGCATGACTACTATTTGTGATCTGATCAGCACCGACCGACCGCGGCAAGACTACTAGTTGTGATCTGATCGGCACCGACCTCCCCCGGCAAGACTACTAGTTGTGACCTGTTCGGCACCGACCGCCAGCGGCGAGACTATTAGTTGTGATCTGATCGGTTCCGACCTCCTGTGGCAAGACTACTAGGTATGATCTGAGCGGCACCGACCGCCCGCGGCAAGACTACTAGTTGTGATCTGATCGGCACCGACTTCCCCCGGTAAGACTACTAGTTGTGATCTGATCGGTACCGACCTGTCCCGGCAAGACTACTAGTTGTGATTTGATCGGCACCGACCGCTCGCGGCTGCCCTTCCTCTGGCAGCCAGCTTGCAGCGAGAGCGCACCAGACGAGTCCTACACATTCCCGCTCACACCACTCTGCAATTACCCAAATTCTTGCGGTTTTGACATTCATGACAATTTTGTGGTTATCATATAGCATGCGGTATAATGTAGTCAATTGGTTGTGTTAATTGAAAAATATATCGTCAGTAGCCTCCGCATTAGATACGTACCAACCGCAAGAGGAATATGACTTCTTTTGTGAGATAGGGGCAAACAAGTAGGTGAGACTGCCGCCGCCCGCAGATGCGTTGCCGCTTAAGGAATAGGTATGCCCTTTTCTTGAAGATCATAAATACTTCGCTGTCCTCGAAGCTTCCTTTTACCTTGCCAACCCAAAGGTCATTAAAAACGCGTTCCTAGGGACGAAAATCGCTAATACGAAGTGCAATATTCTCCAATCTTATCTTCATGAACGGACACAAGAGGAAATTACAACTACTGATTATGTTTTTTTAATTTAATAAATGAATCTGTGATTAATCTTAATATTTCTTACAAATTTATTTCTCTAGTTTGCAATACACTAATAACCTTACACTTCATCTGACGTTTGTTTAAATGAAATAAGGATTTAACATAACGTATTCAAGTTCATTTTGTAGCTCAAACCAATGACGAAGAGTTTTAGAACAAATCTAGAAGCAAGAACTGAAGTAGCTTACGTTAGTATTCATTCAGTTCAATAGTCTGTATAAATTTTTTTGTTCTCAAATGTGTCTCATCTCTGAGGACATGAGATAACAGCATGAAATAGGAATCATGATGGATGAATCAGGACCAAAATGTAGAAGTCAGCGCAATCCGTGGTAGGAGATTGGATAATAAATGTACTAGACAAGCACCTCGGTTTACACTCTGTGTATCAATTTATGGCAATGTATGACCCTAATATTGTAAATATAGAAGAAGTCTCCCCAGGGCAACGACACATGCAGCAGCAGAGGATGTAGCACCATAACCTGGCAGACAGAGCATTGTTGGAAACTTTCAGTCACTCCAAGGTTAACCCAGGATAGCCGTTAAATTCACATCGTCCTATCTTTTATCGGACTTCACGAAACCTAAATTGAAGAGATAAAAAAGAAATATACGTTAATCACCGCCATTTAGTGGGAAAGTAACATATAATTCCCAAACAAGGGATGCTACCAGAATATATACTCCGTGACGTATTCGTATGCCTACTTCATAGTCGGCACAACTAAGCTACAGCGCTGTCACTTCATACATGTAAAATTTGACACTAGACTAACGAGGAGCCCTGTGGTGTCGGAGGGCTCCTTATTAGTGCGGTGTAGGATTTCCTTTTCACGTTTATTGTATACCGACTGGCAGACACGCTACAGTACGAGGCGGTGCGTGATATGAAACACAAATTATGTCACATACCGAACTGTCCCAATTTAACATCTTATTTCTCTGATCAGATTATCATATCGTCTGATTAGACGAATTCGCGCCCCACGAAACATTGTTGTATTAAGTTTACGCGAAAATTACTCATTACAATAAAACCATTTTTACGAATTTAATCGCGGCTTATTTATTTACTTAAGTAGCCCGACATTTCAGTAGCTTTACAGCAACCATGCACGCATGACCAACCGCGATAAAATCCGTAAAAATAGTTTTATCCCACGAAACATTCCAAGTAAAAAGGCTGCCTACGATCGATCGCATGTAACTTAAATGTAACAACGTACAAATGTAACAACGTATATATAAATGTAACAACGTACAAATGTAACAACGTATATATAAATGTAACAACGTATAAAGGCGAGTATCACTGACACCTAAGTACACCAGTGCTACTTGCGACTTTTAAACTGTTTTCATATTATAATAAAGTACATTAACGGATGAATCACGGTTTATTTAGGTGTGTTACAGTCTCGGCGTCTTTTCATGTTTTTATGTGAGGCCGACCACACCGTACCCATAGAGATAATGGGACAGCAGCCTGGAGCCTGGGACGCCAAACTGAAACATGTCCGTAAGATGTAAAAAGAAACGTGGCAATGTTGGCAGCGGAAATGTTGCACTATTTGGCATAGTTTGTTTAATAGCGCAGGAGGAGAAACGAGCAGTCGGAGCAGTTTGGTTACTGGCGACACATTTGCAGCTGCGTTGCTCTCCTCCGCCCCATCTACCCAAAGGAAACGCATAAAATATATATAATCGTAACTAACACAGATTTTCAGCTCAACCATAATTATTCCTAAGACAAAAGACTCAAAAGGAAAAAACAAATTATAAACTTAAAATTTCAAAATGTCTGTGCACATATATACACACACACACACACACACACACACACACACATGTGTGTGTGTGTGTGTGTGTGTTTGTGTGTGTGTGTCGAAGAGCGAGACACTGGCGCCACATTTGGTCGGTTTGTTTGCAATGTCAATGTTGCTATAGACAATAATTATTTTAATTGGTTGCGTCAAGTTGAATTAACTTGAGTGTAGTCGATAGTGTGGCTGGCAACCCTAACGTTAGATCCCTGCCATTTTTAATTGTCGTTGGTCAGTTTCGTGTCAATTGAGAGAACGACAAAAGGGGCATTCTTACTTCGGTCACAGAGCAGACTGGTTGAATAGGCAGCCTCACATCAAATTCACCGCGCTACCCTTTGCATCGCAGTTAGTGTTAAGCTTTATTGGAAGATTGTGATCAATTACAAAAATACACGTTCGAAGGTTGTGAAGCAAGTTTTATTTTGGAGTTCTCGTCATGGCAGAGCCTTGAAACTTAGATATACTTAGTAAGGCTAAGCTAATAACTGTAAGAAGGTAAGTACATGAGTATTTAAATGAGGAAGAATACTAGTTTGTATGAATTTATTTAATATGTAATATTTAATTTTACGTGGCTCTTATGACAAATGGCATTAAAATGAAATACAATGACAAACATTTTTGAAAATAAATAGGAAATAAATTAATGAATTGGAAACAAAAACAAAAGTAAGCGTAGATAACAAAAATAAGAGAAACGAGGTCACTTCACCAAAACTTGCAATTTTGCTTATTTTTTAATAAAGAACTACATCCCAATTTGTCAGAATATAATCACATTAATAAAATAGCACAACTTTATAACCACTACCATCGTCGGCCGGACGACGTCCACTCATGGATATAGGCCATTGTTGAGACTGTTATAAATAATTTTAAAGATTACCAAATCTTTCTTGAGAGAGTAAAGTGTAGCTTATCTTAAGTACATTTTGTATGAACAAAACGACCAAGATCGACAAAGTCCTTAATCTAATAAATTTAAGGCTAGCTAGAAAAATATTGCACTAAGAAGTAAGGTACATTACGCTTATAATAATCGTTGGTCTTGATTAAACAGCTTTACATGACAACGAACCTAGAATCAGTAAAGACCTGAAGGCATGTCAGTGACTTTGTGCATGAAGCCGGCCGGGGACGAGGTCCTCCTGTGGTCGCCGTAGCTGTGGCTGCCCGTCATCACCAGGCTCGTCATGCTCGCGGGCGCGTCCCTGATCATGTGCGGCCCTGGATAAAACCCGCCTGCAGTACTTCCACGTTTCATAATAAATGTTTTCATGAAATTTGCCGGTAAATTGTCGAACGATCCTGAACTTAGTTTCGCGTGAGAAATGAACTTTTCGCTTTTCGGTTCATCTTTAGTCCTGTAAAGTTGCTCGTACAGTCTACTTAAGGGCTGGTTTATCCTCAGAGGCGGTTCACCGTTGTCGCTGTTGGCCCGTGAGTTGGATCTTTGCCTGCGCTCGTAATTCCAGGTCGGTTTCTTTGCTCCCGTCGTCGTGACTATGTCTACCACTGTGTTAAGTCCTTCATCGATCCTGTCCAAGCTCTTAGTCAACTTTTTCGATTCTATTAAGCCAACTATTTCGTCAACGCGACTACATCTTGAGCTCGATCGTTGCAGCGGTTTCGACGGAGTTGTATTTGGTTCATCATGAAACATGCTGTCGATATATTCGCGCTGGCGGGATTCCTTTTCGGATATTTGGCAGGATTCACTTCGTTTTACCGACGACCTCTTATACTCATCCGTGGAACGAGTTGTAGAGCGCTTCGTACAATTATCATCTACATCGCGGTCTCCTGACGAGGTAAACTTTGCTCGACACTCATTGAAGTCGAAACTTGCTACTGACTCTTGCTTAGTGACGAGATTTGGACATCTAGAGGCACTCAATAATGAGTCGGAACCTTCATCACTAGAGTAGAAATTATTGTCTTCAAAAATATCAGGCGCTTTACCGTATAATAAACCTTGTTCTACTACGGGTGGAATAAATAAACGTATAAGACTCTTGGTTCGCCTCGGAGGATGGGGTAGTATTTTGCTTGGAACTATTTCTTCTTCTTCGTTTTCATCGTCAACGCCAGGTAAATTTTTAATTTGAATACTATGCTTAGTGTTTGTGATGGAATCTTCTTTATTGTTATTGTTATTGTGTTCAGAGCCATTGACAGATAAATTGGAGTCGTGATCCCCCCGCGCTCTGTGGTCCGAGCCCGGGTTGACGGACTGTTGTTTGGATTCAGCGTGGTTAACAATGTTTCTGAGCTCCTGTATCACTTCATCTATTGTTGTTTCTTCTTCGTCTTCTGAATATTTCCTGTATTCAGTATTTTTAGTGCTTTCTACTTTTTTGTGTTTTGTTCTTTTATTTCTCATAAGGTCATATGTTTCATTTTTTATATTAAAAACCTCGTACACTAGCGGTTCACGTTGGGGGTCTCCCTCAGGACTTAAGGATCTCTCTGAGGAACTTATACCTTCATCTTCAGGGGGCGATGATTCGTCTGTAATGCAATTGAAATTTAAATAATTTTGAAATATATTCAGAAATAAAGCACCTGTTATTA
Source organism: Eumaeus atala (assembly GCA_017140195.1). Classification (NCBI taxonomy): domain Eukaryota; kingdom Metazoa; phylum Arthropoda; class Insecta; order Lepidoptera; family Lycaenidae; genus Eumaeus; species Eumaeus atala. The sequence goes on from JAFELO010000851.1 coordinate 49,152, forward strand.
GGAAATGGAAGGACCAGCTGACATAAACAACATCACCTCTCGCTCTGTGCGCGGGAATTTTCTTTTTAAGTGCGTGTGTTTTCTTTCTGCCGGAGCCGCTGTGTTCGGACCGCAAGGTGCTCACTTCTTCCTGCAGCTCGCAACACTTTTCTTTTAAACATTTCTCTAATGATAAAAGTATGCCTTTCTCTTCTTGTAGTATCTGCAATAGGAATTGTAAGCGTGTGTGAATTAATATGATTTGCACTTTTCCTTGTAAGCCTGTGAGGCAAATTGTTGAAAAAAATGAAATTTATTATTTTATGAAGGCAGATATCAATGTATTAGTTTTTTATGAATAATGAAGCATGAAGATTAAGCAGAGATAAGAATTCACCATGTATGGAAACTGAGTTCCATGTTGAATCTTTACATATCAAGGCTCTTTAGCATAAGAGATGATGTTCGTCATGTAAATTGTTATATAAATAAAAAAACAGTGTCAACCCTAGAACACTGCGTGCGAACACATCAACCCTAGAACACTGCGTGCGAACACATCAACCCTAGAACACTGCGTGCGAACACATCAACCCTAGAACACTGCATGGGAACACATCAACCCTAGAACACTGCATGCGAACACATCAACCCTAGAACACTGCATGCGAACACATCAACCCTAGAACACTGCATGCGAACACATCAACCCTAAAACACTGCATGTGAACACATCAATCCTAGAACACTGCATATGAACACATCAACCCTAGAACACTGCATGCGAACACATCAACCCTAGAACACTGCATGCAAACACATCAACCCTTGAACACTGCATGCGAACACATCAACCCTAGAACACTGCATGTGAACACATCAACCCTAGAACACTGCATGCGAACACATCAACCCTAGAACACTGCATGGGAACACATCAATCCTAGAACACTGCATGCGAACACATCACCTCACTGCTAATGTTTAGTTACCAATCTTCGATACCGACCTCTCCAATAGTCGCGATGTAAGGCAGGTGTAAAGCCTCTCACACCAAGAGCTTCCAGTGAAACAATTTAAACTATACAAGAGTTTTGTAAACACATTTATATTATGGAGTGTACTTGAGTTTAACTTAGCCACCTGGACATGATGTCCACCGGCTGCACTGTATACGCACGAGTCGTCGCCGTGGGGTAGCTCAGGGCCCGCCAGGGCAGTGAATCGTGTATTTTAAAATATTATAATTACGTCATAATATATTTTGATTAATTGTTGATTGATATTGTTATCTAAATTAAGTAAGATTGTTACGTAAGTAACAACTGAACCCAATGAGTCATGGTAATGTGAATAGAGACTATTATTATTATTACAATTCTTATATTATAACTAGATGGTGGGTTGTGTCGGCTAGATATCCATAATAACCCGAAGCAAACTGTGCTATAATTGTTATGACTGAAATGAAATTAATTATACACCGCTACATTAAAAAAAAGGATATTTCAGCAAAGCCATAATAATTACCATAATAACATCAACATGACGCACTTAGAGACAGGTACCTGTCGCGCGTGAGGCGGGAGCGGCGCGGGCAGAGCTCTAAGCTCTGTTGTATTTAGCCAATATTTTTTTATATTGTTAACTGATAGCTCATGAGCGTTTTCTGGACTTCTGTTGTAGAGGTACACGTTGTCTCCCATAACTATTGCTGGCTCAGCTTGGTCGATGTAACGGCACATGCAATTAAGTTTTACTTCAATACCCCTAACGAATTACTGTTTTTTTTTAATTTACCTTTACTCTCTGCTCCAAAAGTTCCAGCTTGTGTCTTAGATCGTCTTTCTCTTTCTGTGCTTCATTTGCCTTCTCACTCAACGTATCCACATCAATCAGCTGTCTCTCGTATTCCTCAATTTCTCTTAGTAAGTACTCATTTGTATTTGGCAGCTTCGCAATAATCTGTAAGGCACATAACAAATTAGACCCAAAATAATGTATGCGATTCTGTCGTGTGCTTAATAATTATTAAGTACATGAGATTTTCTATCCCGTTCTGTTCTAATAGTCATTGCACATGTGCGGGATCCCAGGCAACGTTTATCTTAGACAAGAACCTACAGATAATCAGAATTAAGCTTTAACTACCCGAATTAATTGAACTACTGTGATCAGCAAACTTTTTAGTTACGATCCTGTTCATGTCCAATCAATGTTGACTTTGGTTCATAACAGCTCCAACAGAGGACAAGAGGAGAGCTCTGGAGTGCGGGAGGATGGTAGGTGATGATCTGTCACTTTCAGCTTTGTTACGACACGTGTCGTCTCGTTCGCCGCAGTGAGAGTGACTGGAGGGCGGTCCTCTCCTTCTATGGAACAGTAGCGGCCCACAAACCCAGTCCATTGCAGAACACGTCATACGGGAGGCAGAGTTCACCGCTAATGAGATGAATTCGCCCGCGGAGAGACTCGTCTGAGACTTCGCATTTTAAGGCTCGGATGACCTACTTTTTGGAGATCCCGGTACCCTGAAACCGATGGCGCAGAAGATGGTCACCGGGGGTTATAGTCGGTAAAAGTTCGACATAACCGCGACCGGTCACCCCTCCTTTATGTGGACCGGTATTCTATAGGTCTATGAGGATTTCCTCACTTTAAAAAAGGCTTGATAATTTTAAATGCAAGAGGCGTACAGCTGCTAAATTGCAAGTGATTCTGTAACAAGCTTGGATTTTTTAGCTAAAAAACAACCTTCTTCAAAGTGAGGATATCAAATCCGGCTTGCTCCAGCTCTGCCTGTATGTACAGCTTCCTCTGAGGAGTGGAAGCACTAAACAGCAACGCGTTGATAAAAGATAGTCCGGCCGCCTGCAAGTCGCCGCTCCCCCCGCCGCTCTGCAGCATGCCGACGAGGAACCTGAAGCGCACGGGCTCGCCGTAGCGCAGGCGCAGTGTGGATAGTGCCTCTGACACCATGCTGTGGCCACCGGCGGCCGGTGAGCAGGCTTTTGTGAGTAGCTGGAATTAAGAAAGATGCTAAAATTAGTTGAAACGTAATTTAGGGTTGTGGGTATTGGAAAGCTCTGTAAGTCTTTTTGCAAAACCCTTGTAGCCTGCTCAACGAAATATCATGGAACAAATAGCGCCGCCTAAACCATATGACGACAAATTTATCCTAACTAAATTGATTATAAAACCAGGATCATAAACTCGACCGAAGCCCATGTGCCTTATACGTGCCCATGATAAAAGGTAAAATAACCAACCGATTTACATCAAATCTTTTAAGTATGTGGGGGCCGCAGATCATGAATGAAGCCGTATATTTGAACAACTAAAGCTGCCCTCACAGCCTGGGAAACTCGCTTGGGACATGTCACACGGGGTCGAGGCTTACTCATTAGATTGTTTAGGTGTTTCGTTTCAGTTATTTTTATTTGTAATGTTCACGCTACATGTGCTTTAAATTATTGCACTGAGACTATGTCTATTTATGGAAATTTACTGCATCCAGTGAGCTGTAATTATAATAATATTTCTGTGACCGCATCATCAAATGTATACATTTTCAATCTGTAAAGTATTAAATCCGAATGTTACTTTAATTGACATACAAAAATACAAGATATAATCGCGTATATAACAACAATATTATAATATAATATAAACAATATGTTCATAGCTAGTGTGTATGATTTTAAGTCACTTTTACAACATGTGCAATATGTAAACATATTTCAACCTTACACACATATGTTTAAATCGTTTTTACAAAATTCACAATTTGACAGTTGCACCTCTGTCAAATTGTGCACTTTGTAAAAACGACGTCATTTTTCTAAATATATGGTATCCTTCTTTTCACTATCGCATCTCTAGAGTCTAAAGGAATCGGACTGGCAGTATTGTTTGTTTTCACTTCGATATCCTGAGCATACTGTTAACAACATGTCATGTAGATACATTGACGCCGGCTGGCTCAGTGGGTGACGCGGCGGTTGGTCCGCGTGTTACACCTGCAGCAGCCTGGGCTAGGCTAACGTCCCCACCATGTTTCAAGCCTTGCTCTTTGAACCCCTCTTATAAGAAGAGGTGACAAAGAAGGAAAACAATAAGGCCTTGCTATTGCGCACGGGGCAAGGGGCAAGGATGGGTACCTCGCCCTATCGCACTGTCCCAAAGTTAGTGGATGGACCGATGGGGTTGTTCGCACCACAGGACAACCTCCTGTGGTGCGAACAACCCCATCGGTGGAGGCGGCGTCGGTCCCTTAGGGGGCTGACTAGCCGTCGAGGTGCCCTGATGATTTGCTGTCCCGGGACACCACAACAAAGGCGGCACTGGTGGCACTCGCGGTGGTTTTTGTGGGTATTCGGCACTATAATGTGTCGCGAGCCCCACACACCACTGGACCCCACCCAGGGTCAATGAAGACGCGTAGATGCGTTTCCCCGCGTCAAAAAAAGGCTAGGCTAACGTGGTGTGATAGGTCCACAGATATTATTATAATGATTATTTGTGTATTATTACATGGTAAAACTCGTAACACATAGCTAATTCCATTTTTAATTTATTTTAGGAATAAAATGAATACAAAGGAGGCATTTCGCGTGACATCAACCGCGGTGTCCCTCACGTTTTAACGTTGTGATTATACCTTCCACAGATCATACATATTTTTTTTTCCTTTCGTTGAGTAACTTTTAGCGCAAATGGAATTCATAGAGACTTTTGACATTCATGACATTTTTTGTGGTGTATTGAGAACATTCAACAATTTTTAGTTATATGCGATGTTTTGTTGTCTTTTTAATGTTCGTAATATCACCGTCAGACGACTACATGTTATAGCTGACCACAAATTGTTACCTGCAGCGCAATAACCCGTGACTTGTTGACAGTGGACATGATGCACACGGTGAGCGCGTACACACCGTTGGAGCCCGCCACCAGCCGCCGCGCGCAGTCGGGGTAGCGGGACACGCAGCTCCACAGACATTGTCTGCAATTGTAATTATTGTTGTGTAGTTCGATGCGCAAGGAGTTCTTGGTGCCCACAGATCGTTATATCGCCCACAATTATTAGCGCATACGCACACGTACGCGCAGCTGGTAAGACGATATTGACAGCACGGGCATAGCGCTTCTCAATGCACGCCTCATACCGCACCTCCAATAAGATGTGCGTTACTGCGCATTGTTTAAAATTCAAATTACAGTTCACAACTATTTTGAACACCTATTATTGCAGATGGCCTATGCATTACACACTAGTTAGCTTTATTAAAAAAATAATAAAAAATTACCGAAGTCGAAAATTGTTATATACTTATATGTGTTGATGGGTAACGTCAGGATGACATACGGAGGGCTGCGTGACCATCCTACGAGATGGTCTCTAGCTGAGGAGTATTACGTGTAGGACGGCAAGCCATAAAACATCACTGAAGTACACACCCAAGGTGTCCTCATGTCATGGTCTTCGGGGCCGTACTGTATATTGTATGGATGCCTCCATTTCATCAGCTGTCATTATAAAGTTATCCCATTTGATTTTTTTTTAATTTTTTGTCTGGAGTATGAGATAGTACATCTTTGCTTATCATAAGCTATAGCTGCTAGTACGTCGCTGGTGTACCTACAGCTGGACTTACAAACATGCCAGTTCATCCAGTAGAGGTCTGCGCCGCGCCGCCGGCGGACCCCTGACGGCGTCCCCGGCCTGGCTCAGCTGCACGTTGCGCAGCAGCTCCAGTAGCAGCGTCACGCCATCTAGTGGCTCGCATGCGAACTCCTGCACGAAACTGAAAACAAAACACGAAACTTATAACAGGTTTCTATCGTTACTTGTAACAAAATGAAATAACACTCGGACCATACGCTGATACAGAGGCAGGTGGGCAACTCACTTGGTGCCGTTATTACTATAAGACTTCTTGGGCACCCGTACCCTGTTAGCAGCTGCGAAATATCTGATAATATGCCAGACTTGCCGTCACTTCTGAGACGACATACGACTCCCACTGCCCAGCGTGACTGCCAACTGGAAATGATATGCTTCGCGATAGCGCTTTGCTTTTTCTTGAGTTCTCTGCTATTGCGCCCGTCGCACTCCTCTTGCACGCGCCGCGCTCGTTCCACTTCTAGGCCGCCAGGCAAAACGCCGTCTAGTACCGGTAGCGCACTACTGTACGTTTCATTCGTTAGTAAAATAAAGCTGCAGGTCAAAGCTGGTCTTTGAGTGCGTAATAATGAACTCTGTACAACATATACCTGATCGTCGACTCCAAAGGGCTGCAGCATATGACAGGATCGTAAAGCAGGTTCTGTGGTACGAGGTGGAGGCACAACACCTGCCCGAAAGAGCTGGCAGACTTTCGCCCATCAAAACCACATGCAGCGCAAAGGCTCGGGCATCACTTATGTGTATTCCAAGTACCTTGGTTACAGATACACTTACGAACGAGGTGCCATTCATCCTAATGGTCGGTCTACCTTGGAAACTATCTTTAATTGTCATGGTCTTCGACTTAGCTGCAGAAAATGTTAGCCTACTACTAGTCCCCCAATCCGATAGTGTTCAAGATTACTGTACATTTCTTGTTCAGTTGCTCAGAATGTTTGTCAGCACTATCAAGGAAACTGCTTTCCTTATATCCGAAAATCCCTGTTCTGATATGTACTCTGTGTACTATATATTATCATTTCTCCCGAAGAGATTCTCCAGGCGTTACCATGAGACCTTTGTGTGCCACGACTCAGGGACTAACGTACACGCTTTATATGCCTTGCTACAATTTCAGGCCACCACGGAGGTCAATGAGGCGGTAGAACTCCGAACGTGTGAAGACATCTTGAACGCCTTACAGCGAAAGTATTACTAGAGGAGAGTGCTGTACACAGCAACGAAACAGCATAAGTCACAGCAGGCGAGGTGTCGGGAAACTATATAGCGGCACACAACGAAACAGGCGGAAGTAACAGTGGACCAGACGACGGGAAGCTATATGCCCTGGACCGGGAGCAGGATTCGAAACAAACTCTTTTTGTGTGAATGCATTTCATTTCAATTGTGGCCCATAGCTGAATGCCGTTTTGTCGAATTCTGAACGCTCCGATGTATAGGTAGGTGTTTGTGAAATCAGTGTTCACTGTTCATCGACTCTCGACGTTGACTGTGCTGGACCTCTGACGAGATATCCACGCGTCTGTACCAAGGGACAAGGCTCTTAGACTTACTTGAATGTTATATTTATTTGAAATAAAATGCAGTTACACCGTACATGAGAAGCATTTTATAGAACCACTCGTGTAGGTGTAAATATTTCTAATTAACCGGCTCCTGTGCAGGTAACATTCATTAAATAAATAAAATATTTTCTCGTAAGAAAAAACGAACTCCGCTTGGCGCCGACCGCTCGATTTGCAACACAGATATAAATATGTCGTTGTAAAGGCTTTGATCTATAGCAGATCTTGAATTGCCGCCCGCTATGTCGTCCTTATGCGGACGCTAAATCATTTGATTTTAGTTTAATAAGCTCGTGTGGTATTCTAGTGGACCTCCTACTAAAAAAACTAACGAATGTACTCGTTTTTGGTTTCAATATAATAAGTACTCGACAACCCTAGAATATACGTAATCCAAAAGTCGAAATTCGACTAGGGCGACGTTATTATTATTATTATATTATAATAGCTTTTATTAAAAAAACATTAATTTTATAACAATCAAGAACCTATGCAATAGGAGGATTGTTGTTGAAATCTGTAAAACTGCGCGTGAAACGGTATATTTTACATAGGTACAAGTGTGAGCAGACGTAATCTTGCACTGTGTACACAAGCCGATAATTTTATAAGCTCCCAATGTAACAGTGGCACTCGTATTCCTCTACACGCATACTTAATGTAACTAATGTTGATGTTGTAAGTTTACGTCGAGTCGTTCACCTTTACTCGTTATAAAGGGGAACATTTGACTGCTTGTTTGTTTGCATTGAAACTACTTGATCTAACTGAAAAAATATCTTACCATTGCAATTCTATTCCTCTGTTAACGCGGGGATGTGTGGCACTCGCGGCACATACAAAAACCCACAAAACCACCACGAGAGCCACCAGCGCCTCCTTTGGTGAAGTGCCCCGGAACAACGAATCAGGCACCTCGACGGCTAGTCCGGGGAGTAGTCAGTTCCCTAAGGGACCGGCCCTTAAGTCTGAATGGCCGTCCTCCACAGCAGTGCTGCCCCGCGCCACAGGACAACCCCACCAACTTTGGGACAGTGCAATGGGGTGAGGCTCACATCCTCTCTCAAAGTATAATTTAGCTGCAGAAATTATTGACGACTAGCTGTCGACGAGCGGTGGCTGCAGCTTTATCTGCTTCTGCTACTAAATGAAACCTCACTATTCAATCCCATTCCCCCTTTCGTTCCCATCTCCGCTCCGGTCCGCCATGTCAGTATGTTACAACTTGTCTTCCCATGTTCATAACGCATAATGTAACACTTCGTACTCGTGTACGGTTACATAATGTAACACTTCGTACTCGTGTACGGTTACATAATGTAACACTTCGTACTCGTGTACGGTTACATAATGTAACACTTCGTACTCGTGTACGGTTACAGTCGGGGATCAGAATTCAGGCCGAGGCTGCCACATGTCTCATGTCTATGGCAATTAAGGCAGGGCAAGGCATTAGTGTACAATTTGTTAAGGTAGCGATCGAGCCCGAGTTATTTATAATAATACAATATCCGTGGACTTATCACATCTACAATAGCCTAGTCCTTTTTTTTTGGTGACGAAGGGGAATGCATTTACGCATGATACCTGGGAGCCCGGGTAGACCCCCAGACCTATGTTGGACTCGGCCATTGGGTAGCAATACCAACTAAACCCCTACGGGAGCCTTCAGCCGCTATTAGTGGAGGGTCCCGGATCTGCAGGCAACAGGACCCCTCGAGCGACAGGCCGGCCTCGGCGAAACGGCCAGACTTTACCTCCTCGGGGACTGTCCGGCTACTCTATGACTAGTGCCCACGATGCCGTGTCTTTGACGAAGTGGACCGGGTTCGTATCCCGGCCCGACACGGAACACAGGGGCATACCCCCATTCGTCTTCGGCGGGGGGAGTCCGCCACGACAGCCTGCACTCTAACCCGCTCGTCGGCTTCCTTCTGGGACATGACGGTCTCGCAGAAGGAAGCCATCGCCTGGTAGGAATCGTCGCTGCCGCGCATCGCGACGATGATGCTCGACTTTGACAAGTCCCCTCCGACAACTGATGTCAGATCGTTCTATTGACCTAGTCCTGTGGTAAGTCTCTTAGGGACTTGTGTTAAAACTATTATTCAGTGCTAATAAGCTTTAAAGTCATTTCTAAGCGCCTATTGCATATTCATTTTTTTACGATACGAATGGTGGCTTCTCAATCCATACGGGCATAATACCAATATCCATTTATATATAATGAATTTATTGAGTAGAACATGATTGTCATAGATAGCAGCTCATATATGTTGCGATTGACCCAGTTCACCAGTAGATCACGTGGTCACAGTATGTCGGCTCGCTTCTGATGCTATATAATTTTGCTACATAAACGAGATTGTTCCCCGGTCCCGCCGGTATATGCGAAATTGGCATAAGCCACAGATATCATCATTTTAATGACATATAATATAAAAAAGAAAGTCATGTTAATTACACAATTTATAACTAAGGAACGGCTGAACCGACATGGCTGAAAATCGTTGGGAAGATAGCATAGAACCAAGAGATGGACATGGGATTTTATCCCGCCCTACTGCGTCCCCGTGAAGTCTCTATAAATCGTGATATAATAAAAACGCATCTGGCATGAAATAACAATACGCGAAAGAGGACCCATACCTACCATAAATATGGTTAAAATCATAAAAATTGGCTGCGTGGGGCCTAAGAATACCCTCACCTTCAATCCAAGATCAGGGTGACGTAAGAGTCGTCAAAGGGCAAAAGTCTCTTAACAACAAAGAGGCTTCAGCGACAGTGAAATAGACGGGATCACCGGACGGCGCCCGCGCCGAGTGATGGCGGTACTCCAATAGACGACAGCAGTAGAATTCAGCCCGTAGTTCCCGATAGTTCCAGATTATGGGGCCATGTGAAGTCCGAAGACAAGGCGAGGACACCATAATTCAGCCATCGGGTCACCTATTCCACTTCAGGGAAGGCGACACTCCATCACAAGGCGACGTGGGATTCCTCGTGAATAAGTCCCTCCTAACCTGAAGATGTGCAACATTTGCTCATGAAATGTGTCAGGGATAAAGATGAATGGGAATCACCACTGAACGTATTTAAGTCAAATCTCTTTGATGTAGGGCTGAACCAAAGTATACTTTCAAAACCAACGTCAGATGCAGCCGCAAAATTATGTAAATTGATTGTAGTCGTCCAGCAGTAATTTTTGTTCTTGGATAATGTAATAAAACGGACTTTTAATGTTGAGTGGTCACATGTTCATGTAACGAAGGGGTTGTCATGTCCTTGTTGAATAAACACCACATTAAAAAAGAGTCCCTCGTAGGCGACATCGTCGAAATCTTTAGTGTCGGGTAGAGTGGCGTATCTCATACTTAACCTCAATAAGAGGTACAGCCTTAAAGTCATACAAGTATACGCACCCACCTCGACCTCGACACTTTGCGATGATGACGTGGAGATAACCTATGAGGATGACTCAAAGGCCTTACATAATACCTATAAGACCCACTTCAATGTTGTTATGGGGGACTTTAATGCCCATGCAGGAGTACGAAATGTTGTCGAATCGAGTCTAGGATCACATGGAGTCGGAAGTCGAAATCGCAGGGGGCAAATGCTGGTAAACTTCCTCCAGAATGAGGGCCTATTCTTAATGAATTCCTATTCTAAGGGGAAGCCCCATAGGAAGTGAGCATGGCAGAGCCCCGATACCGTGACAAGGAACGAGATTGACTTTATTATGACGGACCGAAAGCACATATTTTGGGATGTCTCCGTGATCAACAGGTTTAAAACCGGAAGTGATCACCGATTAGTTAGAGCTCACTGAATATAGGTTTTCGATGTGAGCGTGTCCGACACTCGACACTCCGCGCTAACTTCCGACTAACGCTTGGACTTATGAGGGAACGCAGAGAACACGAAGACTTTACGTCTGCCGATGACAAAGCGAATACACAAACTAATACGCCGAGACCTTCGCAGCTCAAATACGCAACGGGTTACTGAAGCGATAGAGCAGAAGGTTTTTGTGGAGAAGCTTGGAGGAAGTCATCTGACAAAGGCTAGGGCTTATTCTGGTTATCGTTTCTTCTAAGCCTGGGATCTTATCTGAGATAAAAGCTTTCTATAGCAAATTGTATACGTCGCACGCTCCTCATCCCGATAACCTAAACAGCGATCCGCGTGCAAGCCTAACACGACATTTGTCAGGCGATTTTCCGGACGGATTTGAGTGATATTAGTCTAGCTTTTGCGCAGCTTAAAGGGAGAAAGTCTTCGGGGAGGGACGGAATCACAGTCGAGCTTCTTAGAGCAGGAGGCGAAGCTGTATTAAGAGAGATAAAAAAGGTTTTTAATTTCCTTCTTCAGCGGGGCGTACCTACCAAGGCATGGCTTGGCGTTGACGTTGTTTTATTTTTTAAAAAGGGCGACAAAACACTTCATCAAAATTACAGACCAATTTCACTTATATCACTCGGCTATATTTACAAGTTGTTCTCAAGACTCTCGACGAATCGCCTCATCACAAAGCTTGACGAATTCCAGCCACCGGAGCAGGCTGGGTTTCGCAGAGGATTTAACACCATAGACCACATTTTCACCTTAAGGCAAGTTGCACTAAAGACATGATTACAATCAGCCGCTGTGCCTTTGACTTTGTGGACTATAAGGAAGCTTTTGACTCTTGTCGAAACCTGGGCTGTTCTGGAAGCTTTACAGCGATGTCAGGTCGATTGGCAATACGTCGAAGTACTGTCAGCATTGTATGATGCTGCTTTTATGTCCGTCCTGATTCTTAGAGGTCAAACAAGGCCAATCCAATTGCATCGAGGAGTGCGGCAATGTTATTTTCCCGGAACTGTTCACTAATGCTTTGGAGGACGTCTTTAAGACTTTAAACTGGGCAGAATGCGGTATAAATATTAACGGCGAGTACCTCTTACATCTTCGTTTCGCCGACGACATCGTTGCGTTGGCCAAATCGTTGGGGAGCTTGCAGGAAATGTTACACAGCCTAAATTAATCTTCCCGACGTGTTGGCCCTTGGGATGAACTTGGACAAGACAAAGGTCATGTTCAACGAACACGTTCTCCCAGGCAGGTCAACGTCGATGGTGGTATTTTCGAAGTCCTAGACGAATACGTCTACCTCGGGTAATTATTGCGATTTGGGTGGATATAACTTCGAGAAGGAAGCCGATAGAAGGTTTCAGTTAGGTTGGACAGCATTCCGGAAGCTTCGTCACATTCTCACTCAGAGTCTTCTTACTCTGGCGGGGCCGAAACATGGCCTCTTAATTTAGGACTGGTCCGCAAGCTGGTTGCGGTAGCTCAACGGGCTATTGAACGTGCTATGTTGGGTGTTTCTCTGTCCGACAGAATTCGTAACGAAGTCATAAGGCAGAGAACTAAAGTATACGATATCATGCGACGAATAGGCTCGCTGAATTCGCAATGGGCTGGTTACATACTCAGGAGAACAGATGGCGGATGGGCCAGAAGGTACTGGAGCGGAGGCCGCGCTTAGGAGAACGAATACTGTGTAACGGTATGCGTCTGGTGGCAAGGAAATTGATGAACAGTGTGATAAACGCGACGAAAATTTGACGGTAATGAAGTATTCAGTCCGAGGTTCTCGCTGATAGTAAAAGCAAAATGTCGTGTATCACATGGTGTTTGAGAAAAAGTGAGCTTATATATCTTTAAATAATCCTTATTGATTATTTATTGCCTCTAAGGAGGAAATGCGTTCGCTGGCCCAGCCAGTGTTTAATAGATAAAATGTAGCCATTATGGTTAATGTGCAGTTGCTTTGGTCAACTCTACCCCCCCCCCCCCC
>JAFELO010000851.1:74480-92165 GCA_017140195.1 Eumaeus atala
CGACAATAGAGCGAGAGCACATGCGGAAACCCGATACTAGAGCGAGAGCACACGCAACACTCGACACTAGAGCGAGAACACATGTAGATACTCGACACTAAAGCAGGAGCACACGCAGACACTCGACACTAGAGCGAGAGCACACGCGGACACTCGACACTAGTAGTGAGTATTGAGCCACCAACTGGAGGGGCGGAAGAAAGGAGGGCAACACATCTGCATGACAACAATAGTGCGGACGTCAATAGCTATCACCAGTTGTCAAAAGGCTCTGATTACTCGTTAGCCCCCCTATGCTAATTAGTTTGTCGCACTGCAAATGTAGAAATTTTGAATGAGTTAATGACTACTGCAAAATATGCAAGAACATTTAACTGAATCTACTATTCCATTGCTACTAGCCTGCCCCTGCCGCATGATATCCGGTAGACAATACTGATCGCGGTGTGGTTCGTAAAGTATCCCGAAACATCCTCCGAGCTCTCGTGTAACAACAACCGACTCAATAACGGTCACCTCCGGAGCCGCCTCGCGCCTCACTCCTGTCCCAGTAAAAACCATAAAGCCGCGTGAACGTTACTGCTGTGATGCAGGCCGGAGCCGCACGAGAGCCGTCACGTCCGCCGCTGTACAGTTACAATCATATTGTAGTAAACGCGGACGCCCCGTCGCATAGGAATTTATTACTGTAGTTATACTGACGCGGCACAGCCTCAATAGTTGTTCGATAATGCTTGACTCCGGTAAACAATACGAGTAGATGCATGGTTCAATAAGTTCACTGTGATTCCTGAGAGAACGGTCCGGCGCACCCGCAGCGGGCACGGAGCAGGCGAGCGACGTGTCGATGTGTCGATGTGTAACCTTATGATGATCAGCGACCTTAAATTCTGATTTCCATTTCACGCTCGCGGTGGTTTCACGTCGAATTCGTTTATGATCGGTTATCTAATCGCTTTCTTAAGCCATTTCTACTGCCCGAGGCTGCGTTTTACTTGAAGTCGTTGTCAATGATGAAAGTTAAAGAATCGATTTCATCAACTGGAAAAGGGTAGTGCCATGCTGCGTTGCGGCTCAGGGGGTTCCTGAAAGCCTAATTAGGGAAGTTCCTGAAGGTAAGTTTTTCCGTCTGCGATCATATCAAAGGGCATTGTGAGTTCTGTTATAGATCCTGCCATCACAGGAGTAGCTGGGGTATGGACGAGTGGTGAGCAAGGTGGTTGGAGAGTCAATTGGCTGAGAATTGGACGTAAAATCCGTTAAAGTAGTTTTATTATTATGAGCAACATTCGCGTAAACCTAAGAAACATCTCTTACATAAACTTAGCCCTGATACAAAATATAAAACAATACATTATTTTGTGTATATTAATACGTCAAGGAAAAACTGCTATATATGGATCTACTATGAAGGTACCTGAAATTTGGTACAGTTAAAATTTTACGGAGGTGGGAAAAAAGCTTACATTTTAATGTAATATGCTTTAGATTTTATTATAATTACTAAAACAATACACGCAATGCTCAAACACAAGCAATACACAGATTGTGACATGCTCAAACTGACATACCATGATCAGATTCATCGAGCACAGTCCCAAGGTCAGGAGCTTTCGCAACCGGCGTGTATGTATGAAAAGAGTAATGAGTATGGAGGTGGCAAGGCAGTTTTCAGAGGATTGTAATGTACTGCATTCCGTTCTTTCAGCCTACCCCATATGGGTGCTGACGTGGAGGTGTGTTGTTGTTATTGTTAAATATTATATTATATACCTTTAGTGTTTAGTTCTATTAAAAAAACTTTTTGTTAGGTTTTTATTATTTAGATCTCTGGGCGATCACTTGTTAAGTTATCATATCCGACTCTGTCGTACAACATACCTGAATATATACACAAAAGGATGTCTGTATAAAAATTAAGTCAAATTACAAGTATAATAGTTATTTCGTTCAATCTGAAACTTCATATAAATCTTCACTGGTAATTACAATTACCATTCAGCGTTATAAGCTGCTACTAGTCGGAACCAGAGGTAAATGATGATTCGGTTCACCTAGAGCGTGGTGACTGTGTCCATAAACACCCGCACCACCGAAATCTACCACACAGATAAACACATATACTTATTATCTGTCAGAGTTAGCCCACCGGCTCAATGTAAGTGCATAACATTTTAAACGGATGCTAAGAAATGTGGCGTCAGCAGTCAACAGTCGGCAGTCGGCACTCGGTCACGGACACCTGCGACCTCTTCTAAACGACGATGGCGAAAAATAATATCATTTCAAATGTCCTACCAACTGTTACCACAAGTCGACCCACAAGTCGCCTGGCCGCGGTGAGACATTACCGAAAGCGGCACCGGAAAATTACGTTTTCTATTTAATATAATATTTATCGGTGGTTTTGAGAGTGAAACCGGGGACTGCTATTGTCACGTACCCGAGTTACTTACGGGTCCTCTATCATATTACCATTTATTGCTAAATTGTATCCCAAATGGGCCGGTGAAACCGGAGACGTACCTCTCGCTAACATAATAGCTACCGGCGTGAAGCGGTGCCCCGCGGTGTGTGCGAGTCCGCAGACAACTGCAGGCCCCAGTTGCAGCGCTGGAGCCAGCAGGTGTACGACCACGACGGTACGAGACCGACCGAGTACAGGTCTATTCTCAGCGCTGCCTCAACGAGATGACCTCGTGGCTGAGGACTTCGGACCGTCCGGCCGAAGACGCGCTCAACGCCAGTCGTCGTAGCCAAAGTTTTGCTCCTCAATTCGCTAGCCCATATTCTAACTAAATTGCGTTAACAATGCAAATAGGGTGTATGATCAAATTAAACGACAATTATAGACGCTTTCACTTTTGGCTGCTGTTAATGTAACTATCCACCTGGAAGTTGAGAGATATCATAATAAGTTAAGAATAAAACTCGTCCCTTTTTTTAGTCACACTAATTTTAAATTTGGTACAATGGACGAGAATGAAGAGTGGAGCAGACGTGCAGAACGTATGTACGTGTGTATTATTTTGATTAAATAAACTTGTATTATAGTGTTCACAACCGGCAGGTTCGCACGAAATTTTGTGGTTGTGAATGTGGAGGAGGCAAGGTAAAATATGTGACGCTTCGCTCTCTCTGCCTACCCCATTAGTGCGACAGCAACGACGGATTTCCATGCCGGTCATGGAATTGCGGCGTTGTTGTCGAATTCGAATGGTGGGAACGAATTTCGATCTCCCAGAGCATAATAGTCTTTATATACGTTATCATTACTTAGATCTCATGATGTTTGATAGCCAAAGACATTTGTATTGCGTAGCACAGCAGTAGGCTAGCGATTAGCCCGAGCGGCGTGCGAGCAGCGCCGAGCGCCGTGCTAGTAGTGCGGCTCAGCAGGTGTGAAGTGAACGGACAAAGGCTGGCTAACGGTAGGTACCTACGTGACCACCGAAGCTATCGAGCTATCGTGTAGCGCGAGACAGCTAATTGCCGGTTATCGCCGTGTTTTAGCCTATGAGAGCCCTCAGCGCGAATGTGGACTACCATTTAGAGATGTTATTGACCTGCCTCACGATTCCCTTCATAGGGCCTGGCTCTCCACAATTAGTATTCAAATATATTCTCGGTGCAACGTAATATGTGCATAACGTCTTAAATATTGTGGGAAATCGTTGATGGAGTTCGTAGTATCACATGAGTGTCTATACATCGTGGCTGTGCTAGTGGCGCACAAGTACATACGTTTATCGATAAAATATATCGTGATCGAAGGCGAAAATTCTGTATCAGTAAAAAGGATAGGTATGACGTATATAATACTATATTGAAGTACCTACCAAGATGGGTGAATTATCTAGGATACTCTAAAATAAGAAAAATAGTTAAAAGTATTCCGATACTCCATATTTAATTTTTTTTATAGATTTTTTTTAACAATTTAAGAAATATTTTCGGTATGCTCAAATATGGTAATAAAGCAACATATTGTTGCAACCTTATATTATATTCTAGAATTATAATAGCCAAGTTATATCAAGCAAAGTATATAAAATAAACTTATAGACTTGAAATCCATCTGTACGTTTTTAATAAGGATGAAGCCAAGCTATTATCAAATAAGGCCTTTTAAATTGTCAAAAGTACCGATCCAGCCCCATAATACATACCGATGCGTTACTAAAAAATTAATGTAGAAAATAATCTATCAATAACTATTGATTTACTGCGCAGATGCAGCTGCGTATCTAAAGATCATCGACACAGGTGCAACACTATTCACTAAGACCAAGGACCTCGCACATCATAAAGAACGTTCATTTAATAATAAACAGCCGGTGCTACACAAAGAAGGTGCCTTTTTATCATGTAATAACTATCAATTACTGGGGCGCGCTTCAGTTCTGATGTTGAGCCCACTTCATAGAACCAACGAGTAAAAACTGATGGAATTTTTGTATCGGCTAATGCCAGGGGTGTGGACTTTTTATCCAAGTTATGACTATAAATCAGTGATAATTATGTCCGTTAATTTATCGGACAATATTTACTTGTTTGAGAGACAAAATATATGAGAGGTTTTACTGCGGAATATCTTTCCCGAAAAATACACGAGTGGTTCCCTATTCTCACGGACAAAAGTGTAACGTACACTAACGTAACACTGCCGCACGGCGTAACCGGTGCCGCCGCAGTAGGGAAAATGGTAGAACTTGAGCACAGCATAAATGGCTTTAAAAATATTACAATTTGTAGAAATACTTATTGCATTCGATACTCTAGTAACCAAATAATCCTAATCAGACATTTTTTGGTACTAAAACTGCATAAATATGTTTTTGTTAGGTTGAAGTAAACTGAAGTAGCAGATCGCTCATTTAAATGTTTGCATACACTTAATTCATATAAATATTGTGAAAAAAGTATTCAGCACATGCATGCGGTTACATCTTTAAAAATGATTATTTTTAATATGCTTCTTATTTTTGAGTAAGTACCTTAAAATTGACATACCCTATTTTTCACTTTTTTTTTCGTCGAAAGTTTTCACATTACCCACGTCTCCCCACGCCTTATGTGTTTGATAGCCTAACTATTCATAAATAAAAAAAATAAATTGCGATTACTGCTGACATAGTTTACAAAACCAATATTAACCACAATTTTTTGATAGCAATAGCTTATCATCTATTTTGCACTCGTTTTGCGTGAGTAGTTGTTATTAGTACGTAATGCATAACATTGATATTAGTACGTATTTGATATCTAAAAACCAGTATATAAGAGGAAGCAAATATCCTCAAATTGCACACTTCAGCGTGTATTTCATATTAAGTGACACTTATTTAAATTGGTTATTTGCATTCAAATGTCAACTTTTAACTATACTAAGGGCGATTTTATCATTTCCTATATCGAGCGCGGCAGAACCTTGGAATAGTTGTCCATAGTTCTACAGCAAACGTTAAATGTTTCTTAAAACAACTTGTGTTTTGGTGTAATTGGTGACATTCAGACATATTCTGCCTTCTTCTAATAAGCGCTGGGTTCGAGCATCACGGAAAAAGGACAAATTTATTCGGAATAAGACAAGCTGGCTGGAGTCAGAATATTCAGTACTTTCCGGAGTCTGAAGAACATTCAATGCCATCAACTTCTTGTGAACGAGGAAGACCGCGAATTGCTTATGGCGACTCCTCAGAATTAATATAGAAAAGGAAAAACTCTCTTTTACTAGAAGAATATGGGTTTGAGCACATTTGTAACTCATTTTCGCAAGAGGAAGAGACAGGAGGCCTTAGGTGAGTATGCAGAGGCTCATCTTGTTGAAGAGCTAAGAAATTCAGAGAGCGAAGATAAAAATGTTTTCTCGACTATATTGAAGGAGTCAAACACAATGAAGATTTTATCTGACACAGAAGCATTGAGTGTTTTTATTGATTTGGATCTAACTAAAGCACAATATATGTGCCTAAGAAATTTAACTAACGAAAGAAAGTATACAATGTTTCCCCCATATTACAAAATACAAGAAACTCGCTATCCACCATCTTCTACAATCGAAATCACAAATACTTATCCTTAAGTGATTAATATACAAGACATACTATATTTAATTGATTCAGTTTTCCAAGAACAACATTGAATTTTATTCCTTTACTGTAAATGGGGATGTGAAGGTTTATCTGGCCAAAGTATAACTGTACAAGCAGAAACTGCCAGAAGAATCGGAAAATATTTCAGATGCCCATATTTTTGTCACTTCATTATTTCCCATTAGATTAATTGATGACCTCTCGAAGGCCACTATTTGGCAAAATCCAGTTCCTTCATCAATTCGTTATTGTATACCCATTTCTATTGAATTTTATAAAGAAACTCCTGAAAAAACTAACGCAGACGAAACGAACAGACAAATTGAAGCCTTACGCCCGTCATTAGTAAACAAATGTGAAACGGTAATTTTCTAGCAATGATTGACGGTAAGGTGGCTCAGGTCTTAACAGGAACTCCATCGGGTTCTACGTGCACGGTATGTTGGGCCTCCTCCTCGACTTACGAATTGACTATTAAAAGTACTGCTGGTCCTGAAAATGAAAGTGCTTACCAGTATGGATTATCCACATTGCATGCCGGGGTTCACAGCATGGAAATGGTATTACATATTTCCTACAATCTTGGCTTTAAGATTTGGTCTGCTACAACAGAAGATAAAAAGAAATTGAAGAAAGAAAAGAAGAAATTTATTCAGAAACGTTTCAGGAAAGAAAAATATTGATCAAACATTTTGTTGTCTGTTCTTCCTATTGGGCAACTGTCGGAATATGCACAAGAGTCGCGGAATAGAGACTACAGAAACATGCGCCTGCACCATGCCAGAAAATGTTCCCGTATAGCTACAAATGAAGACGTATTTGAAACGCTTCTATATATTTGAGATCCATACATTTCAAGTTTAAGAAAGCCTTATGTAAGAAATGTGAAGGACCTTGATGAAGAGGCACTAAGTCTTTTGAAGGTGGTACCTGAAGGTGATCCTACATTTACACCGGAAGTAATTTTAGTTAGGAATAGCGCGGATAATAACAATTAGATATAACATTATAAGTAACTAAAACCTAATTATACAAAGCCAATAACATTATAAGATTTGTCTAATCTGAGATCAATTAATTTGGTACTATACGATTTTATAATTTTATGTATTTTATTATGCTTGTGTGATAAGTAATTCTTTAAGTTTTCTTAATTTTACTCATATTAGTACTTATTTATAAAAAATGAAGATATTTTTTTCCCGTTTTCCTTTTTTCTCTTCACCTAAGCTAAAAATATGTATTCATTGAGCGTTGTGTAAGACACAGCAAACAATAATTGTTTTAGTACTTTTTACACGGAAATGTTTTACTCTTTGGGATAGCATTTCATCAGTAGCAGTTAGTCATGATGTGAATCAGCGCCGCGTCCCTGTAACTATATACTGGTTTTGGCCACAAACACTGTTACAACTAAAAATATTTGCTCATTGTGTTTCCTCATTTTGGCGTCAATAAATTGTACAACATTTTGTGATATAAAAATCGAGTGGGGTGACGAAAAAGGTGGCCGAAGCTACTTCTTACTAGGGAAATAATTTGAAGAAGTCCTGTGCGAAAGCAAAAGATTTTATCTCGGGTAATGAAGATTGCACCTAGACCGATGTCGCGTATTTTAAGAGATGATGTAGGACTTGCAGACTATATTTATAGACGCACTATTTATTTCTTATCTGATAAGTAAAAAAAAAAAAGGTATCAAACCATCGGTACAAGCGTATCAAGATGCCATTCTTGAGATGATAGTTAAGCCCCTTAATAACACCCTGTGCAATAACCAAGTACGGTCCTTCCAGCAAGACTCGGCGCCGATCAGAACTGAGGACAGGCCGTTGTCTAGTCCAAATCTTAATCCGCTGGATTATGAATTATGGTCAGTTTTACTTAATATATATACCTTAATTATGGTCAGTTTTAGTACAGCTTGCTGTAAACGCCATGATAACTTAAGAGTCCCTAAAACAATCCATACGATTGGCAGTGAGAATTTCCCCATACAAAGAGTGCATGCTTCTATTCATAATTGGCCTCTACGAATAAGGTTTTTATATTTTTAATTGTTTTATAACTGTGTATTAAATTAATACACTTGAAAAGTGATAACAGTTACTTGCAATTAAAAAAATAATTTCTTTCGTTACAATATTTATGCAAGACTAGACAATGAGTTCCTTAATTTACATGCGTGTCTTGAACGATGCTGGCGAGTGGATTACTCAGTATCGGGAAGTTGATCAGTCCAGTGCTTCTAAAGCTGTGATGTTACATTCTATGAAATTTGTGGTTATTTGTGTTTTGTTTTTGATGAAGCTTTACTTAGGGACTTGTTCCTATTCTAATGTTACTTAATAATATATCTCATTGTAAGAGCCATCTTGTCGTCAGGTGACATAAACCATACCAATTTTCTCCAGCCTTCTTACAATTTTTCTTTTATCGAGTAAAATAACCCTTCATCGATAACAATGTGCCTCCTCCTTGCAGATTTCTTCCAATGATCTCATCGGAACTTTTGTCCTGTGCAATAATAAATAATAAACCTTTTCATTTACAAGCCTTGCTGATTAATTAGTTTTAGATTTGTGGTGTTAGTTTAACACTTTACAAATATCTCATATGCATAATATAATAATTATGGTTTACGCCAATAAATAAATTAATACTCATATTACACTAACAAGCAGTTATTAATGGCTGTATTATACGACAAATTGTTACTTTTTATTATTTATTATCACAATTATTGTGACTGCGATTTAATTTTAACACTTGAATAAATAAATAAATTTATATACTTTTTGCACAAATAATTTATTTTTCACTTCACGTTTACTACCGTTTTCTACCGGTTTCGACTTATCATCATCAGGTCTTTTTATATTGTTCGTAATTTTGTACGCTTTCACAGAAGTTTACTGTTAATTAATGATTGAATTAGAAGTGACAGTGAAGGGTGCTGTATGAATAAAATAATAATTATCGTGACGAGATATCATTATATTATGTAGCCAGTCTGGCTCTAACTAAATCCGCCTCCTAACAAAAATAAAACAAAACCTCAAATTTACATATGACGAAATGAGAATTACTTCAATCGACTATTCTAAAGTTTGGATTTGTATAACCTCCAAGGTAAAATTATCATATGTTAGTTTGAACTAATTAAAATGTTTATTTTGAATATAAAGTAAACGAACGCCCTGTTCTTATTAACCAATCTATTTGGAGCCAATTTTAGGGCTTCAAGTGAGTATCAATATTATTTTACGACGGCACTTGATAAGTCGCAGTTTGAGCGCGGCCCGCCGCCGCCGGCTCACCGGCCGCCACCTCGTATGCGGCAGGGCGAGTGTGAATGTGCCACAACTGCTCCCGGACAATATGCGGAGCCGCCCGACACGGTAGCCCGGGACTGGCGGGCGCCGCGCGGGGCTGCTCACTCGCGCAGTGTAAATTAATCCAACTGTAACAGAACCACTAAAATTACTGCTTGGATTATATCAGTTTGGTTAAACCCTGTGTTGCGGCGGCGGTGCCGTGCCCACAGCGCGGCAGGCGCTGCGGAGCGTAGAGGATACCAATTGCCCAAACCAAACTACTGCGAGAAAAGCGGAGGTGGGCCGGCACGGTCAGGTTACCTACCCTTTGCTCACATAAAACCACCGCCAAGTGAGAGCTGTCGCGTTTCGTGCAGTATGTGAGTAGCCGGTTGCCCATTCGTGGGATGGGCTGGAGGTGGAATCTGCCATATCATACAATCTGCGTAGCCTCTTGCCCTGTATGGGAGGGCTATGTGTGACTATTTGAAACTTTTCGTTCAGAATTAATCAACAATTTAATATATTTGATGTGCAATTCTGCGTACAATAGTGATAACGAGGTCATCATACAAGTGTAATTTAAGGAGTAAAAAAATGATTTTGATGTTGCCGACGTTGTGACCGATATGTATCTGGAACAATCAGCGACAGGCGCGGTGCGTATGATTACCGAAGCAGAATGTAGTAATTTCCTGTGCAGCGAGTAGTGCGCCTTACAGATGTAATATGATTGAACATTTACATGTCTCTCTCTACTCGATGTCAGCGCCCGTCGCCGGTCGCCGTTCGCCGGTCAACGGTCGCACAGAAATAAATTACAAATCAAACCAAAACAATCCGAACCAAAAGAGACCGATTGTTTTGGCGCGCTTATTACACGATCCGATCCAGTTGCTTGGAATGTTCTCGTTGCTTCTTGTAAGAGTTGTACTGGAATCTGTAGACGGATGTGATGGATGGCGTTCTGTTAGGTTTTTTCTTTGTTTCGCAGGAAATACATTTATGCATTACCTGGGTGGGATCCGATGGGTGCGTTGGAGTCGTGGATTAATCGAATAACCGCTAAAACCCCGCGCCTCCCACGAGCCACCTGTGTTGATGTGCTCCTGACTAAAAACTGAACCCACTGCGATACACTTGTTTTAAATAATATTGTACGACGAATTCAAAAATCAATTTGTTCAATCTCCTACTCTACACGACTAGATTGTCGCTACCACTAGCTCACCTGGCAAGTTAAATCTATTTATAATTAAAATTAAACAACAAAAAATAAGTTAAAAGTGTGCCTCAAGCGGCACCTAATGATAGGGCACTGCACCACATGCGGCCGCCGCCAGTGAGGCCACGCCACCAGCTGAGTACCGGCGAACACGGCGGACACGGGTGCTATTCGCGTAATACCGGAGGACACTCCGGGATAGAACCTACATTTTATCCCCTTTTTATAAGACGTCCTGTCACGTACTCTCCCCAGAATAGATCTTTTTAATGTAATGTTTCCGTTAAACATTCTTAGCGTCCCATCACATTGGAAGTGTAAATATAATGTAGGTCTTGAAATATTCTATAGCGGAGAGGAATGAAGACAAGTGGAGAGATCTTTTGGGTGATCAAGTGGAGAGATCTTTTGGTTAAGTCAGTATAGACCTTGTTTGAGGCCATGTCCTACACAATGCAAGTCGCGTCGCCATCTTTTAGCACACTACGTACAATTGTATTACGTAAAGTTTTTCATAGCAGCAAAAAGACGTCAGCCAGATGAAATTGGATCTGCGACGCAGAAAATCCTTCAAAGAGATAAATTCATCATTGGACCAATCGAGAGTGATGATGACTATGAAAGCTTTCTTAGTACAGACACAGAGTGGAGAGAAATATCAATGGCTTCCCACATAAGAGATAATTGAAATGATTGAGGATCCCAATGCAGAAACTATTTACTATTGGCTGTCCGTTGATCCTGAAGGCAGTAGCGGTGGGCTGCAGCGGCGACAGAGCGACCGTGGCCTGACCCTGACAGCATACAAACAATCAGTCGCACGATGAATATATTCTCAAATGTTAAAGTGGACACAGGGAATACACAGTGGGACCCGGTGAAGGGTAGCGCAAGCTGTTACGCGCGTACTGACGTGTATAGGAACATAATTTGAACAGCTAGTATCGTTTGCAGCTTACAGATCTAATTTCTTTATTACATCTACGGTTCACAGCTGTAATCTGCTTATAACAGACTCATGTGCCATTGACATATGTCTTGATATACTCGTATAAGTCGTTAAGAAATCATTAGCCTATATCAAAGAAATTGAAATATATTCGTTTTCAATCGTATGTAATATGTATATAGATTATGAACAGTCCCTGCATTAAGTTCACATTTAGCTCATGCTGCAACGTGAGATAAATGGCTTGTTATTGCACACGATTATACACTCACGGACACACACACATACACACAACGTGGCGTAAACGCAGCCCAATTACATTGAACTTAACCATTATCAATGACATACAATTTTATATGCAGCTAGTTAAATAAAAAATGTATAATCTTTGTACCGTATTTTAAACTACCGGACTGTATTTATTAAAATGTAAAATCATTATCGGAAAATAAAAACATTACGGAACGTAACGGGAAAAGAGACACGTTGTGTATAGTGACTAAGCTCCTTTAGTCCATCGCCCGTGCAGGCTTGACATGGTACTTTGAGTAATATTTTTTTCATCGTTCGCTCAGCGCTCGGCCGCCAGCGCCATGAGAGTGATGTCATGATTTTCTGAATTAAGTAATTGTACGACTGCATCCCGGACGTCTCAACTCTTACAATTGTACAGGGAAGTGAAGTGTGCCAGCAGCAGGCTCACGTTAGTGTTCAGCACCGTCATTCACCTGGTCCTACTTGTGTCTGACACAGACAGTCGGGACGTGTGAAGGATCTTTAATGTAGGAATACACCAAGGCAGACGTTTCTCTCATATAAATTGATTATCACGTGTACTAGACACGTGATAATACACTTTGACAGGGTAGAACTCTAACCGCTCAGTCCTACGCAGAACCTAAATATATAAATAGAAGAAACATCTCTCAGTGCATTCACTATTATTTATTTCCCATACAAATGTACAGCTTATCTACGCACCTGACGCGCAGCGCTATCGGGCTGGCATGTGAATGGTCAGGAGTGTGCGGGACACTCGGGCGCAATGTCCCGCTGATGCCATCCCTGATAGGCGCTCTATGTTACAGTACATATTATCGTTCTATACCTGAGAGCCTCCATAAAATGCTACTAGAACAGTCAAAACATTATTTAAATACGTATTATGTAAACTATCGTAAAGGTATTCTCTGCCCTGCGCTACCCGGAGTCTCAGAAACCCAAAAAAAGTGACGGAGTAGTCGTCACTTTACGTCAGTATTAGTGAGCGATGTCGCGCTGCAATCAAATGTTGACGTTGAACAGTCACATTCGCGCCACGCGCTCTGTGCCCAGCTGCTGCACAGCGGCTCGTCACGACACAAACTGCTCGGTCCACTTTTGTAATTACGATATCAATGATATCGTCTTCGTTCTGTCGTGACTGATGGCCTGATGGCGACTGGTGAGAGCGAATTAGCTTACATATAGTCAATTGTCCTTGATGGCTGGTTGATCATTAGGAGCTGCGAAGCGCGAGGCAGGGAGCGCCGTGCGTGGACGTGTATTGTTCATTTGGTTGTTCAGTCCAACTCCACTCTTATCGACGGTGCGTGCGGGTTGTATAAACCGCAAACGACTGCGAGGCGGCGTCACTTTAATCGTCAAAGTTCTTTATCACGAGACTGAGACAGCTGCACCGTGCTTCCTCCCGATTTTTTATTATTTTGCAGCGTAAGCGCGCCGGTGAAAGAGGGGCAGCGGTTCACTTGCTGGTTCTCTATGATTGCAATACGGCAACGACAGCATCTTTACAATGTAAAAGAAATCCTCGTCCGAAACGAATGGCTATCAAACTCAGCCTCGCACTTGGGCGGACCGGCAGGGGTCCTCTGCACAGCTCTCATAGCACAGCTTAATAAACAACGAATGCATCAGTAGTATCGTGACAAGAATGCGATTCGCATGTCTCCGGCATGAAATTTAGAAAGTAACAAGAGATGCGTCGCACGCGGCGTGCGCGCTGGCGGCTGCCATCCGTGTGTGGAGATGCAATACTCATTACTCACAGTTTTTATTGTAGGAGGTAGATCACAGTCCAGCCGGTACGACAAGGGTGGCACGTCAGTGAGCATAACATCTTAGTGAAGTGACAGCTGTGCAGACATATTATTTCGTTTGGAGATTACACGGGTGAGTTCTACAATGAAATAGCATGCCCGCAACGGTTACTTTGGTATGCTTATAATGTTAATCTCGTGATAATCCGCGTCCGAGGGACTTGTTTGATCTAAAAAACCACATCCGTTCCGCGGAGAACGGTAAAAAGTAATAAACTTTAATAATTTCCTTTGCTTGTTTTAATTTTATTAAGGTCAGTCGTAGCTCAGTATTACAGGTAACTTCGCGACTGATCGGCAAAACTTAAATGTATTGCCTTCTGAAATGAGACTTGAGTTACACAGAAGTAGTAGTGTCTTGAAGGATAACACGACCCTACATGTAAAGTTAACACACGTGTTTGGAGCTTGGACGTATCAAGTGACGCTAAGAGGGTTCCGTCGGTGAGATGCTACACCTGTACATGAGCAGTATCGCGGCTCGTCACTACTTGGACGTATCAAGTGACGCTAAGAGGGTTCCGTCGGTGAGATGCTACACCTGTACATGAGCAGTATCGCGGCTCGTCACTACTGCAGTTCACAATGTGCCCACGTGTATCAGACATCAGTTGACTGAGACATTTCGTCGGTATTGGTGGTACCGCCTACCTATCAGTGTGGGTAGGTTAGTCATAGTGTTTTTTTAACATGTTGACTATAGATGAACCAATCTTTTATGTTCATTCAATTCAAATACTTGTTTTTTATAGGATATGGGGCAAACGAGCACATGGTAGGTAACTACCGCCGCCCATAGACATCCGCATGACCCGAGGTTTAGCAAACGCGTTGCCGTCCTATAAGATGGGAGTAAGCTCTTTTCTTGAAGAACCCCAAATCGTATCGGTTCAAAAACACCAACGGTGGCAGCTGGTTCCACATAGAAGTTGTACGCGGTAAGAAATTGCGCTTGAAACTCACATTTGTAGATATTGGGTGATCAAGGAGGTGACTGTGGAACTTAGAGTTCTGCCGTGATATCCGAAAGTGGAATTCCGCTGCTGGTATTAATTGAGAAGAACTCGCCGCCGGCCGGAGCCCGCGAGCTCAACGCCGGCCGGAGCCCGCGAGCTCACCGCCGGCCGGAGCCCGCGAGCTCACCGTCGGCCGCAGCCCGCGAGCTCACCGCCGGCAGGAGCCCGCGAGCTCACCGCCGGCCGGGGGCCCGCGCGGGTGTCGCTGTGGCGGCGCGTGCCAAGCAGTGAGTACCTGCTGAGTGGTGGCTGTCATATTTCCTGCATACGTAATATATGAATCTGTGATTGAGTTATTATCGTGCTCATCGAGCCAAAAGCTTTCCATTCAAATATCAACCTAACGTCATTGTAACAAATGTCATTAGCATACCTATAGAAAGTCAGAGAAAACGACTTAACGTAGGTGTTATGAAGTCATAATAAACGAATAGACAAGGAACGAAGAGAATGGAAGTAGCGCCGGGGGTAGATGAACTAGCTATCAGAGAAAGAGGAGGAAAGCCTGCTACGAGGGATGAATCGTAGCGTGGTATATCCGAAGAGTAGCTCTGAGAAAATATTAATGTGTGTTCTTTGTTCTTGCAGTTTGCATCGCTCATTAGCAGGACGGGAGTGACTATTGAGATGAAGAATGATACAAATCCAACTGGCCAGGTGGATGATGAAAATGCAACTGGCCAGGAGGATGATGAAAATGCAACTGGCCAGGAGGATGATGAAAATGCAACTGGCCAGGAGGATGATGAAAATGTAACTGGCCAGGAGGATGATGAAAATGCAACTGGCCAGGAGGATGATGAAAATGCAACAGGCCAGGAGGATGATGAAAATGCAACTGGCCAAGAGGATGATGAATATGAGACTGGCCAGGAGGATGATGAAAATGAGACTGGCCAGGAGGATGATGAAAATGAGACTGGCCAGGAGGATGATGAAAATGAGATTGGCCAGGAGGATGATGAAAATGAGACTGGCCAGGAGGATGATGAAAATGAAACTGGCCAGGAGGATGATGATGAATGCGCTGAGAAGACACCTTAAACTACTAGTGCCATTGCAGCAGACCCTCTACTGCAATTAACGCTGATAAAGACGAAGGTAAGTTCTACACGACGGGCTATTTACACCAGCTTTTGTCATCCCATAGAAAGTTAGACGTAGGCCTCTTCCAATGAACACTAAGACTGAGTGCGTCTTAGTGTTCATTGGATCCCGGATCATTGCTATTAATTTGTATGTACATGATGTATTAATTTCCCGAGTGATACCTGTGAATATGTAAGGTCTGCGACTGGTGTACTGCCATAAAGTAACCGAAGTGATGTTGTCGCCACCACCACCAAGTAGACCACAATAAATTCCATCCAAGTATATTTATCCTGAACACAATTTTAATAATAATAATGATACCTAACATTCGACAATCTCTTTGTGTGAACTATACAATACTCTGTAAGCATTCGCTGAGCCACAACTTAGGAAAGTCGTTTTTTAATCAGAGTATAATTTATTACGTAAAATAAACAAACAGAGCGGTAAATGATAAATGTTTTACAGAACTTCGTATCTTTACAAACTCAATGACTGCTAAACTTATGGATTAATATGTGACGTCATCGAATTAAAACAAACTAAATCCTTACACAGCTGCCGTAACTAGTGACAGCAAGCTGTCCCGACGGAGGTTGTTCAGTCACCAACGGAATTTGTTGTCGTGGTAACAGGTAATGTTTACGAGGATAGCATTTGAATAAATAAATAAATAAACTTTATATCATCATCCGGTGAACGTAATAACCCGAAACCGGTCGTAAATGTAAACTGAAAAATGAATAATTGTGGAAAAAGTAAAAAAAGTTTATTTATTTATTCAAGTGTTAACATGAATTTCGATTTACGACCTAAAATTAAAAATTATTATTTTTTCAAATCAACTGATTTCTACCATATTTTGTGAAATATCCGTGCGGAACCGGGACGAACAGCCGGTGACCAAAAAAAAATTAAATATTGTTTATGAAGAGAGAGTAATAAGTGCTTGATATAAACGTGTTGTATTGCAAAGTCGACCGCACACCATGTTCGTTTGTTGTTACAAAGTGCGTAAAATTGTCATGTCGTGCACATGATATCTTTTATATGGAAGTGCCCGTGTATCTGGTATTTTTGTAAATCAATGCTTATGTTCATGGTAAACTTCATCGAATTTAATGTCAGTTTCTTCAGAAAATGGCACCACGTGATAGCGATAGAAAGTCGCGCGGCTTAAGGTAAAAAGCCCCGGGCACCTCAGCTATACGGGCGATTATCGACTGCTACTCCAAACTATGTTCAAATTTAGGCATAACATCTTCGGAATCGAGAATCGAGTACTGAATACGATCTGTGATTTTATGCACTATCTTAAGAAACGCCCTTTATTTATTATCAGACAAATGTCAGAGGAGATAAAATAAATTTTGCAAACAAAACAAATAATTGGATATATTTTTCTATTTGAATAAGTGGTTTATACACCAACTCGGGTCATAAATTCTATCACACATTAAAAACTTTCAATATAGAATACTGTCCACAAGAATGTTACCTAATTGTAACTTGGAATCTTTTATGAAAATAAGAATATATATTTTTGTTCCTATTTGGCGTTTATATGAAATGGACATTTAAAGCAAACCGTGTCTCAGAGACAACTCCAATTTTCTATTTCATATTTTACTTAGGACAGATCTCATCGTAGTCTTAATGTACTCTAAAATTTAACCTCATATCATTTCTTGTCTTGAGTGTGTAAGCGTATCCAACAGAGAAGCCATTAAAATACCAATGACGTTATTTGTAATTGTCCTATTAAATATAATTAATGTATTCGAAATCCGACCAGACTAGATATAAACAGTTACTTTTAATGCTTGCTTATATCTATATCAGAAGACCAAAGTTGAACGACCAGGCGTAGGTTTCGTTTATGAGTTTTATGA
>JAFELO010000851.1:109994-151472 GCA_017140195.1 Eumaeus atala
TTAATAGACAACACACTAAATTGAACATAAATCATTGTAAACGTTGTGTTATTATAACTTAAAATATTCGCACTAATCTCGTAAAATGTATGGTATTGAGTGTATGTAGTACGTACTGCTACGTATTGAGTGTATGTAGTACGTACTGCTACGTATTGAGTGTATGTAGGATGTACTACTACGAGCGAACGACAGGTTACGTATCTAATGAGATTTAAAATGACATTTGTTAATCCTAAATTTGTAAAAAGTATTCCGATGCTGCATTGCAGCCTAACTGGGCTGACACGAGCGGGTACCTTTCGGTCACATGACACCGCCAGCTCATAAAGCGACTCATATTTCACATTTACACTATAAATAAACCTATTTGTAATAAAATAATTTGAATCTAACAAACGTATCTATTTGACTATAAAAGTTGTAGGGAAGTACATGATGTTTATTATAATAAATAATAATAAATGAAACAAGCCTAATATATGCTTAATATTATGTATTATATAAATGTCTGCAATTTTACGCCTGTGCTTAATTTGTCATCTTTATACGCTTTGCGTAAACTAAGATAAAAAAAAAGTTGAATGCACGATGCACATTTTAATATTAATTTTATAATTCTTCCTTATCATAATAACGCGAGAGTTTCTTGTTACCATGACCGTAAATTATGCAACATATATATTTATAATAATAAATGTATGGAGTACTTCGTGTTTGCCATGCCAAAATTAATATTGTAAAACGCCAATTTAAAAGAATTTATCTACTAATTATATACGCACTGAAACATCAGCACTTATGTTAGTGTTTACAGTAACAGAAGGTATGTAATTCTCGGGCACATAGTACAAATTATATTGAACATAATAGATAATTGTTCGTATGCCAATTTATAATAAGTAAAAATGTGTTTTTAATAATCACATAACATGCTTAAGAACATAATGACGGTTGCGTGCGCGAGGGATTTTAACAAGGCCCGTATACATACTGTAAAATATTGAAGAAGAATTATTACATTCGGCAGAATTTTATCAACTTGGATCAAGTCCAGATCTGAGTTTTAATGATAATAAAGTCAATAACATCCCCGTGATTATATGGAACCAGTAGTTGCTGTGGTGTTGTCGGTCACAAAGCACTAAAGGGTCCTCAAGAAAAGCATATTATAATCATTTTGTACCGACCAGTAGCAGCCTAGGTCCGCCATCTAACCGAGAATAATTACCATCCAAACATCCATCTGCCAATACCAAGAGTGAGCTGAGATCATGACAAGTACGGGTGCACCGTACGGGAACATGTTATATGGGAGTTTACGCTGCCAGTGCCTCAGTGTTCAGACGGACAGGTAAGTACTCCGCATGCACCAGGTGTGTTGAATAATAACTTAATTGGTGTACGAACTTCAGGGAGAGGCCGTCGGGGCATTCTTCGAAAAGTGTGATGAATGTTTAGCAGGAAATCGATAAACTTGAAAGTTATAGATTTTATTTCCGAGCGCTACTCGTGGCGCCCGCCGCTTCTCCAGCGTGAGTTTGAGTATTACGAAAGTACCATTTCACCCCTTCAATGGCTGAATCACCAAAAGTCCTCCCCTGATGCTCCTGTACACTCCCAAAGGTGGTATCGCCTGTCCGTTGTCTGTCGCCCGGTAACGAACACCAATGTAGGTGTAGCTTTACCGGGATTTTCCCGCCGGTATGCTCCAGACATTGAAAAAAAACGAGCTTAGTGTAAGTCGTACCGGTGTATTGTGCGTCACGCGATGTTTTCGCTAATTGCAGCTCGGGTTGAACTGGGCAGCCTCAGGGTTGATATTAATTTCGTCAAGGGGGAATCCTTGAGGAAACGAAGAACCTTCATTAAACGTATTTCCACTATGTAGAAATAAAACATAATTCTGTTAAAAGGCAACTTCTAATGAAGTTTAGTTAGAGGCTGTGGCATGCTGTACTGCAGCGGAATTGGGCTGGCAAGAATGGTGCAGTACATCTCGCTCACATCGCGGCAGCTTCACTGTTGTTTCCGGCGTTTATGAATAACCTATTGAAAGGGAGGAGGGGGAAACATTTGCATAACTATTATGCGGATGTTTATGGGTGTCGGTATTCACCAAAGACGCTACTGCTCGTTAACCGTCCTATAACATAAAAAATGGACCATCATCCCATTAACCGATGCGAACGCTTAGAGTTTCTGTCTGTGTACAGAGCGGACACAAAGTTAGCAGCAACGGGAACATTTCGTTTCAATGAAAACTAATCATAATTTGCGCATTATAATCTGCAATACTCTGTACCTGTTCTGTACTGGTTCTGTACTGGTTCTGTACTGGTTTTGTACTGGTTCTGTACTGGTTCTGTACTGATTCTGTACTGGTTCTCTACCGGCTCTGTACTGGTTCCGTACAGGCTCTGTACTGCATCTGTACTGGCTCGGTAATGGCCCTGTACTACTGGCTCTGTACTGGCTCTGTACTGGCTCTGTACTGGCTCTGTACTGGCTCTGTACTGGCTCTGTATTGGCTCTGTACTGGCTCTGTATTGGCTCTGTATTGGCTCTGTACTGGCCCTGTACTGGCTCTGTACAGGTTGAACTTTCTGTTAATCTGAACGGTAATATCATTATAACATGTCCTGAATTTTAATCGTGACTCTATTCTGGAGGTTTAATTTAGATATTTTTATTTGTCTTTTTCCGGATATCTCTTCCTATGAACGCCAAGACTGCTATCCTCCGGCTAAACGTTTTCCACCTTTTCCATGTACCAAACATGTGATTAGTTATCAAAATAACAAAGAAGGCAATCAACATCGTATTGAAATTCAAAACTTATCCAAACAACTTAAACGTTTTAATATTTTCAAAACGTACCCACGGTACGGGCCCCCAATCATGAGGCCCTCCATGAACCAAACGTTCACGTCAGCGCCGAGGCCATTGTAGCTACCGCGTACGTGCGGCCTCAGACGTCACAGTCGGGGGAGGATAATAATATGGATAATTCTGGCCGTGATGTTAATAGTTAAATTAGCTGTCACAAACACTCTCATATCGGTGTGCATCTCTCCCACCTGCGGGGAGAGGGGTCGGTGCCTCTTATGAACCCGAACCTAGTCTCATAGCAATCCGATGAAGTTGTATCGGGGTAGGCAGAGAGAACGCAGCGCCACATATCACGATCCTTACATGCCTGCCTTGCCTCCCCCACTTTCATAACTCTCTTCATATGAACACGCCGGTTGCGAAGACTCCGAACACCACCCTGTTACATACATTCGTATCAATTTTCTAGTTTACTAAGCGACTCGTATAGCCTTTCTATCATAGGCCACGCAGCGCCACCAAAAGTCACAATCATCACAGAAGGATGCCGTTAAGGTTATCTCCAAAATGTTTTCGGAAAAGAATGATACACATAATGATACACATAATGACACACATAATGATACACATAATGATACACATAATGCCTCCTCCTACCCTGTTAAGGAATGGATGTGAACATTTGTCGTGGCTTTTGACTGTGTTGTGACTCGTAACATTTTATGCGCCCGCTAAATGTAACACTAAACGTCAAATACAGTATGAAAAGTTCAAAGTTTGCCGGTCGTATAGCTTTGATGTGCTGATGTACCTTTTGTGTATTTTTTATATTTCTTGTTACGTTTCAAGTTATGTAACATTTTCATTTCTTTTTATTTCATGTTTTTAGTTAAGTTCATATAATGATAATTAGTTATTTATCGTATTTGGTAAGTAATAGGTACGGAATGTATCCAATACTACTTAATAACGAAACCTATTATGAAGCGAAGTTCTAATCGATATGAATGTTAAACGGTTACTTCAACTAGAAAGTGATTATGGAATCTAATAATCGCTCTACATAGTACGTCGCTTTAGTTTTTTTATTTTTACAATATGGCGTTTAATTGGCGCCTTTTTGAATTTCGGACATCAGCTTGCTTCGTTGACACTCACAGGATTCTATTCATTCAGGAAATAGTAAACCAATATTTAATTCATCCATACAAGCCGCCAATCAAAGAAGTCTTAACGAACGTAACGTACTTAGCGAAACATTTAAATATCTACAATTAGATGTCGTTAGCGATTATTGATACCGCGTACTGTGAGATAACTGTTGGTAACAGAAAATGCGCACTAAAATGTTCAAATAGCTGTGACCCAAGCGGAACGCTCGTCAAGCGGAGTCCTGGGCACTGCGCATGAATGCCTAGCTGTTGTGTATTTACCGGGTCTTACAACAGGCTGCATCTTCAGTGGATGGTATATTTATTTTATCTTTGTCTGTGCTAGGTGTATAAAACAGGATGTCTACATGGTTACACTACACATACCGCTGCCTGTACATTGTTAGGGACCGAACTTGTACATTGTTATAGTAATGAGCAGGAACTGCACCTGTACATTGTTGGTGTGGTGAGTAGGTACTGTACCTGTACATTATTGGTGCGGTGAGTAGGTACTGCACCTGCACATTGTTAGTCATCTGCCATCAGTTACGTCCATTATACCCAAGACTAGTGACACATCTATAGCGACGTAGGTTTGATTTTGCAAGAGCGATATTGTGGTTTCTGTTGCATGCACACTTAAGACTAGATTATATAGACACAATTAGTGACGCGCGTAGGCGTCGCAGGAGCGGGCACCTCACGAGACGCGGCAGGTGGCGGGACATGCGGGACATGTGGGACGGGTGGGACATAACTCTATACAAGTGTTAGATAGCGGCTATAAATATTATGTTTTATCTGGCACGGTTAATTGGACGTGCAATAATATGCATCATGTATCCTGGCGCGACACCTGCCGTATATTTATTGTCTATAATTATAAAGTGCACCATAAACTACGTACGGCAGTACTTAATATTGACAGGGGACGTGTACCACCCGCTGACCACAAGTATTTAACATTACGAAACAGTAGTAGGAGCAGTTCGCGAGTTGTTCTCTTCAGGAAGAAGAAATATCATGTCGGTGGTAGAGTATTTAAAGGCTAAGTAGAGGTACAAAGTATTTAAAGGTCTTTAGGTTTTATTATTTCCAGCCGAACGACTAAATAGCATGTGACAGTGGGCGACGAGAGATCCCCGTCGAGTGGTCCCGGTCCCAAGCGATGCCACAGTGAGTAGTAGAGTAGCAGCAGTATAGTAGTAGCGGTATAGCAGTAAGAGGTGGCACACGGCCGACGCTCCCGGCGGACGACTGCCGCTGCGGACCGCAGGAGCGCGCGTTGTTTATTTCACCGGCCCTGGGTGAGGTCCAGTGGTGTGTGGGGCTCGCGCACATTATATAGTGCGGAATGTCCACAAAAACCACCGCGACTGTCACCAGACGTGCCGCTCTTTGTCCCCTGTCTTACAAGAAGAGGGGACAAAAGAGCAAAAATTGGAGGAGCTTTTGCGCACGGGGCAAGGGGTGAGGATGTTAACCTCACCCAATTGCACTGTCCCAAAGTTGGTAGGATTGTCCTGTGATGCGGGGCAACCCTGCTGTGGTGGCAACTACGATCCCTTAGGGGGCTGACTAGCCGTCGAGGCGCCCTTGATGATAGTTGATCCGGGGCACCTCGCCAATCACTCGCGGTGGTTTTTGTGGGTATTCGGCACCATCATGTGTCGCGAGTATCACACACCACTGGACCCCACCCAGGGCCCAATGAAGGCGCGTCAATGAGTTTCCCCGAGTAAAAAAAGTAAAATGAACTGAAGAGGATGTCTTAAAAACGAAAACAGATTATGTGAGGGCAGTTTTAGTAGTGTAATGTATACATGATGCGTACACACGAAACGAATGCAACAGCACCATAGACACTTGACACAAAACGTGGCTTTCGCGTTTATAAGCCCTGAGGGTACACATTCAGTACGACTTTATGTACCAATAATTTTACTGCCTCATAAAATGTATGCTGCCTCTTGTTCGTGTCTGCGAAGTACAGTTCGGAAAGTAGACTTATCGCCTTCAGAAATAGTAAAGTAAAAAACATATTTAAAATTTTTACATTTCTAGTGGGCATTTTACATGACACACATGTTAAAGAACCGAGTTGTTGAACCAAATGAGTTCGTTACAAACTACTTGAAAAGTTTAGGTACTTAAACTTACATAAAAATATATTAATTTTGTCGCCAGTGTACATGACGGAGTGTTTCATACATATAGCTAGTAGCTACCTGCTCGCGAATTACTCAGCGCACGCCCGGAGCTACCGTCCTGCGCACTGCCTCAGGTATTACGTACGTATTTGAAACTGCTTTTTTGGGGCGCGCTAATTCTGTAAATTTCTGATTTTTATCCCCCTTCCGCTTCATCTCTGTCCTATTGAAATATGCTTTGAGGGCACTGCATGCCCCCACGTGCCCCCATAAAAAGAAACCTTGCATATGTGTAGGTATGTACGTAACATGCACGATATACGGTATATGGTCTATTTTATTAATAGAACACTGTAAAAGCTACTAAAATACATTTGGTGAGTAATTCTTCGACTTTTATAATTTATATAAAATAAAAATATTTTATAAATTGTATAGTTCTAATATTAAAATAGAAAACTCTGAATGATGTGTAATATAATCTTTATGATATATACAATAACCTACCGAAGAATTATAGAAAGATACCATTATATACTCTTAAAAACTATTAAAAATAAGTTTTAAATTATTTCAACGGATATTTTTAGAAGAAAGTAGATATTATTATGGCATTTACATTTTAATTATATTTATTTTACCAAACAGATGTAATAACTCACCGTTAAATGCCGCTACTGAACAAATCCCGCCATTAAGCACAAAGTACCACAAACACAAATAAATGTCTAATGCACAGACGTAAATACCTCTCGGGCGGCGCTCGACACACGCGCTTTCTCCGTCGCTTCGACACGTACTGTCAACAGTGCACGTTCAAAAAGACGCTCGCATCGAACTTGGTCGTTTTCAAGAGCGTGGCATTATTCCAGATCATGTTAGCGATAAATAAATATAGACAAGAGTTGTTTTATTCTGGAATAAGCGAGTGCAATAATAAATATAACTATGTTTCGCGATAAGAAAACAAGCCCTACACTTACTGATGTAGGCGTAAGCGTGTTACTATGTTGACAGTTTTGTTTAAAATGTAAACCAATAAAACATACACTTAAAGTTCTTATGGAGCCATCCAGGTAAATTTACATTTTAAAAGGGTACAAAAGGCTTTTAAGAAAAATATAATTGTCAAAAATTTGATGGAAAATATAACTAATAAATTCGTTTTTTTATTTACTTACTGGTAAATTAAACTCTCGTCGTTAAAAATAGCGTGATAAAGTGGATGACAAGTGAGCACTTCAATTACCGCCACTACTTGAATGTCATATCTTCAAAAATATGCTTTAGGATGCCAACATAATTTTGTTGTTATTTTTGTGGTTGCGCATTCCCTAAAAGCTTTCTAATATGTTTAGGTAATAAGATTAACAAGTATATTAACGTTGACGTCAGAATATCCGCAAAAACGATTTAGTTTATGTAATATTATTTTATAGGTGTAAAACTTGGTTCTGTTATGAGATCGTATTCAGGGATGGTATAATTCAGCAAAAAAAAAACAAGTGTTTTTCTAAACACCAGCCGATGAATCAAAGATTTCGGCAGTAATGAAGAGACAGTAAGTAGTGATTTTTGTGGAAGCCGGCGATCACAGGCAATGGATGCCGGCGGACGGTCGCGGGTATACGCGGTTTAGAAATGAAGCAAATGCGATGTTGTCTGGAATAACGATGCATCTTCCATTGATTACGCGCTGCGGCGAGTACTCGCAAATCGCCGTAGCGTAACTACGGTCACTGACTCACTCTCGCCTCGCTTAAATCACTACTGAATAGATTTTTATAATAGTCAACAATTTTGTAAGACGTAGTGCTATTGATGCATTGTTTTCTAATTGTCACCATTGAGAAGAGATTACGTGTTAATCCCTGATAATATATTTTAAAAGTGCACGAGGTACATATACAGATATAGACATTTAAAGAGCTAGACTATATTCGACAACTTATGACCTAATCGCACTTGGCACGCTATATTCTACAACTAACAGCATTTAATGTCGATACGTACTTGAAAAATCGATAAAAGCTCAATTTTTGACTTTTATTTTACTAATAAACGAGATTACGGAAAGGACAATCGTACGAGATCTAAAAATAGTTAGTAATCTGAACCTTCTTCATGCCTACATAGTGAACGTCCTAACGATTTATTTGACCATTTCTATGAACATTTTATTATTGCATAATTAATATTTGAACTGAGTCAGTGCAGCGTCTCAAATTGCGGGTAACTAGTGCAAAAGTAGGTTTCAAAAGACAACAGAGTAAAACATAAAATAATTTTAAAAAACCTAATTATAGCTATATTCATTCCATAATTCATGATACTATTTAAGGATCGTGATATGTAGTACTCCGCTCATGTGTGTGTGTGTGTGTGTATGTGCGTGTGTGTGCGTGCGTGTGTACATTCTTGAAAATAATAAACAATACTTTATTAGATTACTTTAACACTTTATTAGTTAGTAAACATAACACCTCAAGAAAGCAAGATATAATAAGTACTGTTTGCGTTAATCGGAAAAACTAAAATCATAATTCTTCGGGTACTTTTAAAAACTTGGTACATCAGGACATCTGTCATCTCAGTCTACCCGTGACCATGGTTCAGCCTGTAAAGCTTCTGAAACGTCGGGCTAGATAAATAATTTAATAAACCGCGATAAAATCCGTAAAAGTAGTTTTATTGTAATACTTTATAAGTTTCATGGATGCAATTCCTACTTAACAAATACTTAAGGAGCAAGGAAACAAAATAAACATTCCGTAGCAGTTAGAGATTTAAACGCAGTGATAAGTTGATCAGATCCCGCGCGCAGTCTGCCACCCGCCAGCAGACCCGCCGACGCCCCACAATGTTATTTCTTGTAGTAATTAATAATTTAGGTTTACCTGATGATGTACCACCAGTAGAGCAGTAAATTGGAAAGAAAACTGTGGAAATAGAATATAAAGTGTATTCATTTATTCAAGTGTTATGCCATCAAGAAGTGACAGCGCAATAAAATAACTATGAATTTAACTTAGTATACATATACATATGTATATATATATATATACATATATATATATATATATATATATATATATATATATATATATATACTACTCGAAACAAAATACTACCACTGAGCCACTAAGATTTTTTGATGTATCATGAAAATAATAAAGACATTAACTTGTTTAACTTATGTACCTACAAAATAATGTTATTGATTATAATATAGGCTAACAATTGCTTACAATAATGATCATGAATTGTTTTTTATGTTCATAATAAAATTGGCCGTTTTGAATGAAAAACATGAACAAAAGAAATCACCGGAAAAAGACAAACTACTGTTCTTGTCACTTTTGTTTCCTCTTTTTATAGCGAGTATGTCCTCCTCTCTTAGCAATAAACTCCAGAAGCCTCGTATGCATACTCTGGATTAAATTCCTCACGTTTCCATCTGGAATCTCCTCCCAAGTATCTTTGAAAACGTCAATCAGCTGCTGTTGGTCATAGAACCCTTGGTCATTCTCTCTAACTCTTCGTTTCAATTGTTCAAACAACTGCTCGATCGGATTTAAATCCGGACTGTTAGCTGGCCATGCTAAAATCTCAATGTGACCCTTGTAGGACAGTCTGGGTTGATCGAGCTGTGTGTGCATGGGCATTATCTTGCAACAGGATAAATCCAGGCACAGCTCGCTGTGCAAATGGGATCACTTGAGGCCTGATGACGTCCTCGATGTAACGTTCTGCAGCTACGGTACCGGAATTTAAAATAATGAGTTCGGTTTTACCGTTGAAACTAACCCCACCCCAAACTATTACGTTGGGACCACCGAAACGGCCAACTTTGTGAATGCAGGACTCCGAAAACCGCTCGCCGCGTCGTATCCACACTCCAACACGCCGACCGTCATTAAGAAATTTTACTTTGCACTCGTCTGTAAAAAGCACCTTGCCCCACTGATTAATCCCCCAGTTCAAATACTGACGGGAGAAGCTTAATCGGTTTGCACGTCGAACCCTGCTCAGAGGATTTCGAACAACTCGTCGACTTGACGTTTGCTGGTCTTCGTGCAATCGATTACGTATAGTTTGCTCACTGACACGGGTAGCCGTTGTCAGCCGTAGGTGGTGCTGTAGCTTAGGGACCGTTGCTGTACGATCACGACGAGCACTTAGTTGGATGTACCGATCCTCATGAGTCGTTGTTATGCGAACTCTACCAGAACCAGGTCTCCTGGCAACACTGCCAGTGTCTTGGAAGCGATTCCATACATTTTGGACAGCTCTTCGAGAAAAACCCAACTGCAAACCCACGTAACGCTGAGAACGTCCTTCTTGCATAATAGTTATGGTTCCGGTTGCTATAATTGTATCCATGTGCCTTCGTACTGGTGGCATTATTAACGCGAGATGATTAATGAATCAATTAAAATTGAAAAAAAAAAAAAATAACCGAAACAAGTTAATAAGACAATAACAAAAAAAACATAAGAATAACATCCAATTATTTTTTTCTTAAAATATTGACCAATACTTTCAAATTTGGAACACGAACACATAAAATAAAATAGACATAAAAGAGATCAAATACCAAATAGTTCGTAACATGAATATAATGCTTCTTATCAGTGCCCATATTTTGTTTCGAGGCGTATGTATATATATATATATATATATATATATATATATATATAACTACGACCACACCTGTACTAAACTAATAACTAAGCCGCACGAAACGCAACACCGGTGTCGTAACTTCTATAATGTCATGTAAGCGAAAATTATAATAATAGAAGCACAATAGTAGGACCTCGGCCGCAGAGAGCAGCGGCATTGTTGCGTAGCTACTGCAACGAGCAAAACTAATTGATATATCACATTTATTACTCACAGGACAATGATCTGTTTTGCTACGAATACTTTAGACATTACAGAAAAAAATATTATGCCGATATTTACTTCTGCTAAAGTATTCGTAGCAAAACAGAACAGTGCCGATGGTACCGCCGCGCGTCGCGAGTATTTCCAATCTCGCGTACCGTTTCTTATTTGATCATCGTTTGGTTCCGTACCCTGATTGGGGATCTCAACAACTAGAAACCGCCGCGCCGGGGTTTTTGTATCATTTGAATATTTCCTAACCGGCCCATAACGGTGACTGTAACATCTTATCAAGGGTTCTTCGTATACTTGTATGCTTCACATGCTTCACATGCTTCACATGCTTCACATGCTTCACATGCTTCACATGCTTCACATGCTTCACATGCTTCACATGCTTCACATGCTTCACACGCTTCACATGCTTCACATGCTTCACATGCTTCGGCAAGATAATAAATGGATTTTACTGATAAAGTTTACACTTCTTTTTCTTGTGCGTGAAGAATAAATTTATTTAACCGCGTTAAGCTCTGGAACTATTGGCCGATGACTAAACATTCTTCTTCATCACAATAAAAACACTTTTACGGATTATATCGTGGTCTATTTATATATTTAACTAGCCCGACGTTTCAGAAGCTTTACAGCAACCAATGTCCTGATGTCATAATGTATTAAAAGTACCCGAAGTATTATAATTTTAGTTGTTCCGATTAACGCAAACAGTACTTATTTTATCTTGCTGTCTTGAGGTGTTATTGCTTTTTGAT
Source organism: Eumaeus atala (assembly GCA_017140195.1). NCBI lineage: Eukaryota > Metazoa > Arthropoda > Insecta > Lepidoptera > Lycaenidae > Eumaeus > Eumaeus atala. The sequence goes on from JAFELO010000851.1 coordinate 121,794, forward strand.
TTGATTAAGTTCACCACTGGGTCCGAAGCAGAGGGCAGAACCCAGCCATCTTCTCTATTGAAATTTGGATGTTTTGTAATATCAATAGACTCACGGATCATCCTTGGAAAGAATCGGTGTTTTCAAGTGAGGATTCCTTCCGCACACTGCGATACGCGCTGGGTCACGCGCACAACGCCCGGCCCTTTGAGAAGGGAATTAGGTTTCTGGTGCAGTCGCTGGAGAAGTTCCGGGCAATCCAGGCACTCCTGACAGCCCTGACGAAGGAGAACCTCAGACCTCCCCACCAAGGTGGGTATTAGAGGTCTGCCGGTGGGGACGGACAACTAGTGCATCGGGAGATTTGGTGCGTTCGCTGCGCAGGCGTCCATGCAGTCGGGGACTGCCGGCTGCCGAGAGGAGCCACCCCGAGCTGCGCCGGCTGTAAGGGTCCGCATACCGCCAATGACCGAAGGTGTAAGGCCCTCATTAAGGAGGCCAGAGCCAGATGCATGGCCATCTGCAAACTCATCCCGCCCAAGCCCGCCGTGCAGGAAGACCAGTTTCAACTGGTCCCACACGGCCAACACTACGCCGATCCTGTGCCCGCGGCTCTGTTGCGGAGGGAGGGACAGGTCGAGTACGGCCCAGGCCCGTCCCTTATCGCCCCGGCCATGCGACGCCAAGCCCAAGAGGAGGCGCACTCGAAGGGGAAGGCCCCAAGCAGTGGCTGTCCAAAGCTGCCACCCTCCGCAACAGGAGACTGCCACGACCGCAGTGCGCCGAGTACCCACACAGGCTAGGGACCCGGAACACGCACGCCCATCAAGACGCGCACCAAGCCACCTCATACCACAGACACCGATTCCAACACCACGGACATCCGTCCCCTCACCTGCGCGGGGACCGGGGCGCTTCGTAGGGAAGCGGCGCCAACGCCACGAGCCCAGGGTCCACGCTGACGATCTCAGGGAGCAAATCCAAGAGATCGTCAGAGAGGAGCTGTGGGCGGACGTGAACGAGCTGTCCAGAGTGCTCAGGGCCCGCGCATCTGGGCGTAAATCATGCACGCACTGGGCCAACCAACGGGTAGCCAGTGATGGTTCGTGACGAGCTCTGGGTCGCTTACTGGAACCCCGAAGGTATAGGAGGCAGAGCCGACAGTCTTCGGCTGCCCACTCAGCAGTACGACTTACATGTCATTCTGCTGGGCGAGACTTGGCTGAAGCCGATGCAGAGCCTCCGGCTGCCGAATTACGTCGCGTATCGGGACGAGGTGTCGCTGAGCGGCAGACCGTGCAGAGGTACGGCCGTGCTCGTTCGGCGGGACGTCGTCCTCGACGAGCTGAGACTGGGCCCCTTCACCGACATGGGCTCGACTGGCATAGTCGTTCAAATGGCGGGGGAGGAGCTCAGGGTCTACGCGGCGTACAGACATCCCGGGAACAGTTTTGACCTAAGTGGTGTCCACAACGTGCTGGGGAACGGAGGCCAGGTGTTGTTGGTCGGCTACTGAACTCCAAGCATCCAGCTTGGAGATCAACCGTCACGAACAGCTCTGGCTTCAGGCTGCAGGAGGATTCAGAAGCGCGCGGCTACACGGTGCAAGGGCCCCCGGGTCCTACCCACGTGCCTACGGATCCCCTGCACACCCCGGGATGGAGCGCGGACCAGAGAGAGGATCGACTGGACCATCTATCAGGATAGCCTAGTCGACTTCACCATCGCCGGGCAACTGTCTACCCCGGACGAGGTGGGGACCGCCGTACGCCGCTTCACGGAAAAATCCGAGAGGCGCGAGCGGCGGCGATCATCGTCGTACCGGTGACAGCGCGCCGGCGAGATGAGCTATCGCCAAGCCTACTGTCGGACCTGCAGAGGATACGACAAACGAGGAAACTCTGGGCCTGCACCCACTGTCCGAAGATCAAGACACAACTGAACAATCTGGCCTAGGAACTGTCTGAAGGTGAGGGAGTGTCGTGGAGCAAGCTAGGAGAATACAGTCTTCCATGCCAGCGAAAACGACACCAACCCGTGCAGGTTGGTGTCGTTTTGGCCCTAAACAGACGTCTCACGAGGCCAAAGACCACCATCACTCCACTCCTAGACACCACAGACGCGAAACACTACGGAGCGCAGGCACGCGCCGAGGTGCTCGCATCACATCTACACACACACAGTTTTCATTACACCCAGCGGCGCCGTTGTCCGCAGAGCACCACGAGCAGGTGGAGTACCGAATTTGAGAGCTCCTTCAGAGCTAGACTCCGCCGCAAAGCGGGACGAATTTCATTTCGCCCTGTAAGCTGCGGAAAGCCTCTCAAGGCGCAAAGCTCCAGGCCCCGATGACATCCCCCCCCCCACAGCGCTGGTGATGATGCCTAGGCGTGCAGCCGTGGCTCTCACACAGATCGCAAATGGCATTCTCCGGACGGTCCACTATCGGCAGACCTGGAAAGAGGGGAGGGTCATCGTTCTGCCGAAGTCGGGCAAGCCCCGAAGCCTGCCCGGAAGCTACCGGTCGATAACGCTGCTGTCGCACATCGCCAAGTTGTTCGAGAGGCTTTTGCTTCGGAGGCTGAAGCTGTACATTCCTATAAGAGATGAACAGTTCGAATTCCGGAGCGGCCACTCGACCACGTTGCAACTGACGCGGGTGATCCACCACCCACTTGTATGTGGATATGAACAAAAGGAGACACTCTGTCGCGGTCTTTCTCGACATGGAGAAGGCCTTCGACAGTGTGTGGCACCCGGGACTCCTTCACAAGTTGGTGGGCGCCGGCGTCCCGCTGGCGCTTGTGAGACTTGTGGCGTCATTCTTGGAAGGTAGGCCCTTCCGGGTAGCGGTGGAGCGGAGGCACACCTCGGTGAAGGCCATACGTGCCGGAGTGCCACAGGGCAGTTGCCTATCCCCTTGCCTGTACGCGGCCTACATCAACGACATCGCCACACTCAATGATCCTTCGGGAGCGGGTGAGGCGGACGTCATGCTCGCGCCGTTCGCCGATGACAGCGCATACGTCACCTCGTCCCGAAATCCGGAGTTCGCAACTGGGCGCAACTGGCTGCAGCGCATGTTGGACCGATTGCCGGAGTGGCTTGACAAGTGGCGCATGTCCGTCTGTGTATCTCGAATGCAGTATCGACCGTGCGTTACGATAGGGCGCGCAGGTGGACCGAGCGGTCAACAAGGCGAGAACAGCCCGCGCTTTACTGTGGCCGGTACTACCGCCCGGACTCCCCTACCGAAGGGATAGTTGTCCCCTCGCGATCCAACCCGGGTTATGAGGTTCGCCTCGCCGCCTGTAGCTCTCGCAGATCATCTGCGAAGATGACCAGGATTAGTATGTACTGCGATGGCAAATTGAGACTCAGTGCCTTTGAGCATGTACTTTTTCGTCCCAGGATTCAGTAGTAGATCGTTAGACTCTGACCACTCAGATATACTCCCCAAATCCTGGTTAAGTTTGACGATAGCCGCGGTTGCTTCGCCACACCGAAGACGCTCTTCACAGGCTGTTTCTGTGTATTAAAAATTGCTCTGAGTTTATATTTTGTATATTGTATACTTGTTGTGTATTATTCATTTGTTTATTGTTGAAATCCGCTGAGTTATTTTGGTTTATATTTTCATTTTGATTGCGTGAATTTTAACTTTAACATTCGTAATCAGGCTCCGATAAGGGTAGATAAGCATCAATAATTAAAACACGAGGTTGATGTCGGTTCTCAGGTCACAGGTGGGAGTGTAAGCGAACAATAGCGCTTCCAGTAGCGGTCGCCTTCGTATCCCCGCCGACGCACGACGGTGTGCTCGTCGAGAGCGCAGGGCTGCCACTGGCTAGAACTCTATGTTTTATGATATACGTTGGCAGAAAGTAGTCAAGTTAATCAGCTCAACTGGCGACAGGTCTCACTATCCAATTCGCGACTGTGCTGCGGACACGTGCTCCGAAGTTAGTACCGGTCTTAACGTATCTTTTCTGGTACTCCTAGTCTGTCGGCGTCGTGCCAACCTTTTGAATGCCAAAAGCACGCCCAACTACCGGCCTGTCACAGTAAATGGGTTCCCTTCGGGTGTCGTACATTTCCCGTGAACTTGTCACGAGAGTCGGAACAAACTTGTGTCGAAAGTCGAGACTTTTTGGAACGAAATCGTCTAGTCTAGTCCAGACTTGTACCAAAAGAAATATACACGAAAAATATAGTTTGCGCGATAAAACAAAAAAAAATGTCCATCATACTTCTTCGCTTTGAAAACACTTCCTTAAGGGCCCCTTGGTTTCTGTTACGGAATCCTTCATAGTCGACTGTTGACCGGTGTCTGTTATGTTAAATAATATGAAAGAATAAATGTTATAAAACAATATTGTGCGTGGTCTCAGCGCTCGCACACAGGCCTCTGGATGTCGTTTCTGTTATGGTTTCGATTATATTTTCTGAAAAAAAAAAAAAACAATAGGAGCCATAACCGAAACAACATTTACCACACGTAATAGAGTGAAATGAAATTCAGATCTAATTCGGTTGTGTGGCAACCCTACTGGTGTTTCATATTTGTGCTAAACATGAGTTTTGCTAATAACGGTAACAGTAGAGCGGAGAAGTGTGAGCACTGAGTAGTGAGTGGTGCTGGGGATTGATGATGATAATGAAACAAAAACATTTTCAAACGAAATTTCATATTGAAGTTTAGTTTAGATTCTCAGTATCACTATAACATTGTTTTCTCAAAAGATACCTGTAATGTCCGAAATGATTATTTGGATAATAATTTTATCATTAGCTGGCTTTTTAAATGGTAAACAAATTCATTTAATTGGATAATACACCTATATAATAAAACAATTTTTAAACAAAAATTTAAACTTATCAACCTTAAAAGTTTGAGAATTGACAATTTTATTAACAGTTTTATACTCAAATCGATCTCCTATCATGTTATCTCTTGAGAAGCGGTGGAGCAATTACAAAATATAGAATAGTCATTTAGTGGCATTACGGTCATCTAGTGGCGTATTAGTAAGAACTAACAAGTGAACAAGAAGAACTAAACAATAAAATGAGGCCTGCTACTAGTGAAATAGTTCACGAGTTAGACAACAGAGGGCAGGACACGTCACATAAACGACATACGATCGATTACCTTCAAACCCATTATTAATACTCGTAACTTTACTTCAGACTTAACACATCCACAATTATTGTTAGTAGTTGCAACAATACGTACAATCATCCTCATTGCTTAGTAACACTAGTTCAACTAGTTACAACCAGTTTATTGATTACTATTTGTTATGATATAAATGAAAAAGTTTGGAATAGATTTTATGCCAGTGAAATCGCGGGGTACAGGCAAAAATGTACTAGTGATTATGACGGCCGACGGACGCAGGTAAACAGGTAAGCAGGTATGGCGAGCGCGGCACGTCATCGGCCATAGAACGCGGGTCAACAGACAAACATCCATTACTTAGGTAGCAATTCCCGTCTGCTATTTGCAAAAGGTTTTTGGTGGTTCAATTCGAAGTGATTATAGGCACGACATCAACCCTTGAGGACCACGACAATATCCAATAAACCATGGTGACGACGACAATATCCATCCACCCATGGTGACGACGACAATATCCATCGACCCATGGTGACGACGACAATATCCATCGACCCATGGTGACGACGACAATATCCAACGACCCATGGTGACGACGACAATATCCAATAAACCATGGTGACGACGAGAATATCCATCGACCCATGGTGACGACGACAATATCCATCGACCCATGGTGACGACGGCAATATCCATCGACCCATGGTGACGACGGCAATATCCATCGACCCATGGTGACGACGACAATATCCATCGACCCATGCTGACCACGACAATATCCATCGACCCATGGTGACGACGACAATGTCCAATAAACCATGGTGACGACGACAATATCCATCGACCCATGGTGACGACGACAATATCCATCGACCCATGGTGACGACGACAATATCCATCAACCCATGGTGACGACGACAATATCCATCGACCCATGGTGATGTCTCATGGGAGTCATAGGATTGTATCGCGCGACCTATGCTTCAAGAGGATTACCAGATGGCTTACAAACCGATGCAGAAGAAATATATATAAATAATAATAATATGAACGAAACAACTCCTTGACGTGAAAATTGAAACGAAATAAAGAAACGTACGGGTGAAAAAGAATCGTGAAGTCCGGCCCAGAGTCCTCTGGATTTATTACTCGGAGAAGTAATATTAAGTCCCGAGATTTAGTTCGAGACTAATATTTCAATGTTATTGGACTCGGGGCTTTAATAAAAACGCTTCGAATGGAGAATCCCTCGCCTCAGAGACGGTCATAACACTGTTCTATTCTATACGAGTACTTTATGTGGCGATATCAAAGGTTGTTCACAAAATGTGACGTGGAGTCATCGTCGGCGGCAGTATCATGATATCATCACTTTTGTCAAACTTGCCATTGACGACACCTGTAGAGCAGTGTTCACAACACAATGACGTCCTAACCGAACATCGGCTACAGCCTCGCCATAGAGATCTGGGCGGGACGTATTATAGTGCACGAGTATTTGCGCGGGCACAAGTGCACTGTGATGGTACGGCAGTCCCACACTACCGGAGAGAAATCAGGCGCAGGACCGACGGCTTAACGTGCCCTCCGAGGCACAGTGGTGTAACACCGCCTACATCCTAACGCCGGACATTTGTTAGATAGTACTTTTGTACGGTCCGACCTCGCGTCTGTGGCTGAACATGCTTGCCACTAGACGACGAGGCAGTTACAACACATTAAGTAGACAATTTTAAGGTTCCGGGAATTGGAATTTTAATAAAAATATATAAAACTAGGGGACGACCCTTCTTTCGGAAGGTTATTTAAATGTTAATGAATTATATATACCTAGTATATGTGACTCAGGTATAAATATAGCTTTGTAATGGTGAAATAATTTTGAACTCAGTCCTGTTTTTATTAGTTACAAACATCCACTTAGACAAATATTTCCTGTTTATGTAATTAGTTTATACGGAATGTTTTTAACTCACTGTACAAAATCACAGAGCGTATTCAGTACTTTTTAGTTTCTGTTTCCGAATAGATATGTATTTAAGAAAATAGAAAATGATAATAATTAAAATATGTCGCAATAAGATCGTATCTTGTAAAATATGAAAACTTGTTTTATTATTATTAAAAAGAATGTTAAAGATAGTTACTCTTTACATAAATTTATATTCATTTATTGCAATTGTAGGTACCAATGACGATAATTGATAATATTACATGTCCTAATTCTACAATTTGCAATAATGCAGTCTAGTCTAACATTAGTATTAAATTTACCTTATCGCCACTTCCATTTTCGGATTAGATGAGGTGGTCTGCAATAACCCTACACCCAGAGAATTTAAATGAAATGCTCTGAAGCTAAGTTGTCTTTGAAATTTTTACATACGGTTACCTACTTAAACTTACCAATTATAATACCTAACAGTATTTACATCTCAGGTTACGCAGGACCTACCGTGACCTACAAAATTCATATTCTAATGCCGAGAGACCACTAATAGGGGTCCCTTTATCTGAAAAAAAGCTAGTTATTTGTAATTTCTAAAGATCTGGTGGCGGTGTCGTCTTTTTGATCCGAAGTTCATGATTTTTCTTATGGTCAGTGTGTGCCGCCATTATATCTTCAGCACTTGGATCCTAGGTACAGGGGACTTTAACAAACGTACAAATAACCGACTATAAATGTTTGTGAGGTCTTAATCACAAAGCGGCCTTATCTTCGTCTTTAGTAAGGAGCTGCCGGCCTTTCTGTTAAATACACAACGCCTTAGCAAAGAATTTAATTGCTCTACTGCAGCGGGTGAATGCGGGCGTTGGCCGCCTTCGTGTACGGTGGCACTTGCAGCGGGGATCAGCTAGTTTAGCTTTAAAATTGTTGTAAAATATGTGCGGATGTGTGTGATAGGACGAACTACTCGCTGTAAGTACATATTTATCATCATCATTGTCTCAACCTCAACTGCCGTTTCGACATTGTTGAAGTTACGACAATTATACACACATCTGATGAGTGCTGGAGGACCACGCGGCCCTCCTGTACTCAATGAGATCTCCCTGCACATCCTACGATAGTGTGGATATATATGCGCCTCATTGAGCTCTGATGAGTACAGGAGGACCACGCTGCTCACCTGTACTCAACGAGATCTCCCTCCATATCCTATGATAGTGTAAGTATCTATGCGCCTCAGTGTGCTCTGATGAATGCTGGAGGACCACGCTGCCCTCCTGTACTCAATGATATCTCCCTGCACATCCTACGATAGTGTGGATATATATGCGCCTCATTGAGCTCTGATGAGTACAGGAGGACCACGCTGCTCACCTGTACTCAACGAGATCTCCCTCCATATCCTATGATAGTGTAAGTATCTATGCGCCTCAGTGTGCTCTGATGAGTACAGGAGGACCACGTTGCTCACCTGTACTCAAAGAGATCTCCCTCCATATCCTATGATAGTGTAAGTATCTATGCGCCTCAGTGTGCTCTGATGAGTGCTGGAGGACCACGCTGCCCTCCTGTACTCAATGAGATCTCCCTCCATGTCCTTTTAATTCGCCCAGTGGCTGGGAGAACGAAATATTCTGCGTGAAATGTGCAATTTAACATTAATTAAAACCAACTGACCCCTCGAAGTTCGTATCCACCGCATAACTTGAGAACAAAAGGAACTTCAAAGGTGTACCCGCTCATTACGGAGAGCTCTCGACAGCTTAGCGAATAAAAGTTTTGTTTTGAAATGAAAAATCTTAAGTATATCCATTGGTTCTCTTTCAAGTAGTCCATTGGTTCTCTTTCAATCTCAATTGATGGCGTGGCAGGACACTATAAAGTGTAAAGTGTTAGCTCGCATTGAAATGCGAGCTAACACTTTACACTTTATAGTGACGAGAATATCATTGCAACTTTATGTCCCTTACTAACCAAGTAGGTAGTAGTGATATATCTGGAATGGACTAGCAGTACACGCACAGCTCCAGCTACATATACTTACTATACTTTTAGGTGGCTTTTGTAGCTTCGAAAGCAAACGAGAAGTAAAAAGAGAAAAGTTGTTTCTCGCCTATTGACACCCATTAAAATCCCCGCAACCATGCATTTTCCTTATAAACCAAATAACCACCGAACGCCTACAAGCCTACCTTTAGTGTTTTTTCGCCCCATTCTTAAAACATTATTGAATGTGAACTGTGCTCAAGGGACGAGACCTTGCAGTAGAGGTTTGCATAGTGTTTTGGTTCTGGACGTGCCAAATAAAGAAAAAGGAAAGTTACACACATACACACAACATATATTGGCTTTGCAATTGAGTAAATGCTGTTGACTTACTGTACTGAACATAATATGTCTTCGAATTATAACAATTATTTAATATGATTAGTGCAACCGAGATTAGAGTGGAAATGTAATCACTTAGGCATCCGGAAACTGGCAAACCCTCAGCATTAGCAAACCCTACGTAAAGCCAAACATATCTACATTAGTCAAACAAATGGATTATTGCAGATCAACTTTAGATATTCCTGTGCTGCAATGCCGCACTCGTTCCCTCCTCTACACGCTACGGCGTGGAAGCAGCCTCGACCTACCGCAGCGAGTGTAGCGATATGTTGGCGCAAGCTTACACTTGCACAAGTAGTTAGTACCAACTTGACTACCTGAGCAAGGAGCCCTCGTGGCGGTGTGAAAAATACGACAAATGAAATCGTGTGAAACAGTAACTGGTAGAACGTAACACCACAGTAACATCTTACGTCATTATTCCGTACATTTCAGAATCAAGTTCACCTTTGTGGAGTAAACACCAGTCACGACACACACACGCCACAAATACAGTTTAGTAAACAGAATCATATAATCTTCTTAATTTAGGATTTTATTATAAATAAATAGAATGCGATAAGCAATTCCGTAAAGAGCAACCACCGGGCAGGCAGCTCCTCCGGTACAGTTAGCATCAGGGGGTTGGTTGATCTTCTCAATGTCCGCAATAAGAGATTTTCTTTTTAACTTCAGATGTTTGGATTATTTTTAGTGAAATACTTTATAATTAACGTTTATAATATCCGTTATACAGTCTCCATAGAGTTGCATGTCTGGCAGCCTCATTACTATTTTTTTTGTTGACGCGGGGAGACGCATTTACCTGTATCCTGCCCACGCCCTGGGTGGGGTCCAGTGGTGTGTGGGACTCGAGGTACCCGATAGTACCGAATACCCACAAAAACCACAGCGACTACCATCAGTGCCAAACCACAGCGACAGCAATAATCAGGGCACCTGGACGGCCAGTCAGCCCCCTAAGGGACCAACTCCACCTCCACAGCTGGGGTCGTCCAGCACTACAGGACAACCCCACCTCCTGTTGCTCTTAGGTCCCCTCTTTTTATAAGAGGGGTACCGAGAGCGATTCCTCCTCCAGATTTTTAAGCCCCCTCATCCTATAAGAGGGGTGCAAAGATCCCCCTCGGTTCAATTGGCTTCGCCTGGGTTCACCCCAGGCTACTAAGCCCCACCGCCACGACAAGGCTTGAACCACGGTGGGGCAGTCTCACTACCTTCATCAATCCAAGTCTATCGCCCGCTGAGACGCACATCATGATATCCTCTGGTGTTTGTCCTTCTTTCGCGTGGAAGTACAGCAACGGCCTAACGTGACTTTTGGTGTTGAGACACTTGGAGCCTAGTTCCATATACATGGTGCTAATATTTTTTCCTTTTTAATAATTTCACTGTTTTTAGTTTGAAATCGCTCTGCTCCTTCATTACTGATGATAATTTTAACACGTAGAATATAATCTGATCCCGGGCTCCGTCACTGAAGTGGATCTGAAACTGTATCGATGTGTATGATTGTTAATGTTTAATCTGATTTCTGTCGCTTCGTCTTGTTGCTTCGACTTTCAAATAAGTAACGAAGTGTTTGGTATCGGGGAGTTACATATATGATATGGAGTAGAATTTACCCTTAGAACAAGTAACAAATGTACCCACATATGAAATTTCATGTTATAAGTAAAATTTGAACTCGATTTAAAAGATTACAATTTTCATTCAGACCAATTAACTAACCTCATGGCAAAACATTAATTGCAGTTCGTAGGTGTGAGTTTATAAATATCGTTTACGATGGTTGTCGTGTAGCGCTCTGAGTGGTTTTTCTATATCCTGTGGCTGGTGGTTGAAATCCTCAGGATTGGTCCTCTGTCCGTGCCATTGTAGCTGGCGCTGGTCCTCTGTCCGTGCTACTGCAGCTGGCGCTGGTCCTCTGTCCATGCTACTGTAGCTGGCGCTGTTCCTCTGTCCATGCTACTGTAGCTGGCGCTGGTCCTCTGTCCGTGCTACTGTAGCTGGCGCTGGTCCTCCGTCCGTGCTACTGTAGCTGGCGCTGGTCCTCTGTCCGTGCTACTGTAGCTGGCGCTGGTCCTCTGTCCGTGCTACTGTAGCTGACGCTGGTCCTCTGTCCGTGCTATTGTAGCTAGCGCTGGTCCTTTGTCAGTGCTACTGTAGCTGGCGCTGGTCCTCTGTCCGTGCCGCTGTAGCTAGCGCTGGTCGTTGAAATGAAGATGAAGATGTTGGGCCGCAGTCCGCCTCTGCGCCCGCCAACATATGTCGAACTTCTGAAGACCAGACGGGACTCCAAACACCTACAAGTTGAACTGTGTCTCGTGATGTAATTAGAGGCACTTACCTGAAATCAATATGATTGCTGTTTAATATTTGTTTGTTAGGACTTCCAGAGTATTTTGAAATTATACTTCGTTTGGCGCGTTTGAGGGAAATTAAGAGAGGTAATGTTACCCATCCCGACCATGGTTCTAAGCTTGTTGTGGCTCAGTAGACTGGGCTGATCCTACACACATTGTGCGAAGCCAATTGAACCGAGTAATTGGATGCTCTGTGTACTCTTCTTATAAGAAGAGGGGACAAAAGAGAAAATTAGGCGGTGCTATTACGCACGAGGCACGGGGCGAGGATGGGAACCTCGCCCCAATATAACATCGACACTATCATGGCCTGCAATTTTTTATTTTTTTTACTTTGTGTAATGTAATCACAGTGACTCAGTTCCCTCTATCACTCCACTCCACTGGAACATTGCAGAATATGTTACAACAGATTGGCGTGACAATAAAATGACAAACTCCAAATTAAAAGTAAATAAATAGAATAATAGCCGGTCCGGGATGGATGCGAGTAGCAGGAGACCGGTCGTCTCGGCGTTCATTGAGAGAGGCTTATGTCCGGCAGTGGACCGATGAGGGCTGGTAATAAAGATGAGGATGAAACAAAATATGTTTATTTTTAACTGTAACAGTATTCAAGGCCAGGCTACAAGTTACCAATGTTTACCCGGACATGTGTCCTCCCCCTGGGAGCCGAGCTGGACCGGCCACCGTCGGGCACTCACCACACCACGTATGTAGTGCACAAAGAGGTGGGCAGCCATAGGCGTAACCAGGTAACGGAGTTGGTTAATAGAGAAGGAAGATTAGATTTTTTTTTTTAATTTGTATACTTTGAACGTTATAATGTTTGACAGCAGACCGTATATTTCAAGTCAATTCGTTTGCTAAATGTTACACTTAAGATCTCTGTTAAGAGAGAGACAGATAGTATGCCACATTGGCTTTCTTTTCTGATTTTCATGGACGCGTGTTAATTTTTTTTGGAAGGGCCTTACTGCAGACAGTGCTGATGTTACTTTGTACTTTTGTAGTGTTACGCCTGAGGCATTGCCTCGTTCGCGTTCCGGTGTTACCTGATACTATCCCGGGCGCAGTCGTGCCGCCGGCAGTAGCTGCAGGCGCAGGACGAGCAGCAGGAGCAGGACTCGGAGCCGCCAAGGCTGGCGCAGTCGTACCCACGCCCCCCCCGGCCCGCCCGCCCCAGCGCCTCGCCCGAGCTGGGCACCGTGTGTGAGCCGCGCCATCTGTAATGTGCATCCCACTGTTGTACGGCTTGTAACATCTTTCTCTATATTCCTTGTGCGCCCCTTCGCACCCCTATCGTATTGCGACGAGCAACTCGCATGATGGTTCTCACGCACCTATACGCAAGCACCAGGCGGTACTAGGAGGCACCGGCGTGCGGTTAAATTACACGAATGATATGTTATTGTTGCGCAGTTTTAACGCATTTTCTTAGCATTACAACAACAAACAACACATCTTCGCGCCAGCTCCCTAACGGGGAGACCAAGAGAACAGAATGCCATACATCACGATCCTTACATTTGCCTCCTCCACATTTTTAGCATTACTCTGGCATTTCGACAGAGGATGGTGGATCTCACACGCGACGTGCTGGCACCTGGTGAGCGGTACTTCTTGTGATAGGCCCCACTTCGTAACGGGTTGAAGAAGCAGATGACTGAGTACGAGGTAGTGCCAATGCTAATATACCCCCAGGCAGCTTAGACTTAGAAAGGCACCGCCCAGGTAGAGCCGCCTTGGGGACCGCTCTGCCTGGGCGGTGCCTTTCGCTTACACTATGCCACCGCTAGAGACAAATATTATTTGGTCACTGCATGTGTGAGATGAGTATGACGGAAAGCAACACGTTTGCAAATTCTCTGTGCGGATGTATATTTGAGTCGGTAATCAAGAGATGATAAACGAGGCGCGCGGTTCAACGTTCAGTGTAAGAGTGCGCTTATTTCACGGCCAAGCTTTAGCTATAGTCATGGTTATTTTCAAACCCAATACCTGGCACTTTTAGTTTCCACGTGCTCCACCAGAACATTCCAGGTCCTGTGAATGAGGTACAGGAGAAACAGAACCCTCGACGACTCCGCGCTCTGTCGTTCCGCCTTCGCCCACCGGCGGCTTGTGGCGCTGCTGTGCACGCTGCCCATTTCAAATTTGGAATCACGCCATTTACTTCTTGACGCTCGAAGTAAGATGACGTGAGCTGAAAATTTTGAATTAATAAATTTTATTTCATGAATATGAAACTAAATAAGTAATTCTCCAGCTGCAGAGCGTGCAAGGCCGGTATATATATATATATATATATATATATATATATATATATATATATATATATATATATGTTTACATAATGTACATAGTTATTATTAGTATATAGTTTGGTGAACAACCCTTATCACTTAGAAGTATGAGAAGCAGAGAGTAGCCGATTCTTAAACCTGGAAGGCCGATTCGGAGGAGTAATGTAAAGCACATTGTGACACGAGTATTTTGTAAATAAGTTATTTATTTATTTTGTCCGTCTGCTACGTCGTCAATTGCGGACCGGTTTTCAAAAATTTTCTCTGCTTGAAAGGGTGACATGGCCGGATGACGGGATCTTGCGAGACATCGAAGTTACTACTCTCATTTTATAAGCACTTACGTATTTTTTCGTAAATTTACTAATGTTGTTTGAAGATTTGCATTTGATAATCATCATCTCATGTGACTCACTGACATGATGATGAAGGTCCTCCTCTAAGATTCCGAGTCTCCAATAAATTGAAGTTCTTTAAATACTTAAATGAGGAAATGAACAAACACTCGAGTTGCGACTAAGATTTCCTAAAGTTCCCGTCGATTTCTCTGTTGCCTTGTTCAAAACATCAGACCCTTTTTTTCTTATCATGTAAGCATTCACGGGTAACCCTTGGGATATCATCATCTAAAAAAAAATAAGAATCATCACAATCGGTTAAGAAACGACGAAGTTATTTGGGAAACAACATATAAAAAGATCAAATCGAGACAGGTGCGAGCGTCGAGCGTCACGTGGTATACGAGACGATTTGTCTCCGCCGCGGCTATGCACTCATCCTGTATGAAACTAACTATAAAGTTTGTGGTGTTTTTAATGCTATAATGGGCACGAAATAAGTCACATCATGCGATGGCAAATGATCATCAACGCCCAGAGATATCCACAACACAAAAGGCAGAGCTCGTTGCTGCTTTGCCGGACGGCACGTTTTATTGACAATACATTTTACACAATGTAAAGTATATCCGTAAATATATAAATGAACACACGGACGAGACACAAACGGCCTTTCACGTGTCAGGGGCAATGTATCAAGTCTTGCCATAAATATTGTAACAAAGAAAAATAGGTTTTTCTTTCCAAGTAACATTTGCTACTTTTACATTGTGTTAGCTTAATATATAAATATAAAACAATTGAAAATGTAAAAAGCTTATTCGAAGCAGTCTCCACTGGCTGCAATGCAGTCCTTTAAACGTTGAGGCCAGTTATCAACAGAAGTACGCACTCTTTCCGTGGGGAAATTCTTCACTGCCAATCGTATTGATTGTTTTAGGGATTCAAAATTGTAATAGGGCAAGCTGTGCTCTCTAAAACATAACATAAATCGTAATCTAGTGGACTAAATGATACAGTAGACTAGACTAAAAGTCCAAGATTTCGCATCCAACCAAGACCGCTTGGACCGGAGCTTTATGTCCCGGCGCGGAGTGTTGCTGGAAGGACCTCACTTGGTGTTGTTGAGGGGTTTAACTACCTTTTCAAGAATGGTATTTTGATACACTTGTGCCGATGTTTTTATACCTTTTTTACAAAAATATGGCTCAGTCATTCCTTCATAAGACCCCACCAAAACACCACTGAAGTCGGTTGACGCCCACGTTCAACTCTGCCGACTAATTGGGAAGCTGCCTGAGAAATTTGTAATTTTTTTAAATTATAACCGTGTTTACGGCCTGACTAAGTACGTCTATACAATAGCATCCCAGGAAACGTCCAAAATTTTCCAGTTAATAAATTTGAAAACACCGTAAAAGAACGTTTGTTTGGTAAAGTATAAGGTAAAAGAATTTTTGGAAGATCTCACACTTTGGGCATAAAACTCTCCCTCCAGGCAGTTTCGGTACTGTTATAATAAAATGTAATAGAATGAAATGCAATTATAATTTAGCTTATGTATACAATGTCAAATCCTGTATTAGTCCTGCTGAGTTCGTTTCGACGGTTCTTCTCAGGTCAGGGCTAGGGTAGTAGTGAAGTAACGACGATTAAAATGAGATTTGTAAAATCCTATTTCGAATTTTTTTTTTGTTTTTTAGACCAGAGAGGCCGAGTCGTTTCGCGGTCGCAGCTGAATGAATACGTGACTGGGGTAGCACCGGTCTGGCTCTGGCTATATTACGTAGCTCTGTATACTATGGTGTGCGCATACTCTGTGTGCATACGGTGTGTGCATATGGTGTGTGCATACGGTGTGTACATGTGCTGTGTGCATGTGATGTGTGCATGTGCTGTGTGCATGTGCTGTGTGCATGTGCTGTGTGCATGTGCTGTGTGCATGTGCTATGTGCATGTACTGTGTGCATGTGCTGTGTGCATGTGCTGTGTGCATGTGCTGTGTGCATGTGCTGTGTGCATGTGCTGTGTGCATGTGCTGTGTACATGTGATAAGTGACATCATTTAATCCTAAGGTAAAAGATGTCGTATGCCTACAAGGCAACGTAAAACTTTTACGTTTATTTTGCGAATATATTTTGTGAGCAATAGGGACAGACAGTTAAATTTAACATGTAACGTGGCTGCGAGTCACAACGCCTGACTACAATTAATCCAACTCGAAACACATACAATACATACACATAACAATAAAGATAAATTAAATCTGATAAAAGCGAATAAAAATCGAAAAACGGAATCCAATTGAAACGTCCGCGCGCCGGCGACTGCGGGGCATCGATCATGCAGATCGAGTAACGGCCGCGCGGCGTGTTCATGTGCGCTACGAGCTCGTCCATTAGCTTCATTTACACTCAGTTAATGTACATGACGAAATGAAAAATATATCACGTTCTACATTACACGCCCACACCTGCACACCTGCAAACCTGCACACGTTCACATCACATCTATTTAGAATAGAATAGAATATAAATTTATTCAGCTAATAATATATATAATATATAAAGTGATAACATAATCTACATCTAGCTCGGCTCTAGTCCGGCGACCCATTCTTAAACAAATAGCTACAATTCACTTCGGCAAAGAGTTCCACACAAAAGGCTTGTATCAATATGTCTTTAGTTTTGTTCGTGTAATCTCCTCTGTGCCCGCATACATATGAATTTATGGGTAATTGTGGCTCAGTAGATTTATACCACATGGTGTGCACCACCATCAGTAGCGCTCGCCACTGCCACGGCAGAGATATCACACACGAAGAACAGACTTTGGCAAAAAGTAAACTCCCATAGTTCAGCTCAGAATTTCAATAATTTGTTTGATCATTAACAAATAAAGGATATTTCAACGTTCTATCGTGACATCTCCATTGAGTATGGACTTCCACAAGCGACGCCGCGCTAGTAAACTTATAAGAAGCAAACCATATGATATTGTAAATTAGAAGACTCCACAAGAGAATGACCAGATGCAGCTAGAGGAGCTATGATACGCATAGGCAGTGTCTCGTCCGCACTAGGGTCTAAACACTGGCACACTGACACTGTTTTCATTGCTAACTTTTTTGTTACGGACACAGGGCAACGGCTATAAGTTTTACGGATATAGGACAACGGCGTGTAATGTGAGGTAATTTCACGTGAAATATTTTTTCATATTTGTTTTTTGTTTGTCATACCACGGGCCCCAATATCGTATTAGGAGCAAACTAATAAAAAACCAAGTCCGCCTTTCCATCCGTCGCGACAATTACTCACGAGACAACAATTAGCCTCCCCGAGGTATTAAGTGCACGATTACCTACGTCACCGAGTGCCGGACCTACTCCGTGCTCACCCAACGCCACGGCGTAGAAAGTCCCAGTGAGGTTTGTTCGACATTAAGTTTCTAGTAAATCATTAACTGATGCTCCCACTAGCTCATTAAATGGCTACTCATTAACATTATCAGCCCTATCAGTGCGAGCTTGTGGATCCTGGAGCTTCATATGTAGAGACAGCCTTGCGGCCCGTGGCCAGCCGCAGCTCGTGATGGCCGGACCCCGGCAGGACCAGTGTATTGTTCGGCTGCGTCTGCACGCGCACAGCCGCGCAGAGCGGCCCGCCGCCCGTGTACTTGGGGCTCTGACAGACCCAATGCAACCCGCCTGTACTGTAGTCCATGTTAAAGCTAGCTGTGAAAGCCTGTGTTTTTATAGCATTCACAAATATCCCTACAAACAAACGTTACGCATACGCGGTGCCTTCCTTTTCCTATTCAATCAAGTATACAAGTCTACGGAGTCCCACAAAACTTACGGTAGTTACAAAATATGTCGCACAACGTTCCGAGCCGAGCAGCTGACGAGGAAGGACGTTGTTGATTAAACTCTTTGTGTGTGAGTGGCGAGCGGCGAGTTCCGTGCGTGCGCCGCCCACCTACTCGCTGTACCTTAGCCAAAAGCAGGTAATACTATACCAAGAGCGTCGCAAACTATGGTCTATTTATATTTGTATCATAGCGGCAAAAGAGCACTCAGAACATTTTTGTGACTATCGACGCCCACAAACATCCGAATAAAGATTAGATAAACTCGTGTCCCCCTCACTCTCGTGCTCTCTAGGCCAGGGACAAATTACCTGACATGTGACTGCCTGTGTCACTTCACATCGGAGTAGTGCGAGCAAAGATTGCCGTCGTCGTGCTTGTGTAACCTGTACTTGAAATGAAAACGTTTGCTACTTACTACTATCGATTGCTAATATTGTGTATTGGATTACTAATTGGAATATTGAAAGGTAATTTCAGATTCTTTATATCCGACACGCCGGTGCTACACTCACTGTCGTATTTTATATCCAACACGCCGGTGCTGCACTCACCGTCGTATTTTATGTAGGACACGCCGGTGCTACACTCACTGTTGTATTTTATATCCGACACGCCGGTGCTACACTCACTGTCGTATTTTATATCGGACACGCCGGTGCTACACTCACTGTCGTATTTTATATCCGACACGCCAGTGCTACATTCACTGTCGTATTTTATATCCGACACGCCGGTGCTACACTCACTGTCGTATTTTATATCCGCCACGCCGGTGCTACACTCACTGTCTTATTTTAGAGTGCACATACCCTGGGGCCGCA
This sequence comes from Eumaeus atala, assembly GCA_017140195.1. Taxonomy (NCBI): domain Eukaryota; kingdom Metazoa; phylum Arthropoda; class Insecta; order Lepidoptera; family Lycaenidae; genus Eumaeus; species Eumaeus atala. The sequence goes on from JAFELO010000851.1 coordinate 140,942, forward strand.
GAGTATCAGGACCACAGGTTGCCTTCCTCATGAGATAGCCTGAGTCATCCAACTGAGGGGCTTCCTTTTCAGGATTTGTGTTACACTGTTGTGCATTTTGCTTCTGTGAGTCCATGCTCACATCGCACCTTAACCTTTACTATATCACCTTAATATCTAATCAAGTTATTATTTCATTTCTTTGAACTTTAAGTGGTTGTCAGTATGTTTATGTCTTGTGAGTGTGATTTAGGTTAGTTTTATATATGGAAGATGTATATCAGCGTAATTTAATCGCCTCAATAAAGTTTTTCTATTCTGTTCTGTTCTGTTCTGCTCTGTTCTGTTCTGTTCTATTCTATCCTATTCTATATACCATTCACTAGCCAAATCGGAGGCCGGAGGAATGTCTTAACTCTTCCATTCAGGTAAGGTGCGACAACTGTCGAGTTGATGAGACTGCGCAGAAGTCTTGTAAATATTGGGGACATCACTCCAATATGTTTTTTATACGAGTATTACTCTTCGCACGCTTGTTTAAAAAATCTCGCGACTCTTGCCCGGTCTTAATCTTTTGTACACTTTTGCGATTTTTACTATAAATATCGTTTCATCTCTTAGACAATCATTTATATCTGCTAAAAAAACAACTTGGTCACAGTAGAAACCTGTTCAGGAGCTGCGTGACGACTTTTCACTTACTCCTCATAAAAGTGATTGCAGTTCTGCGCTGTGCCGCGACAGTTCCTCAGTACGAAAGTAAAACTGCGTGACATGTGACCGTACTACATCTACTCTGCATCCCTCGCTTACACAACCCCTTCTGTCATTGTATGTTTATATACCTATAATATAAAAATATAAGTGATATTTATTTCATCATCGCATAACACATGTATAATCATTACTAACCGTCTCATTGCTAGAACTATATTATAATTTATTACAACATGACCTATGGCAACGCTTATTTCATTATATAAGGATATATAAAATTATGATTATTATTTAATAGTAAAGGTAATAAACATATATTACAATGAACATGTGTAGGTACGTGTATTCACACACTCCCCGGTTTTACATCTGCTTGAAACATATCGGCAAAGGATTTCTTTTGTTCTCGATGGCTCGTTTGGGGATAAGAGTAGGAGCGCTCACACATTTTGGTTGTGCAGATGTTTAAAGTCATCGACATACACTAAATCCCGTCCACTGCTAGTTATCTTCTCTCTGCAGCTGCAGTGTGCGCTGAGGTTACTTGTTTTCCGTCTGATTACGTTACCTGTATTAATAACAGTATCACTCGTCGCGTTTCCTTGTTACATGTCGATTTCGCCTGCCTTATTCGACCGATGCGTCGCTATAGTTTACTGCAGGGCCTGACAACACTCAGAAGAATCTACTAAACCAGCAGCAAACGAACAGCAGTCACCTGCCCACGGCCACCGACGTGGCCCAGAGAGTTGGCGTGCAAGTGTCTCTAAATATATTTTTCATTGGAATTTATTTTCTATCGTTGTAAATATTTCTCAATCAAATAACTGTAACTCCGCCAAATCGATGCATGACGTGAAATAGTATCAACCACTGAGTACTTAATGTTCTTGCGAGTAGAATATATTCCTATTGTATGTAGTGTCATGTATGACACTACATACAATAGGAATAATGTCCACTCCGCCGTGTGGGTGTTTGTACCTCAAATGTTAGTACATACCTACATGACCACAATTAGGGCGAACCCAATCCATCCTCAAAATGCGATAACTCTCAGTCACTTCATGCTGATCTTGTGACAGTGAGAGGTACCTCCGCGGTCATGCCGATCCGACCCGGTTTCAACCAGCGATGACATCACTGCCTATACAAGTCTTTTATACACATTATTATCATCAGACCGTTTTGAAACGCTGCAAAGTACATGTGCAAGTAGTGATGAGAGGTTTCGGCTGCTCCTTTGTGTAACTGCACATAAAACTCTATTTCACCGCGGTATTACGACTTAATCGCGCGTTTCATAACCGTTTGAGGAAACGAAGCACGCACAAGGTTCAGTGGCCGGCGGTGGCAGTTGGATCCGTTAAAAAACAGTAAAGTTCAGTTGGTGATAGACTAGTATATACCAGCAGCGCACATGCGGCTCTGCAGCCGCGCGCATGTACATGGCAGATGAGCTGTAGCTTCAAAAAAATTACGTTTGTTGATGTTTGTTTCTGCAAGGACGTTTCACTAACTAACTAAGGCTAATTCCTCCTAGGGGCCCACCGACACCAGCAACTGGAAACCCAAAAGTACAGCCATCAGTTGTAAGTTGATGAGGGGTACTTTCTCGGTATTGCCAGCTAAATAGAAGAGAATGTCGCAGTTCTTAAACTTACTTTTCATTGCATAAATACAGAGAGCGAGCCTCGCGAGTCACCCGGCGGGTCTGTCATCAATTATATCAGTTAACTCAATGATAACGAATATAAGTCGATAATAAAAGATTAGAATTACATCATTCTAATTTTTTATAGCGAGCCTATCACCTAGCGAGCACTCTCAGTTATATTTTTTATAGCGAGCCTATCACCTAGCGAGCACTCTCAGTTATATTTTTTATAGCGAGTCACCTAGCGAGCACTCTCAGTTATATTTTTTATAGCGAGTCACCTAGCGAGCACTCTCAGTTATATTTTTTGTAGCGAGCCTATCACCTAGCGAGCACTCTCAGTTTTTTTTTTTATAGCGAGCTTATCACCTAGCGAGCACTCTCAGTTATATTTTCACTAAGAAATTGAAGATATCGATATTATAACGCCACCTAACACCTTTTCCTTAGAGTACGTAATGTTAGTAACTACATTTAATTTAAATATTTATTCAAATATTTTTCATGCCTTTTCTTTTTTGTGGGGATAGAAATATTTTAATGTCACTTCGGATTGTAATTAGTAACTGTTCCAAGTTTGTACCAAATCCGTTCGGTGCTAATGTGGAAGTGAAGTTTGTTATAACAGATCCCGTACTCTAAATCGTTCTTCCCTAATTAAGAATTTGTTCCGCTGGGCCATTGATCCATCTTAATGGACCGTACTAATTGTATTCCTACGTGACGCGACAGGCTGAATGCCGTTACAACGAGTACAGAAGTGCGTCAACGAATACAGAAATCTACAAACGAGAACAGAAGTGCACCTTCACTAAAGTTCACGTGCACTGGCAACATTACTACGCCGTCGTCTAACGCCAGGACAAATCGTAATTTAATTCTGTACACTCATAATACAACATACCTGATATATCTCATATATAAAATTCTCCAGTCACAATGTTAGTTCGCGTACTCCTCCGAAACGGCTTTCCCGTTTATATATGCATATTCAACAGGTCTGAGAATCGGCTACAATCTATTTTTCATACCCCTAAGTGATAAGGGTGGTTTATCCAAACCGACAAAACAACGTTTGCCGGGTGAGCTACTATAATATAATAGACAAATCTGACTGACATACATGTTATCAACGCACAGTCGAAACTACCAGCCATCATGAAATTTAGTACACGAAAGGTGTGCTGAGATCATGAGTAGTGCGTAAGAAATGATTACGCGTAAAACGCAAAGTAGGGGATTTCAGAACATCCAGATGGTGAAGATGACATTTAGAATTTTGACACGAAGTCCTGTAATGAAATTCAGCTGCAGGTTTTATTCCGAATAATTCCTTAGAACACTCCGCGATAAATGCGGTAGAATGTGCACAGTGAACTGACAACTCAATACAATGCAAGAGTATCAAGCTGGTTGGAAGGTCCTTAGCTGTCGACGATTCGAGCTGCTCTACGTTGATGACGATCAAATGGAATGAGCGGATATTGCGAGGCCCCAGCCCAAAAGTGTACTCCATGTGCGGTCGGATCTGCGCTTTGTTATGTTGCATCCGATGAGCTGAAGTACTGCTTCGCTCAGTACGAGGGCTAGGTAGTAGGAGAAGCCGATGCTAGCTGAGGCTATTAGGGAACAGAGTGGGAGACAGAACATAGCCTTGTGGAACGCCAGCATTGAGAAGCTTTAAGTCGGAGTATGCACCGTAGACCTTAATACTCCGGTCTGTGATAAAGCTGACAATTTAGTCGCATAATTTCTCGGGAACCCAAAAGCCGAAAGCTTGGAAAGAAGAGCTTTGTGCCATACCTGATCAAATGCTTTTGCTGTGTTCAGACTAACTGCCAACGCCTCCGCCCATCTATAAGTCACTTAAGTACCAGCCGACCGACCGCGACCGAACTAAGTAGCTGTTGCTTCTCTAAGTACCGCTGGAGCTGGCCATTGATTATTGTTTCCATTATCTTTGAAAATAAAGGGGCTATTGCTATAGAACTGAAGTGTCCGAGCGGTCTGAGCTATCCGCTGTTGAAAGTTTGGTAGAATACAACTAACAGTCAAAACATGCCTATATGCCGTATATTAGCAGCTGACTTGGACCCGTCAAGAGCTGTGGGTACTCCCCATTAGCAGCGGTTAAAGTTGAAATAAATTTCAAATGTTTATGAGAAAAAGAAATCACGTATGAGAATATACAATTTGAGGGTTACCCTCGATTTCTTCGGAATTCCGTCATCAGATCATGCTTTGGTGACAATGTGCTCACATCGGGAATACTTATACTACTTTAAATAAAAAGGATTTTGGAAAATCCTCTATTAACGCCGTAATTTCACATATAATCGCACAAACGTAAATAAAAATAAAAACGTAACATACATTTTACTCTAAAAATTAATGCATAATATCAAAATAGATAGGTAGATTTTATAGTGTGGTTCCTTTCTAGCAAACTTCTTGTGTTTTAGCATAACTGTTATATTATACTGTGCTGTGTGTTATATTATATATAAATGTTATAACATTCTTATGAACTTCCACATACACATAATACAGCCAATTTATAATACCTTATTGATGTCTTAAGTTTAAACGATTGTTACTCATTACAATAAAATTACTTTTACGGATTTTATCTCCATTTATTTGATTATCTCACTAGCCCCACGTTTCAGAAGCTTCGCTGTAAAGCAGTAAAAATATTTTTATTGTAATTATAATATGTTGTAGCGAGCATCAAGGAGACAGCGTCCTGCGTTTAATGAAAAATGTCACGGCTCGACAGTGGAGAGGAGTGAAGATGATGACACTTATTATCGTCAGACGACAGGGAGCAGATGGAGCAGATGGAGCAGGTGGAATAGATGGTGCAGATGGAACAGATGGAGCAGGGGGAGCAGACGGAGCAGATGGAGCAGGTGGTGCAGATGGAACAGATGGAGCAGGGGGAGCAGACGGAGTAGATGGAGCAGGTGGTGCAGATGGAACAGATGGAGCAGGGGGAGCAGACGGAGCAGATGGAGCAGGTGGTGCAGATGGAACAGATGGAGCAGGGGGAGCAGACGGAGCAGATGGAGCAGGTGGTGCAGATGGAACAGATGAAGCAGGGGGAGCAGACGGAGCAGATGGAGCAGATGGAGCATTTTGGAGACTTACCTGCTCTCTTGGACAATCGTATAGAGGTCACGAACATGCGTTGTCCATTTTTTGGTTTGCAGTGTCATGCTCCTGCGTATCGAAGAACACGGTGAGGTCTGATGAATATAGCCGTAAACACGGCTGACAAATTATGTTTTCGTCGTCTATTACCGGCTTTTTACTATTCTATTATTGTCTATATAGACATACATTAGGAATGGCCAAAAGAGTGTGTGATAGTGATCTGATTTTGATTGATGGCTGGCTAAGCAATGTTTAAGGGAGTTCGAGTAGAGGTCCCGGCCTCGGTATGGACCATTATTTGGTTGTAGGTAATGTAGGAGTCTGTTTATGTTTAAGGGGTGGTGACATCAGAAAAAACGCGTTCCATTCGGAGAACTCGTAAGGATGAAGGGGGAACAGCTGCAAGAGCTGAATGTTAGAAGACTGAGTGTGAATCAGGTTCGGGCAAGGGTGGAGTATGCTAATCTACTCGACCTGGACGTACATGAATGTTTAATGGTTTGAAAGAATGTATATGAATGTTTTCACGAAAATAACATATGGAAGTGCAAATCTGTGCAAGTGCATGTACAAAGATACATGGTGCGATGACAAAGTGAAAACTGCGATTGAAAGGAAGAAGAAAGCATGGCTATGTTTTATGGTTGCAAATGAATGACAGTTCGAAAGACATGAAGAAAGAAATATACCGCTATTGTAGGAATACCCTTGTTAAAGGAAAGCGACAAAGGGAACGTCTGTAAATATCGTCTCTGCATTTTGAGCTGTAGGACCGGTAGAGTGCCCTGTTCTTGAGAGAAGAACTCAAGGGATGTATGACAGAGTGTTGTGGACGTCACAGCGGGTGTTTGTCAGGAAGAGGATGTACGGATCGAGTGTACGGAGAGTCTACTCGCTGCTACATTCAGATGTATCACAGAAATTAGTTAAATTATTATGGTGAGAGTAACTATATCCCAAATATTATTTAAAATACAAGGTAATGAAAACGATGAAAAATGTTTTTGATATTTTGTTTTTTGTGGATTCTTGTTACCAGGTCAATACTTTTATACCATACACCTACACATGCTTCGTCTCAACATCCATTTATGAAATGGGTGAGTTCGTTAAAAAACAATATAAACCTCTTGGAATAGAGACCTGATCACACTGATGGGTGGGTGCTGACTCGTCGCAGGATGGTATACAGGCATAAGTATGTTGGACCAATCCCTTCCTCGATATATTTGTTACCCAATAAGTTTCTTTATTTTTTCTCAATCGGACCGATAACTCTAGAGATTAGCACGGTCAAACAAACAAAACTATAGCTTTAAACATGTGTAATATTAAAGTGGGTATATAATATTATGTAGAGATTTATTTTACTTTGTAACAAATCAACATATTACCGTACGAGTTGAATATTCGTGACAAGAAAGTGTTCATAAATATGTATTTACCTTCAATACGCGTGCATTCTTCTGCTTAACAAACACACTATGTAATTACACTATTTCACTAAAGAAACATTGGTGTTACTTATATACGCACAACAACTACACAATTCGAATGAAAATAACATATACAGTGGCACATATAACCTCGTCTTACGAAGGCGGTTAAAATAGTTTTAATATCTACGCGCGAATTTGATAAAGATTCGAATGGAATAGCACAAGCGCGCGCAAGCCGGGGAATGACCTAGAGCACTGATAGTGCGAGCGCCCGTGCGGACGCGTCCGCGCAGCCGCGAGCGCAGTGGATACATCACGAACAGCTGAGGGCGCCAGTCCATTCGTCCACAGTCTAACGTGTTCAGTCCTTGCAACTTTACAACGTTAATTAGACATGCGGTGTCAATGAAAAACGGTCCGAACTTAATTTCATTTTTTTGAGACTTTGCTGTACAATCGTATCTATTTAATGCACATTGTCAATCTTTTTATGCTTACGATATGTGGGTTAACAATACACGGAGAGCATACAGCGACTTACGCGTGCAATATAACGACGCATCTGGGATGACGATGGGGTGTTCGCGGACGCTCATACCGATAGTTCTCCTGCCATCATACGCAAGCGCAGCGCTTCCTTACTATACTGATACTTCTAATGCCATCCTATAGGCGTTGGTGGATTGATGGGCCTCGGCGACGCTGACCCACTTGATACAGTTACACGCAGTCAAGTAGACGAATAGTTGTTGCGGTTTCACCAAATGAGTGAAAATTTTTGTAATAGTAATTATTTAATTACATCTAAGTGTATTTATAATTGCTAATTGTAACTAACCTCTTAGTGTTACTAACCATATATGGGTCTTACAGTTACCCGAAATATTTTTATTTAATACCAAATAATATCAACTTACCTGAGTTCACTGGAAAAAGAATAGATTAAAATACTAATTATGAATTGAATATAATATATTAATTAACACTCGAATTGTTGTGCAGGCAGGTGGCGAGCCAGGCGGGGTGAGCCGAGTATTATTTAGGAGAGCCTTTTAAGGTCTACTAGAACAAGTGTTGTTGTCTTGTTACGCTTTCTATGAAGCCCCAACCGCTTCTTCAATTTCGTTCCAACAACAAATTATTTTTCTCTGTTAGCATACGTACGAACTACTATAAAGTATAATGAGTCGGGTCATTTATTTTATTGTTTGTGTAAAAACACGCTTTTTCTTCTTATTTGATTTCAGTAGATACCAGGCTCCGCCTGTAACAGTGCCAGTACCAGTGCCAGTGCCACTACCAGTGCCAATGCCAGTGCGATGTTAGTGTGTGTCTAACACGAACATCGTCTGATCAAACCTTCTAATGTGTTGGCTAACGTACTAATTGTTTAATTTTAATAATAAAATATTATGAAATGGATTTTAGGATTGTTTTACAAATAAATTAATTAATTTCATTATAATTTAAAAAGAACTTAATTAGTAAGACATGTGTAAGTTTTGGACACAGCATACTAACACCGAACACAAGATATTTAAATAATTGTTGCTCGGAATTACAATATGATACAGACGAACGCGAACAGAACATGTCTGGCCGACATGGGCAGTGACCACGACCGGTGCACCGCCTATTGCTCGGCATATTAATACTGAACAATATTCACATTATTTGTCTCTACACGTGTATGTGCCTGTCAAAAACATGTTCATTTGAATACTTAAAATTGACGCGTCTGCACCTCATCACCAGGCGTACATATTCATATGTTATCAAGAATATATAATATTCACAAAAGTATATAACTTGCTTAGCACTTAACTGCTTATGGTACCTAGCTCTGACCCTCTTTGTTTATTTTACTATTACTCGCCGATGCATAGATGATAGTATACCAATAGGGATAATATATATAAAACATTCTAGACATTTCTAAAAGTAATCCGGTAAGTTCATTATATAAACGACGCATACCCGGCCACTAAGGATAAATAGATAACTATTATCTTCGTATTACCATAACGTCCACAGTTGTCCGATGTGAGATAAAATATTTGCTAAATGAAACAAAGCTCGGCTTGCACTTGCGTGGCGCTGCGTGCACGTGCAGGGCGCGGCGCTGGCTCATGACAGCTAAACGGATCATGTCCCTAGCCGGCGGTGACATGACATCGCTGTATATGCGACGTACGGATAGCGCCGTTTCATTTTATTGCTGTACAACTGCTGCTGCTGGTGTCCACGACGGGGGAGGTACCTCTCGCTCACGTACGACCGACTTGAAGCGACAGCTTACTGGAGTTTCTGGTGCACTGGATTTATAAAACCTCTGGTTGTGCGGATGTTTACGGTGTCGATGGTGATAAAAAGCTCCTCATCTGTTTAATCTTGTTGCTAGACCAATGTCAAAAGAGAGCCGACGAGCAGTCAAAGTATGTTGACTATCGAAGCCCATAAACACCCGCACAGCCATTTAAAGGAATAAAGCCCTACATCCATTGAGCGCAATAGTTTGATTATATGAACCTGTGTGCACACCTCTGCATTGATTCGCTAGCGTCGTGCCCGGTTTCGCTCGGCTAGCGTCGTAAACGCACTCAACAAGGCGGCTTTCCTTTACAGGTCTGGCCGCTTTTTATCACCATTCCTGGATTATAGCTGTGATTTGCGCATTTCAAAACTTGTCCAGCTATGTTTTTGCGGCCAGCCGCATTCTATTAGATTTATAATGTTAAATACGCCAAGAAAAGATGGCAGGTGGGACAGTTAGGTATTTAAGGCATTATTTAGAAAAATCTAAAGACGGATTACCTTCGACCGGGAGGAAGATCAGCTTGCAGCAGCGAGAGAGCTGCTAGTGGCAGGACGTCGCGCGTCGGTGATGTGAGCCGGGGTGGAAGTAAATCCATGCACAGCGGCAGAACGAAATAGAAAGAGCATAATAAGTATCTTTATCTGTTCAATATACACAGCGGCAGCGAGCATTAATCCGTCGTGTTGGATTGACGTCCTATCAAAAGAGGAGGAATTAAAAAAAAATGGAGGAATGAGGGAATATATTGAGCAATGAGGGAATATAACTGCGTAAACACTTATGCACTATAATACCTCCTGGGCTTTTTATTATTATTTGGCTGGAATGTAGTCACTTGCAACTTTTCAAAAATGCCATATATATAATGGTGTATATGCTGCGTACATCCGATCATTATCCATTCGCCCAGTGGAGGCGAGCGGCGCCACACCGTCAACTAACCTGTTGGCCTGCTGCTGCTCAAGTCATTTGTTGGATACTTGAGCATGTCATTAGCTAGCGCTAAGTGTTGCTTATCAAATACAGGCTCATCAGGCTGATATTTATTACGTTAGATCAAGCTGCCAGGTCAGTGTGCCAATATACTCCAACGTGTATGTAAGACTTGACAGCTAATGAGGGATATAGCTGGAACATAAACCTAGATAGGTAATTCTTGTCTCGAGCTTAATTGATAATGTAATTACAGTATCAACCTGGAGAGCAACAGTGACCAAACTTGCATTTTTGGCGTATGTTGGAGTGGAAACGTCATGGAATAGACAT